>CM053614.1:5364734-5389514 GCA_028646535.1 Procyon lotor
AATACATCAGAGTAACTTCTACGTTAAACCATGAGAATAAGGTTAATGTGAGTATAACAGTTAATGTCGCTAATTCTTATTTTTATTAAGCAATGAATAGCTTCATTAAGCAATACATTACTCTTTTTTTTGTTAGCTTCATGAGAGAGAAAGAACAATGAAACTGTTTGAATTAAGCTTCATGTGGCTTTTAAAAGACAAAGTGTTCTTTCCCAAAGGGCACTACAAAAAAAACATATATATATATATATATATATATATATATATATATCTAAGCTGAACATTGTTATTCTCTGAGAAAGTCATCAAAACAAAATGAAAATGTTGGCATTTTAGTAGACCTGTTTGCACTTTACTGAACACAGCTTCCACCAGTGATTACTGTGGTTTCTGTAAAGGATGCTTGAATATGAAGTAGATTTGCTAGAAGGTAGCATGACCCCTATTTCTGTCTCTGAACTACTAAGACAGAAAAGGCTTCTGTTACTGTGTTCCCGTACCCACCTCCATTGTTTACTTTATTTCTTCCCAACAAGTTCTCAAAAGGAACTCAAGCAAACAAAAATTGGATACTAGGCTCCTCTTTTCATTATTGATCTTCCTGTTTGTTTAAACAGAGGTTTTTCAACTTCAGCAAAGTCTTAGCACAAACAAAGTTAGAGTTACACAGGAAATGGTTTACAGTTAGCTCTATTCTTTGGAAAATAACCAAACATTATTTATATGATAGGAAAGGGTTAGAAGAGTCCATTTGAATTCATGATCACTTTTTTTTTTTCATGTGGAGTTGAATTAGTTCATTATGCTATGCAGACAGATTTTAAGAACAAATCCTATCCTTTTAGTTAGGCTGTGTCTACACATAGGATGACAGATCTCTTATAAACATTCACATTTTCCACTCTGATTTAAAAATTTTCCACTCTGATTTCCACTCTGATAACCTTAGAAAAAGGTTATCACTACAACAAAGAAGGCATAAGTGATTTCATTCTTAGAGCATTTAGCATTTAAACTGGCTTACTGCAGGGTTGACCCAGTGCTGGAGGGAAACCACTGGGAGCTGACCAAGATTCTAACAATGTCTAGTATGTCGTGGAGGATGTATCTTCTTAGGATGAGTCTGTGTAGCACTTAGCCCAGCTGATTTTTCTTCTTTAATTAGGGGCTTAGTAACCAAAACTCTAAGTTAGCTCTTATGTCCTAGCAATGAGGTTTGAGGAAGATAGAACAGGCTCCTCCCTCGTGGAAGTCGGATGTTAGATGAAATGCATTTCATGTGAATATTACAGCTTATTGGCATACATATAAGGACTAATGACAATGAAAATGTGAGCTGTTGCCTAATTTCAAAAATATTTACTGAACATCTACTATAAGAAAGACATTCTTTCTCAGCAAGAGTTATCATCTGGTTTGAGTCAATGTTTTAGGAATGAATGATACTCTTCACCTATAGCTTGTTTAAGAACTTAAGTCATGATATTTTACTTTTTCCTTTTGAAGATAATTTTTAACTGAGAGAATACTTTTTTGAATATTCTATGCATAAATTTTTAATGCATTATCTGAAATTCAAGTATATCTATCTCTAATAAATTTATGTAGATTATAACAACATGTTGAAATTCAGATAAGTATTACTAACATTTGGCATAATATTATAAAGATAAGGTTCAGAGTGATTAAACTTGGAGCTAGTTATTTAATCATCTTCATTATAATTCTTATTTCAAGTATGTATTTTTGGCTGTATCTAGCAAGCTATGTATAATAATCTATATTCAGAATAGAAGCTAATTTGTATTTATTTAATTTTATAGTAAAAAAATAAGCTCTTATTTGTTAGAAGTGGAAATTATAAAACCCTATCATAGATGCAAAATTACAAATTTTACTTATTTATAATTTTGGAATCATTTTTAAAAGTGTGCAAGTTTTATTAATATATTATGAAAAAATAGATTGAAATAGTTTTAAATAATTAGTTATAAGAGATTAGATTAATGATAAGTAAAAAACTGCAGACCTATATTATGAGAAAATCATCGTGGCTTTATTAATTTTCAATAGGAATATTTTATTTCCCTTATAAAAATGAAAGTTTAATTCAATATAAAATCATACAATATGTGCTGTGAATCTTTTGAAAGTAAGTTCTTCTTTCATTTCAATCACTGAATCATCTGGTTTTGTACCCACTGCAATTATGGATGATAGAGATGATAGCTTTTTTCTCCTGTATCTGTAAGGAGGTGAATGATGGGAGGAAATAAATAAGAATGGTTCCACCTCTAAGCAAACTTGAGTGGTTTTACTCACTGGACAGGTATATGGTTGTTCTGTAGTTACAAATTCTGGTGACTGTGGGAGCGAGAGACTATTTAGAACATCATCCTTGACTTCAGAGATACTGACTGATTTTTGCAGGGCATATGTAGAGAAGTATTAAAGTAAGTAGATATTGCCTACTGCTAAAATAAAGAAATTACAATGAAACATGGAAAGGAAGGCTTATTTATTTATTTATTTATTTATTTATTTAATTTATCTATTTTGAGGATATTAGGTGAAACTTCATAGAAAAGTTTCCATTTATGGAGATAGATGGCACCGTTACCTGAAATGAAGGGGTTGTTAGGAATAAAGGAATGGATGGACATTTAGGAGATCATGTGTTTGCATGGTTTCTGCCCCTTTCTGTGCTCCTTGAACACATAACTGCATAAACATAAATTGCTTATTTTTACCTTTGAATCTCCGAGCTACAAATGCTCAATATGTGTTTGCTGAATGAACGAGAGGATTATGTGTTCTTCACTAAGAGTACTTTTCACACAGGAGACAAGATAAGAAGCACTGGTCAAAGCCAGCGCAGGAAGGACTCTGGATTTCAAGTTAAAAATTTTGAACTTCATTCAGGAGAACTTTATGGAATAAAAAAGTGGCATAATTAGAAATTTCTTGAGAAGATTAATCTACCAGCTATCAACTATGTGAACATGTGTAAAATATGGAGACTTGGTGGTTGACAACATCCCCACAAATAAAGATGTTTTTAATGTGTGTGTTCAAATTTTTAAGATAAGTTTATATCAAGTTTTATATCTGGACCTAAATCATCTTCATGCAACAACCAAAAATCAGAGGGAAAAGACTCAAATCAGAAGTTCAAATAGGATTAAATTAGGAATTTTTATTCTCATTTTGGTATTTCATCCCATAATTTATTTCTGAATAATTAAATTTATCCAGTCTTATCCTTAGCTCTGTAATATTAGGACTCTTCATTTTTTGGTCCTCATCTAGTTTTTACTCCTCTTCTGAATTCCTCAAACATTTACCAAGGCTCATTATTACACATATCTGAACTCTCCTGCTATGACTATATAAATGGAGAAGTCAATTGGAATTTGAGACAGTCTTAAACGTTCCTATTTATATTTTGGCTACTCATGCATGAACTTGATTACAAATTATGTGTACATAGCCACAGTTAGTGAATCCCCAAAACATATTGCAAGCACATCATATTTCACTCACAGGAACAACAGAATACTGGCTGTCATTGGTGTTTTATGAAGATAAATTATTGAACCACAAAAATCATGAGATGAATTGTAACAAAGCACTTGCATTTTATCCCTGAAGGCATCATGGCACTGTCAGTTAAACACTGGTGAGCACAACTTAGTTTTCATTTCTAACAACATTATTGTCACTACTGATGACTCTCACCCATCATAAGAGAAGAGGCTTCTTCCCAGGAAGCCCACAGGGCTAAATTGCATTGCACATTCTGTTCTTATCTACAGCATCTGTGCTTCATTTATGGTGTTTTTTTCTTTGTCAGTTGAACTCAGCATTTGAAGGAATATTTTCTTATAAACACAAGTGCATATATAAAAGTGTGTCAATACAAAAATATAACATAGTCATTAATATTGCCAGATCTGTTCTCCAAACACAAAAAGAGCTTATGAACTCCCAAACACACTTATATTTTAATGAAGTATCCTGTTGTTACAGTAGGAAACAGTGCTTCAGTCTACGTAGGATACAAAAAGAAACCGTGTCTGTATTAAGACCACCATTCTCCAATAGGAGTTCCAAATCTGGCACCAAATTTGGCTTTTCACTTGTATGTTTTCACAAGTCATGATATCGGTAACATGGCTGAGATAATGATTGTTTCTCTTATGTCAATTAACACTCTATAAGGGATAAAGAAGAGCTACTTAATTCAACTTACAAACATTTTATTGGTCTTAACTGGGCTTAGAGATGTGTACTTGTTCTGCTTAAAAGATGTTGTTCATCAGTATATATGGCTTCCAGTGTCAAAATCAGAACATTCTACCATGATGGTTCATTTTCAAATAAGAATGACACAACAACAATTAAAACAATGCCACCAAAACCAAAACCATCCAACCTAAGACCACAAATGTTAACAGGATGGTGATTGTCATGTGGGATGCAATCCTGTCTTCCAGTTGAGACTGTCCCCCATGGCAAGGCTTCCACAGGTTAGCAGTGGACCAGGAAGCAGTACAGAGGACTCCAAAGAGCACCAATGGCATCTGAAACTCCAGACTCTGCCCTTCTTTAGTTCAAGGTAAGCCAGGATCCCAGCAGCATATGAGGAAGAAAGCCAGACAAAAAGGGGACTGTCCTTAAGGCTGCTTGCTCTCTAAGGCCTATAAGTCACATATCATTTTACGAACTAGCCTTCTATAATTTCACGTAACAGACATAAGCAAATGAAAGCTTATTAAAAGACAAGTCACCAGATGGTGAATGGGTCTAGATCACACCATATAAATGGAGATTGGAGAAATTGTGAGTATGTAGCAAGAGAAAAGTCACAACGTGGAGATACCATAGTTGTCTTCAAATATCTTTTCTTTCTACCCCTCAAAGAGAAGTATGACTTGAAATAAATTCCTCTCTTCTAGTGCTCAGTCTTGAGGAATAAGTAGGACTTGGAATGACTTGGAATTCAATACTAAAGTAGAGTAAGGTGAAGGACACTCTCTAGAGCACTGGGAGAAGATGTCACAGAGTTGGGGAAGATTACAATTTTGGGGTGGGGGGTCCCAGAGAAGATAGGAAGTCTTTTAGATGGAGAAGGGTATTAGAGTCCAGGATGAGGAAATTGGTGGAGCCGTGAAGAAGGGGGCTTGCACTGGGAGTAGGGTGCACAGTCTGTCTAGTGAGCAGGTGGCCGGGCTGGGAGCAGACTTCACAGATACTGCTGGGCTTAGGCAGGGCCCAGAATGTGAAAGTCTGCAAGCCATATAAAGACATCTGGGTATTAGGCTACAGAGTTTGAGAAAATTTTAGAGGTTGCTTGAATCTATTTAATGATATCAATACTCTCCATGAAGTTGGAATTAAATCAAGAGAGGGGGGAAAAACACTTATTCATGCTGTTCCTCAAATGGATGATATTTTAAAGGAACATTAACTTAGTTAGCAGCAAAGACAAGGATCTATTCAATTTAACAAGGTGTTATCATGATCTCGACAAGTTGTTCTTTCATGAAATGACTTGAATTTCTATTTTAAAAACTTAAGTTCTACGTTTGATAATGTTACTCAAAATGTAATGAGCTGGCAGAGATACAAAGTCCTGTACAACTCCATACAAAGATGAGTTCTGAAAAACCACTCTATAAAAAGCAGTTCTATTTCAGTCATTGGTGGGGGCATCCTAAGGGGAGAGAAAAGCCATAGAATGCAAAGAATCTGCATATCCCTGATGGAAGGAATCTAGAGTGAGGCCACCATGCTAACAAATATGTTAGTAATCAGATAAATCATTGGATTTCAAATGACAGCCACATGGTTTGTAGATCATACTCAGCTGATACATTAGTACAAACACCCCCTTTTGATATCTGCCCCTCTCCTCTACAGGATTTGAGAAGACAGAGAAGAATTTCAGTTAAAGAAGAAGGTGTCTAGCCTTTCATATACTTATAATATACTTATAATATAATAAGCTTGTATTTACATGTTTTTGAGTACCAGTATAATTTGGCTTTCTGGGCTACATAAGGAATCATTATTTTTCTCAGACTCTAGAAAGACTGGTCCTTTTGTTATTAATAGCCCTTGAAATAAGAGCCACTTAAACAGTGTACTTGAAAAGCAACCATAAATATCCATGACCATGGAAATGCTTTAGTCAAGATAAGGAGATGCCTAAACCCAAGATGTTTTATTAATTGGAAATAAGTGTCTTTGAAAAATAACACTTGGGGAGACGCACGTTTGTCGCTGTGCCTGTCCAGACCTATCTCCTTCCAAATCAGACTTCACCCTGAGGTCACGCTGGGGGTGGGGTAGGGCCATAGATGGCCATGTTCATACTTCATGAGCCTGCACCCCCTCAGCACTGAGGCAGATGGAACACAACTGAGTCCCAAAGGCCACTATTTCTGTGTGGCAATCAGGTGCACTGTGGTGTGGAGACGGAAGAAGGCACTAGTCACTTCTTTTTTTCCTGTTTAAATGATCTCGCTTCCATCAGGCATTTATCAGCCCGGATTGCCACTGATAGTAGCCTTACTGGCAAGTGAATTACCAAAAATGATGCTGCATTTTTTGCAGCTTCACACACAAAGACCTCCTCCTTCACGGGGGACACAGAGGTGGGGAAGCTCTCCAGGCTCACATAATCAAGTCTCTGTTACAAATAATCATTAAACTGGCTATTTTCAGCTAACACATTTGTTGCTTGCCCTTGAAAAAAATTAGTGAGCCTATCTTGGAAGTTTAAATAGTTTCAAATTTAAAAAAAAAAAGACTATTTTGCCTCACAAAGGATGTTCCCTGCAAGTTGTTTAATCCTAAAGTGTAAATAAAAATTATATAAAATTAAAAAAAAAAAAAAAAAAACCACAGTGAGGCATGTGGGTACTGGTGGACATACAGCCGGGCCTCGCTCCCTGCTCCAGCGACACCAACCCACAGAAACACCACGCAAGCCACGAAGATCCGTCTAAATTCTCTAGTAGCGACATTCAATAAAGGAATAGGGGCTTAACCAGTGGCTTAATTTTAATGATATATTTCATTTAACCCAATAATACTCAAAATATTATTGCTGCCACATGCAATTAGTATGAAAAACCTAAGATATTTTGCTTTTTTTTTTTTTCCCTCATATGAAGTGTCTCACACCCTAACACACCCTAAGTAGCTGACGAGACTAACGGCTCTCAGCTTGGACCGGCCCCACCACAGACACATCCGGCCCGCGCGGCTGTGTCGTGACAGCACAGCCTTAGAAGGAAGAGTCGCGAGTTTCTGCTTCCACTAAAGCTAGCGTAAATCGTAAAGTAGCCTCAGGTTTGCGTTCCATGCTACCCTGATCTTTATTATTCTTCCCTCTTCATTAACCCCATATCCCTCACCCCTACCACTTTTACCCAGGACATTCTCAACCATACTTGAATCTCCCTTTGTCTTGATTGCCCTGATTCCTCCCACCTCACCAATCCCACCAAAAATAAAATGAACGTAACAAACAAGCGTGTCAACAAAACACGAGGTTCCTGATTCCATGTTTCCCTGTTGCGCGCTCTCAGAGCACTGTGGCTTTCTCCTAACACTTACCATAGCTGGTGCTGTATTTATTTGTGTGACTGATAATTATTGATTAGCTCCATCTCCATGATGGAGGAGGTCCATATCTGATAAAGGGTTTGGCTCACAGTACACATTCAAAATAATTAAGTTGAATAGGTAAATGAATTCCCAGTTCTAGAATTGAGACTTCCTCCCTACTTGAACTGGACTGAGAGTTTTTGTCCTTTGCAACTAAAAAAGCCAGAATAAGATGTTTTCTGTCTCAAAGTTACCCTAGTCATGCAAGCAGGTAGACATACCCTAGACATGCAAGCAGGTAGACATACCCTAGACATGCAATCAGGTAGACATACCCAAGTCATGCAATCAGGTAGACATACCCTAGACATGCAAGCAGGTAGACATACCCTAGACATGCAAACAGGTAGACATACCCTAGTCATGCAAAAAAAGTTACCCTAGACATGCAGGGGATAATAAAAGGGCATTTTGGAACATTCTTATATCTGTACATAAAGACACTGAGTATTTCTTTTCCAAACCTTAAGGACCAAGGGGGATATTCTATAAATCTCATTAAATTTAGGTTTCAGGACTCCTCACTTACGAGGCCATTGTGAGACAGGAAGCTGCTGAGAGTTCTCTTCTAGGGAGGGGAAGCCGAGTTATATTCCCAAAGCATTTCAGTATCTGGGAAATTGCCCAGTGAAATCTCAAAAAATAAGGGACCTGAGACTCCAGTAATTTGTTGTGTTTTTTCTGATTCTAAATAAAGATTTCATTTTGTACCTAATTATGTATTTGTAATTTTGTATTCATTTTTTGTAAAGAGTTATCCCCATCTTCACATTTTGTAAAGAGAAGCCCCAGGTCCCACAAAACCTGGAGAGAACATAAAAGCATTTTGTAAGTCAGCAAAAAAAAACAAAACAAAACAATCCTTTTCCAAAAATTTGGACTATACGGTTTACATATTCACATTCCTTGTTAAAGTGAAAGGGTCGGCACAAAGTAGGCCGCATTAATGGTACCAGATTTCAGGAGAGCATGAAAGGGAGTGTGCATGGGGGCGGCGGTGCACCCCCCTGCTTCTTACCACAGCCCTACGTACTGCTCTGTGAAGACCAGAAAGATTACAGACCTAATGCCGAGACGCCCTTGGGCAAATTGCACTCTACGTCATTGGATTACATTCATTGGTTAGAATCAAAGACTGGGGTGTTAGAGAAATGAGATCAAAACCATGACCCTATCTTCACGATTTATATAATCTAACATATTTAGCACATGTAAAAAGTTAGGAGGGTATAAAAAACTGAGTGCAAACAGCATGGTATTTATTCATTATCTCAACCATAAGTGAAATCCTAGGATACACAAACAGTGCAAGCGCTGGAGTGTAACGAGGACCAAACTGATCCCTCATTGGGCCGGAGTCCCAGGGACGGCATCACCATCACGAGAGCAGAGCAATAAAAAAGGATAAACCTGGCTGGTGTGACTAGGAAAGGTTTCATAGAGAGGGGGAAATCTTGAAATGGACCTGCAAGGGGAGGAAGACATACATGTATGTACAGTGAACATGAAAGGGAACAGGATTCTAGGGGAGGCCATCACCATCAAAGTTAATCATAAAATAATCCTCTAATTTCTCAATCATGTATCACCAATGATATGAAATCATAAGATGATATTAATCATTTTTCTTTTATCTTAACTGTTATCTTTTGAATTTCTGTTGTACTTTATTTGTTGAGACTTTATGAAATATTAGAGATAAGCAATGTATATAGACATAATAAATATAATTTTTACAAGAAGAACAAGTGTCGGCAACATAAAAGGCATTCTGTATGGACTATTGTAAGGCACACATTTATTCTACATATCTTTTTGTGTTCACCCTTTGTCTCTTTTCCTCTTGGCCTGATGATCAGGAACCTGGGATTAAAGTGAGCAAAAAAGTCAGGAGCCCGTAAGAAATCCCCTAATGAAAATGAAGCTTAAGTCTAGATGGGTTTGATACGGAGCCTTCCATGCTCCTGTTAATCCTCACTGTTAAGTAGCTTTAATTTCAGATCATCTCTTCTTTTTGCCTTTTAACCATAATGCCATCCCAGAGTGCTAAACAGCTTTTGCTGGGAAAAAATGAAATAGTTATTCTATAACCTTTAGAGACATAAAATGGGAATACACAACATGCAGAAAAACAGATAAGTCAGAAACTTAAATAAAGAACTGAGGTTAGAAACTGAATTTTGCTTATGATAAATGACTTAATAAAAGAGATTAAAAAAACAACTGTTATAACTACTCCCACACCCCCATTTCTGCCATAAAAATAATGATTAAATCCAACAATAGGCTCAAAATCCCATTTTATTCACTGTAATAATAGATAGGGTTTTAAAATCATTTTTATGAAAGCACAAATTTCTCAGTGAATAGAATGCTGCAGAATTTCTCTCAGGCTGCAGAAATATCTTTACAGGACTTTGTTCTTCATACCACTGGCCTCAGAGCCCCCAGATACTTGGAGCTCCTGCAGCACAGATCCAGTCAAAGATCCAGGGTTGCCTCACCTGCCCAGGTCTTAGAAGAGGATACATCACAGAGGGAAAATGACTAACTCAGGGCTGTCTCTACAACTTTTTGCAAAATTGAAAAATTAAAAGACATGGCCCACTGGGCTCATGGCTTGGTCATTTTAAAACACATTTGTGAACATTAGAAAGTAGTGACCCTTCCTTTGGGTTCCTAACCCTGCTTGGCAGGGGCTGGATTTCAATTCTCATTTATCCCCTATGTGACAGTCCTTGTGCAGTGAACTACCTGTGCAACTGTGAGGGTGACTTTGGTCTCAGATGCCTAAGAGATAGTGCCCTTTCTATGAACCAATACTTGACTCCTCAGGAGTTTATCTACTGAACTTTGCAGAATGCTCAATCAATCAATAACCTTCTTCCCTATTTAAAATTGGAATCTCTATCTAGAAAATGGGACTTTATTTTTTTTGGATCTTAAGTTGTCTTTTGAGCTCTGCCTCAGACAGCTTAGAAATGTGTAGGCACAATGGCATAATTAAACAAGGGAATACTGTAGAATCTGTAGGTCTCTTGAAGTTCTCCCTGATGCTTTAACATGTCTTGCTTTGGCCTCTGATGCTTGGAATCTTACGAACAGTGTGAGCTTGCCATCACTGTGATTCCTGCCACACGAGTTCTCAGGGTTATAAGGATGTTGCAGTGAGTGCTCCAGGCAGGGCAAAAGTCTGCCAGGTAAGAGGCCAGTGGTCTGAACTGTGCTGGTGGGCACGGGCTCTGCAGGAACTGTGAATGACTGCTCCTCTTCCCACCCACTGCTGTTTACCGTTCACTTCTGGACATTTCATTCCCCACCCACCTTAAATCACGTGGAAGAATTTTTTCTCCTTCCCCACCTCATTCTGGCCCTCTATCCTAACTCTTCCATGAAAAAGAAAGTCTAAAAGACTAATTTATACCAGATCTGCATTTCAAAAGTTGCTTAAAAAATATTTCCTACAATAAGTGAGCATCTAATGGTAAAATTCCACCCTTTGAGAGAACTGTTTTGGATGATGGAGCTTCCCCGACGGCTTCGTGTCAGAGCACGAAAACAGCTCTCTTAGTCTGCCTAATCATTTTCCACGTCTCTACTTCTTTGCTTCTGTTTATCTTAACTTTGGCCTTTTAAAAATAGAGTAGATTCACCCCATATCCATCTGTCTCTGTCATACAGACATCAATCGAATAAAGCAAATCCGTCGCTTCAATCGAAAAAGCTTCCTGTGCTAAAACCCAAAAGGCCTCCCTCGACACAATTCTCTTCGAGCCATGAGTGTCTCTGCTTTGCAAGATGCCAAGTCTCCATACACTCCAATGCATGCATATACTGCCTCTCCCCTGTATATCTTCGTTGGCAAATTGTTTTTCATCTTATTCAATGTGATTCCCCAAAGAGTGAAACCTATTTTTAATATTTTAGGGGATGGAGAAATAAGACAGAAGGTCATATTTAAATATCGAAGTATCCCTATGTATGACTTAAGCTGAATCGATCTCTACATAGGATTTCTCTACTTCAACAGCATGTGGTCCCTTGGCCTAACTCACTCCTGGGTACAATACCTTCTGAAGGAAAGAGATTAAAAGATTGAAAAAAAACCCTATAACCTCAGTATTACGCGTAAATCAAAATATTTCAGGCAGATCTTTGATTTGGTCCCCAAAAAGATAGTAGACTAGTGCAGTGGAGTACGGAGATGCTCCTGTCATTAAGTTTATGTACTTCTTTTAAGGAGGAACAATGTTGACTTGCACCAGAGGTTAAAAATAGATAATTTTTTATTTAACACATCACTCCTTAGAAGATTTCACAGACTCCCAGATAACCCCCACAGTCAGAGGCTAGTTTCTCTGTTCTAAGGAACTCTTGCTGCACTTTCCAGATCACTTCCCATATGCAGGGAATTACTAACTATATTAGTTTGCTAGGGTTGTCAGAACAAAATATCACAGGCTTAACCAACAGACATGTATTTTCTCCTAGTTCTGTAGGTTAGAAATACAAGGTCCAGGTGAGACACGTTTGCTTTCCCTGAGGCCTCTCTCCTTGGCTTACAGATGGCGGCCTCCTCACTGTGTCCTCGCTTCTTCTCTGTGTGTGTGTGACCTTCCTACTCCCCTCTTTTTCTAAAGACACCAGTCATATCAGATCGGGGCCCTGATATCCCCTTTTTAACTGAAATATCTCTTTCAAGGCCTATCTTCAAATACAGTCACATTGGAGGTACAGGACTTCAACACATGAATTTGGGAGAATTCTGCTCATAACACTAACTTATATTTAGTTCCTTTTTAACGCCTGAGGTTTTACATTGTTATTCCCCAATCTTCTCTCCAAGGGAATCTCTGTAGTCTTTTTTTTTTTTTACCCCTGTAGTCTTTCAAACATTTCAAACTGAGTCATAGATTCTTTAATACACTCTATATTTACTTCTACCCTCCTCTGCCCTTTGCTTAAGTCCTACAAACTCCTTTTGGATTGCGGTCCTCAATATCCGTCTATGTTTTATAATAAAACCTTACCTTCTCTTTGTAGCTTCTGCATAGCTTTTAACACAGTGCCCTGCTCATATTAAGCACTCAAGTTCTTCTTTAAATAGGATGAGAGTAAGAAATTTTGTTTTTATACATGATTATAATAATGTGTTATAATCCTGACATACAGTTTGTTGTTATGACTCTCAAAGTATCTCTTGCTCCTTCAGTAAATAATCATATTTACTTGAACAAATGTTTGTCTAATGATTCATCAAAGTCTCTCAAAGTCACAGTCCAACATGACAAAATTCTAAGTAACTGAGATTCATGAATTTGAATATTTAAAGCAACTGACTTTTATCATACCTTACCTTTTTAATATTAACTTCTGCTAACCATTTTTCATCACTGAATGTTTATGCATTATTTCTGCATTTTTCCTCAACAAAAATAATTTTAAAACACCATTTGAAAATCTAAATGCTAAGTGCTAAGTGCTAAAAAGCCATTTCTCCGACTTACTGATCAAAAAGTACAATAGGTAAAGTTCTAGATGACAGGGCCTTTTTTTTCCCTACCTCTTCCTTTACCACTTGACAGGAGCCAATAGAGAGAGAGAGATCTAGAGCTTCAAAATACTGGTACCGGGACTAGCTGTCCAACATACATGTGGAGCCTTTTAGAAATGCAAAATTCCAGAAACTGTCTTAGACGTATTGAATCAGAATCTGAGTACGTGTCAGTATATGTCAGAAGCTGAACTGGTAATTTTTATGCACAGAGCTGAGAACTTTTGCTTAATAAGGAAACGGTCCCTACACTGAAACCATGTGGGGAGCCTTAAAGCAAGTTCATGCTTGAGTTTCACTCCACTGCCTGTGCATTAGGACATTTTACACTTCCCAGGTCATTCTAATATTGAACCAAAAGGACACATTGATGAGAAATCAGAAGGACATTACTAGCTATGTATTTTTTAAATACAGCATTTGAAAGTTAAACGTATAACACAGGGGGGATTCTAGATATCACGTTTATTATAAGTGGTTAAGTACGATTTGCCAGGGGCTGTGATCGTGGTCACAGATGTGCCTGGTCATGCCTCAATTCTGCCAGAGACTATAGATGCGTCTCTTCAAAGTGTAGCTGCACAAGAATCCCCTGCTTCTGATAACACAGATTTGTTGGACCCAACTCTAGATTTTCTGACTCACCAGTTCTGATGTGAGGCCCCCAAATTCACCTTTTTTTGCAAATTCCAGTGTAAAACTGATGTTGCTGGTTCAGAGGCCACACACTGAGTCTCTACTTCCATAGGGAGGTGGATGTCTTTTCATGTAGGTGAGACTATCGACTCTACCTCCCAATAAGAGACCATTGACCCAAAGCATGTGCACTTGCCTTCAACAAACACTCAAGATGGTCTCAGAGAAAGCCACATTCCCTCCAACATCATGGGGACAAAAATAGGAGTATGCAGAGTCTACATTTTCCCTTACTATTATTTTTTTACAGACTGTAAAATGTAATAATAAAACTAGTTAATTAAATAAAGTGTGGGTACTACACTTAATTTCCACATACCATCTCCTGCCCTCTAGAATATTCTCAGATTTTCCCCCTCAATTCTAATGAATGGTTGGAATGCAGTTCAAACTGCTGAAGATAAAAACAAACACAAGGTAAAGTGATTATATTTTATATTAATTTTTCACCATAATATCAAAAGTATTTTTGATTTTGTGACTCAGTTATAGATTTCCAAACTTTTTACATGAAATATATCTTGGAGACTTAAAGCAAAAAAGTATTTAGGTTGTCTTGTTAACCCCTACATTCCCTGCTCTGGGAGATACCTCTTCAATCCTCTACTACAAACATATGGAGTATATTTTCTTAGACCTACCTGAAAGAAACTTCACATTAAATCGCAAACTAGAAAACTATGATCTCTGTACTTTTCTTTAGATATGGTTTATTATTTCCTTCTTCTCCAAGCTTTATATTGCTTCCATTTTAGATCTTTTCCATGGTTTCTTGAATAAAACACTTCCTGTCTGGAAATTCATGTTACTTTCCAAAACCACTTTACGTGCTGATCCTTTCCCACACATCTGACTCAATAATCAATCTGACCTTTTGTTTTTTTGGGGTCCAAGGGAGAGAGAGGGGTGGGCAGGAGGGTATGGAAAGATACACTCAACTATAGATAAAAATACTAAATAGTCTCGAAATTGTGTTCATATTTAGGGAGAGAACCCTGTAGAACCTAGAATGTTAGGTGATCTAGCCTCTTTTAAAAGCCTAATTGAGAGAAGTCATATTCAGGTTAGAGGATATAAAGAACACCACATTCCTCATATCTCCAGCTGTTCTGTATTCAAGCTTTGCTTTGAACTGTCCTAAACTATAGGAAGCCTACTCTTTAGAACAGAAAAGCTTCAAATATTTGGATTCACTTTTAGGTTTATGTACTTGGCTTTTATCAAAGTCTTTTTGAAAAACAAACCACAAAAAAGTCATATAAATACTGCTTTGTATTTAGTGCCCTCCATGTAGAACTCTACATAAAAAAGTTCTCCTGAAATTTACCCTGTAGAAACCTTCTGAAAACTTGCATTTATTTACTTATTTATTTTTTTTTAAGATTTTTTTTATTTATTTGACAGAGAGAGATCACAAGCAGGCAGAGAGGTAGGCAGAGAGAGGGAAGCAGGCTCCCTGCTGAGCAGAGAGCCAGATGCGGGGCTCGATCCCAGGACCCTGAGATCACGACCTGAGCTGAAGGCAGAGGCTTTAACCCACTGAGCAACCCAGGTGCCCTTATTTACTTATTTTTAAAGATTTATTTATTTATTTGGGGTAGGGGAAGGAGGAGAGAGAATCCCAAGCAGACTCCTCACTGAGTGTGGAGCCCGACGCAGGGCTTAATCTTAACGTCCCTGAGATCATGACCTGAGCCAAAACCAAGAGTCTGACGCTCAACTGACTGTGCCACCCAGGTGTCACAAAACTTGCATTTTTTAAAAAATGTTTTTCTCAATATTTTCCACTTTACCTAGTTAAGAAACTCAAACGTTTCCCCCCTTCCTTTCCTTAGTATTATCTTCATATAAGATAATTTCTCTATTTCTACATTACTGGGTTATTTTAAGAGAAAAGGAGAAACATTTACATTCCAAGAAAGTGGGGCATTGGTGATAAACTCTGAGAAAATTCTGATATTGAACCTTGAACAAAAATAAAGAAGAAGAAAGAAATGCACCAAGCAAAAGCTGCATGGTTCTCCATATTTTTATTTTGTGTAATCCTCAAATCTACTCTGATGATGTAGTCATCACTAAACTGATGCCCAGGAACATAAACTGATGTGCCTCCAGCCACCCCTTCAGGGAACAGGTTCAAATACATGTCTGACTATAGCAATCATGCTAAGTCTTTACTAAACCACAGCGGAAGGAAACTACTGGAAATCATACTCAAGATATACTTCAGAGATTTGTACCTCCACGTTACCATATGAAAAGATTCCATATTTCCCTTCTTTATACACATAGGCAGGCCATGCCTCTTCTTCCTGCCACTGTGAATCCTTAGAAGTTTGGTACAGAAATGTTTGACCCGGGGTGCCTGGGTGTCTCAGTCGGTTGAGCATCCAACTCGTGATTTCAGCACAGGGCCTGATCTCAGGGTTGTGAGATGGAGCCTCGCATTGGGCTCCACACTGGGCGGGAGCCTGCTGGAGGACTCTCTCCCTCTCCATCTGTCCCTCCACTGCCTTTCTAAAGAACAGAAATGTTTGACCCATGCAGGAAACAGTAACAACAACTACAACAAGCAATTATAGAAAAGGGAATGCAGAAGCACAGGACTGTGGGGTGGAGGAAGTAAAACCATTTTATCTTTTACAGGAATTATTGGAGACAGCACAGAGAGTGGTAAAGCACTGGACTTGGAACCTGAGTCCCCAGCTGTCACCAAGAACCTACATGAGCTTAGGAAGTCATTTAACCTCCCTAGGTCTCAGGCCCCCTCATCCATAAAATCTGGAGTTGATACCAGATCCTCCTGAATGTCCTCTGCAGCCCTCATATTCTGCACTGTCTGCTCTTTGCCCATAAGCTAACTGTTCTGGTTTACAGCTGGACTTAGATGGTCCCATACAACTGTGGGAGAAGCCTCCCCATCGAGAAGTCTGGATGTCTCCCACAAGTTATGGGAGAACAATCTGGAGGGAATACAGTAGCTGCAATAAGCTCTATACAAGCAAAAACGGTCTGATGAAAAATATTCAGGACTTCTGATAGAGTTATGCAGAGCATTAACTAGACTGGTCCATTAAAATGTATTTATTCAATACCAACTTTCCCCATACTCCACAGTCTGAGTGTTTTCACTAGCAGTATTATATCTCCTGTAGTTTCTTGTCATCTATCACTGTGCTTATTTCTTTCTCTATATTATTTTTGCTTAATTAACAAGACATTATCATCATTGCATGGTATACATCTAACGTCAAGATATTGAACTTGGCATATTCCATTTGCATTCATTATCTTATTTAACTATTATATTTTAGGATTTTTAAATTATTATTTAAACAACAGCAACCAAAATAAACAAAAACCAAAACTGTTCACCCACGTCAGCACACTCATTATTTTAATCAAACAGCTGTTTATTGAGTATTTACTGCCCACTTATGACTGTGTTAAATGCTGAAAGAAACATCAAGATAGGGGACCCTGGGTGGCTCAGTGGGTTAAAGCCTCTGCCTTCGGCTCAGGTCATGATCTCAGGGTCCTGGGATCGAGCCCCGCAATGTTCTCTCTGCTCGGCAGGGAGCCTGCCTCCCCATCTTTCTCTGCCTGCCTCTCTGCCTACTTGTGATCTCTCTCTCTCTCTGCCAAATAAATAAGTAAAATCTTAAAAAAAAAGAAAGAAAGAAAGAAAGAAAGAAAGAAAGAAAGAAAGAAAGAAAGAAAGAAAGAAAGAAAGAAAAGATAGATCAAGGTTGGATGCAATCTGTCCTGCTATCTCTCTCCATCCCTTGCTGAACTTGCACTACTGAGCTAGTCACTCAACATACTCTATTCCCCCAAGCCTCACACGATTCTTCATGTAGTCTAAATCCCACGCTCAGCCATTTCACCTCTGACTTTGTCATCATCCTACACATATGGGGTCCTTAGCTTTTCTCATGCTCATCTCTTGACCTGGATGACTCCCAATCCCCTATCATACTTTTTATTTTTTTTAAATAAAATGCATTGCACTGGATAAATATCAATATGTCATGAATGCCTGAGGGCAGTTCCACAGCCCTGGGCCCAATGAGTATGGTAACTATTATAGCTGGGTGAGTTTCATGTCTATAAGATTTTGATTAGAGGTAATATCCACTGTGAAAAGGAGACTTGTAGCACAGGGGGCTCCTACAACCACTGCTGTGAATCTCATCTGCCTGCACCTGGACTGCTACTGATGTAGGATATGGGGTTAGACTATGGAGTGACCTGCAGCATGGACTTTCACTATAAGGGGTCACCTGTCTGGCAAGTCTGCTTCTTATTCAATAGATTTCTGAGTAAGCTGGTGCCAAATGTGACCCTCGATTGCCTTCTAAGTGTCAGTGTTTAATTAGAACCTGAAAGACTGCCTGGTGGGTATTGCACTGCTGAACTTTTTTTTTAAAGATTTTATTTATTTATTTATTTATTTGCAAAGAGAGATCACAAGTAGATAGAGAGGCAGCAGAGAGAGAAGGAAGCAGGCTCCCTGCTGAGTGGAGAACCTGATGCAGGGCTTGATCCCAGGACTTTGAGATCATGACCTGAGCTGAAGGCAGAGGCTTTAACCCACTGAGCCACCCAGGCAGCCCATACACTGCTGAACTTTTGTTAATTAGTCATTTATTTCTGGTTAACCTAAGCAACTCCACTAAAACTACTTTTTCAAAAGACACCAATGATTTTTTTTTTTGTCCAAACAAAAGCCTTTCCATTCTCTCCCTCTCTTTTTTTTTTCCCCATTCTCATGACACCTAAGTGTTCTGATACTTCTGTGTCCTATTTTTCATGAAATTCTATCTTAGTTGGGCCTAATGCTTTTCTTTTTCTCCTATCACCTCTAATCAATTTTCTGTTTCCATACCTGATTTTTCTCTTTTATGTATTTATTTATTCATTCATTCATTCATTTATTTATTGGGGGTGGGAGGCAGGGGTCGAGGGAGAGGGAGAGAGAGAGTCTTAAGCAGACTTGGTGCTGAGCATGTAGCCTGACAGAGGGCTTGATCCCACAACCCTGAGATCATGATCCAACTGGAAACCAAGAATCGGACACTTAACTGACTGTGTCACCCAAGTGCCCGCTAAGACCTAACTTCTTGTATATCCATTTCACTTTGCTCTCCTCTCTCCCACTAGGACCTATTTTCATTTAGCTTTGCTGCTGTTGGGTCAATGTTTCCATTATGGGTCCCACTTCCCGCCACTCTCCTCAAACAGGCAGAGACGTCACCATCTCCCCAAAGTGTACCTTCAAATGTCAGGCTTCAGACCCAGGACTCATCTGTGACACTCTTCTCTGCTCCTGTAATTTTATGTGGCCAGTCATCACATCCATGTTCCCCCTTCAGATCTACTTCTCCCGCCCTTCAGCTTTAGTCTCATTACCGCCACTTAGTCCAGGTCATCACTCTATGATGCCAGTGCCTTTTAATATCCTGTATATGCTACCACATTTATCATTCCTAACTCACTTATCATGCCACGTTTATGCTCAGTGACCTATGCTAATGTGACAAAGAGAACTGTAATGTTTTATGTCCCTAGACAAATGCAAGCTCCCTTTCAAATGTAGTTATCAACACCCCTTCAAATAGCCCTTTTAAATTTTACAACCTAAAAACAACGGGGTCCATCTTTCTCATGCTCAGAATCAGGTCTCATTTTCTCTTTCTAGGTCACAAAGTCTTTCTTCCCCACCAACCGGAGAGCTTGTCATTTTAATGTGTGAAGGAAATAAGATGTGATGCTTGCCTAGCTACTAACTACTGAGTATCTCCCTTTTTCCTTACTCCAATGTAGTATGTATAAATTACAAATTTTAAAATATTTAAACACTGATTGCATGGTGTTATTTTTTATTTAAACTCATGTGACACATCCTTTTCCCTATTTAAATACATACAGAGAGTTTTACCCATCATTTATATGCAAACAGAATGAAAAGTGGTCTTATCATAAAATGTATCATGGCATTCATCTTTATATTTTGACAAGTCATGAAAACTTTATTTACCTCAAGAGTTATAAAATTCTAGGATAAGTACAAAATTAAACATAATTAACATTCATTTAAAAGATATATAGTACCCAAAGCAGACAATATATAGTATTCAACACTGTAGGCAAATATAGGTGCTAAAAGACAACTGATCAGAAAGGTGAAGTCCAGATTGCTGCTGTAGACATTTAATATGCCTAAATAAATAAACACATAAATAAGTAGAACTCATTTTGCTTGGCAGAGGATCATTATCTATGCATGCTTCCTTTTTGTTGCAGGTTTTTCTCATCATAATTTTATGTCTACATTGTTCACATGTGCTTCCAATATATAATTGTAATTATAATTTTAAAAATAAAGGCAATTCTATGCTTCTTCCTTTTTCTGAGCAAGATAATTATATTTCTTTGGAATATAAATTGCCACCATTTTTAGAGTTAGAATTCTTCAAAGAACAATTAAGTCTTTGCTGAAACATGAAATAGAAGATAGTTCTAGAAAAGATTACAGCGTTTCAATTCAGTGCTTCCAATGAGAATAAAAAAAATTGGCTTAACTGTTGCCCAAAGTCAATACCTCAGATTCTAAGATGTCAGGCTGTATATTTGAATGAGCTTATATATATTCAACAATATAAGTAAGCTCTGTAAACTATAAAGTTATTCAAGCAAATCGAATGTTTATTTTCTCTACATAATCGAAAATAGGAAAAATCATATGGTTGTAATATTAAACATGATGCACTTTTAAGTAAAAGTTTAAAGCATTTCTTATGTTTTTCAGAAAGAATGAATGGAAAAACAAAAAGTTTTAGTTCTCAAAATAAGGGAATAAAACATTTTTGTAGTTCTAAACTGTTATCTGGTTCAAAATCATTATTTTTAGGGTGTAACTTTTGTAGTAGAATTTCGTTTTTACACTGGTACTTAGCTATACACTTTGGAGGGGTGCGAGCTGTGTTTTTGCTGTTCCGACATTGTCAGGAACACTGTACTGTAAGACTGGAGGGTCTTCCAAAAGTTACGAAGTATCTGTTGAGTCACAGCAGGGACAAGCTGTGCCCTGCAAGATCACTGATATCTCTCATTCTCACAAGGAAGCTGTGGAAGAGGGACACACACACACACACACACACACACACACACACACACACACACACCTGGACACAACACTGGCATTAGAGGAAGCCAATCAGATACCCCAGAGGTTAGTCAAAGGTCAAGAATTCAGAGGCACAGGAGGTTAAGAGCAGACGCCACCACTGGATTGGAGTCAGGGAGGCAGGAACAAATCTCATTTCCCTACTTACTATGTGGCTGGTGCAAGTACTTAAAATACAGAGTATTCACTAAATTAGGAATAATACTTCTGCTCCAGAAGATCAAGGCCTGCCAGTCAGCCACTGCATCAGCACAGGGCTCCACACAAAGACACCCCGAGAAAATGACACTCATACAGACTATCTGGAGACCACTAGTCAGGCATGAAGACTGAGGACTGTTTGTGGACATGGTGTTATCAGAATCACACGGTGTCCTGCTGCTCAGAAGGAAGGCTCTTTCCTCTTGAGCTTTGCTTCAAACAGCAGGATCCCACCATGGGGCCCCTCAAACCTGAAAAAACAGTTTGCCAGCAGCAGTCCTGTACTTACTACTCATCACTAGCGCAGCTGATCATTATTCTTCCTTAGCCCTTAAAGTCCCCAACATGGATTCTTTCATTCTCCTACTACCTGAGACAGTGATTTTTTTTTAAGCCTCCAGAAAATGTCAGGGCCTCTAAAAACAGCAAGGAAGTAATATCGTCCATCCTGTGAGGTTACATTTTTTTTTTTCCTTAGGAATAATGCAGAAAATCTGCTAAGGGGATGGGCAACACATATGTGGCTAGGGAATCCTCCTTTGTCAGAAGAGGGGCTTCTGGGTCACTTTCTCTACCTGCTTCTGGAATAACAAGGGTGAAGCACAGTGCCGACGCTTAGACTGGGTGTAGAAGGGTCAGCCTGGGACTGAGGGCTGTAATAGAAATGGACAAGCATCAGAGCGGGCACTGAGCACACGGTGCAATACAAGGAAGTGACCTAGCTTCAGTTACCTGAAGTAGGTGTTTCATTCCTTCCCACTGGGGCTCTTTGAAGTTTAACTTCTCTGAGGTTCTCTAAGGTCCTTTGACCCTGGACAAAAGCAGCCTGATTGCTGGAGAATCAAGCAGAATGACAGCACATCAACTAGTGAGCAGCTTATAGAACACAGTTTCTGGAGGCATTCTTCCCGAGTTCAAATCCAGACTCTGCCACTTACAAGCTGTTGACCCTGGGCTAGTTTTTTAACCTCTTTAACCTCTCTGTCTCTGTTCTATCTTCTAGAAAATGGAGATAACTGTCCCTACCTCAGGTAATTACAGAGTAATCATGTGGACTGATTTTTTGTAAATGCATACAGCATGCATAATACACAGCAGGAACTGTGTACATGTTTGATTGATGAATGACAGAAAAATTACATTTACCATGGGCTTGGTGTTACGGCTGGTTTTGGAATACCAGACTAGAAAATATCTCGTATTACCTTTCCCCTTTAATGCATAATGCTGATTAGTCAGTCACAGATCTTGGAAGACTCTAAAAAGATAATTATTTTTTCCCTAGACTTATTCTTTCATTTGGGTTAGAAATCATTCTCCCTACTTAACAGATGAAGCAATTGAGATTTGGAAAGTTTAAATCACTTACTAAAAGTAAAAAGAAAAAAAGAAATGTAGTGAGAAGAGATGAGATTAGAAACTGAGAAAACAGTTCTCCCGAACCTGCGATGAGACAGAACATTTTTGCAAGATGCCATTCACAGCCCCTCCTGAAAAGTAATTAGAGCCCCTGATAAGTCTAGGCAGTTTTCTAACAGACGTTCATGATATTCCAAAAGTCTTTCTGGGCATGCAGGGTTACCCACTCAGCTGAGTGTTGGTTTGGGGACTTGCCTACATCTTTAACCCATTTGTGACTAGCCCAATAATCTTTAATCAAATTTCTGTGTTGTATCCACACTCTTCTTTTCCCTACAACATGTTTTTAACAGCAGGAGGCATCACTGAGTTCGGTTGGCTCAGCAACCTCTCTCTTTAAGCAGCTTGTTTGAAATAAAACTGTGATGTGGGCTCATAATCATTTCATCTGAGAAGCTGTCTTTAAACATATCCATATTTCCCAACATAATACAGCACTTCTTCCTATATTTCTAATGATTCTTACTCCCTGCTGTTTTTATTAATCCTAAAAACTCCCAGATCCACTGGAGTTGGAACAAATACTAGGATTCACCTAGGTTCACTTTCTTAATTGAAACATCTGCGTGTTCTCAGCAGCAGTTACGGAGACTCAAAGAGAACTCTGCTCTTTGAATGTGCCTTAAATAAGCCATTACTTGTACCCTTTCCATGGGCTAAAATTTGCAGAGTTTTTTTTTTTTTTTCCTACTTGCAGAAGGTTTATTTATTTTTTCACCTTACCATCCAGGCTCCAGACACAAGTAATAGGAAGTGGTTTGTCTTCCTTTTTTTTTTTTAACACAAGATAACCCGGGGGAGGAGCAAGATGGTGGAGGAGTAGGAGGCTGAGATAGTATCAGATCCCAGAAGTTGAGCTAGATAGTTATCAAACCATTCTAAACTCCTACAAACTCAACAGGAGAGAGAAGAGAAGAAGAACAGCAATTCTAGGAACAGAAAATCAACCACCTTCCTCAAGACAGGAAGAAGTGGAGAAGTGAATCCAAAGCGATGGGAAGAGAGAACCATGGGAAGGGGCCGGCTCCTGTGAGCCAGAGAGCAGTGGAGCACAAATCAGAATTTTTACAAGTCTGCTCCACTGAGGGACATCACTCCAGAGGCTAAGCGGGGAGGAGGGGGCAGTGTGGTCTCAGGACCCACCAGGACACAAAAAGACCAGGGATGTCTGAGGGTGGCAGAGCTCCCAGGTATCAGAGTGGGGAAGCTGACTGCAGAAACAGAGCTGAGCATAGGGCTATCAGCTAGGGCTTACCTTAGACCATGATCCAAGGCACAGTCGGGCCACTGCACTTAGAGCAGGGACCCCCACAAGGGGCAGCTCCGGAGAGAACCCTTCCTCCTTCCTGAGGAGCAGGGAGGGTACATACTATGGTGATCTGCTGGGTTTGGAGACTTCAGATGGGGGCCATGTGCCAGAGACAGAAATGCTCAGTCACAGGCCAGGTGAGCTCGGACCACAGCCCGAGACCAGGGAGATGGGAGGGACTGACTGCTTTTCTCTGAGGGCGCATTGAGGAGCGGGACCTGAGCTCTCAGTTCCTCTGGGCCGGAGACTGGAAGGCCGCCATTTTCATTCCCTGCCTCCAAAGCTGTAGGGAAAGCATTCAGGGAACAAAGGCTCCCGAGAGCGAACCTGAGCAGATTGCTTAGCCTGGCCCCTGGGAAAAGAGGTGCAATTCCACCTCCAGCAAAGACATTTGAGAACCACTGCAATGGGCCCCTCCCCCAGGAGATCAGGAAGATTATCCAGCCAAGACCAAGGTCACTGATGAATGAAAACTGTGGAACTCCAGTTAGTAAAAAGCAACACACAGAATTCATGGCTTTTTCCCCCATGATCCTTTAGTCTTTTAGAGTTAAATTTTTTAAATTTTATTTTATTTTTTTATTTAATTTTTCCTTTTTCCTATTTTAACGTTTTTTAACTAGTATTTTGTCAATACCTTTTAAAAAATCTTTTCTAATTTTCACTGTTACATTCATATTTTATCCTCTCATTATATTTAACCTTATTTTTAATATACATATAGGGTTTTTTTTT
>CM053614.1:5390014-5408828 GCA_028646535.1 Procyon lotor
GTTGGGAAAACTGGACAGCCACATGCAGAAGCATGAAACTGGACCATTTCCTTACACCATACACAAAAGTAGACTCAAAATAGATCAAAGACCTCAGGTGCGACAAGACTCCATCAAAATCCTGGAGGAGAACACAGGCAGCAACCTCTTCGACGTCAGTCACAGCACCTTCCTAGAAACATCACCAAAGGCAAGGGAAAAAGGCAAGGGCAAAAATGAACTATTGGGACTTCATCAAGATTAAAAGTTTTTGCACAGCAAAGGAAACAGTCAACAAAACCAAAAGACAACTGACAGAATGGGAAAAGATATTTGCAAATGACATATCAGATAAAGGGCTAGTACCCAAAATCTATAAAGAACTTCTCAAATGCAACACCCAAAGAACAAATAATCCAATCAAGAGATGG
This sequence comes from Procyon lotor, assembly GCA_028646535.1. Taxonomy (NCBI): domain Eukaryota; kingdom Metazoa; phylum Chordata; class Mammalia; order Carnivora; family Procyonidae; genus Procyon; species Procyon lotor. Next base: position 5,390,425 of record CM053614.1, read on the forward strand.
GCAGAAGACATGAACAGACATTTCTGCAAAGAAGACATCCAAATGGCCAACAGACACATGAAAAAGTGCTCAACGTCACTCAGCATCAGAGAAATACAAATCAAAACTGCAGTTGAGATACCACCTCACATCAGTCAGAATGGATAAAATTAGCAAGTCAGGAAATAACAGATGTTGGCAAGGAAGCAGAGAAAGAGGAACCCTCCTACACTGTTTGTGGGAAGCAAACTGGTACAGCCAGTCTGGAAAACAGCATGGAGTTTCTTCAGAAAGTTGAAAAAAGAGGTACTCTATGACCCAGCAATCACACTACTGGGTATTTACCCTAAAGATACAAATGTAGTGATCTGAAGGAGCACATGCACCCGAATGTTTATACCAGCAATGTCCACAATAGCCCAACTATGGAAAGAACCTAGATGTCCATCAACAGATGAATGGATAAAGAGGATATGGTATATATACACAATGGAATACTATGCAGCCATCAAGAGAAACAAAATCTTGCCATTTGCAAAGACGTGGATAGAACTAGAGGGTATTATGCTAAGTGAAATAAGTCAGTCAGAGAAAGACTATTATCATACGATCTCTCTGATATAAAGAAATTGAGAGGCAGGGCGAGGAGTCATGGAGGGGTGGGGGAGGGAAATGAAACAAGTTGGGATCAGGAAGGAGACAAACCATAAGAGACTCCTAAATCATGAAACAAACTGAGGGTTGCTGGTGGTGGGGGGTAGGGATAGGGTGGCTGGGTTATGGACATTGGGGAGGGTATGTGCTATGGTAAGTGCTGTGAAATGTGTAAGCCTGGTGATTCATAGACATGTACCCAGGGGCAAATAATACATTATATGTTAATAAAAAAAATCTTAAAAAAAACAAACAAAAAACAAGACAACAAGAACCACAAAAATAAAACAAGGTAACCCAAGCTTAAAAAGGAGAAGTCTAGAGCAAACTTGAGAATGTCCAGGGTTCTCAATCCTTAGCTTGTGCCAGAATCCCCTGGAGGGTTTGTTAAAACTCAGATTGCTGGGCTCCACTGCAGGAGTTTCTGATTCTATAAATCTAGACTGAGGTCTGACAATCTGCATTGCTGAGTTTCCTGCTGGAACAGATGGTGCCAATCAAGGAATAACACATGAGATAAACTACATAAATGGAAACTTCCTTATTGATCAGGACCTTCAGACCAGCCACACCTTTTCTTTTCTTCTTGAAGCCTCAAAGCTCTCATCCCCCTGAGAGAGGGGATGGACTCAGAGAGACTGATAATACTGACCCAGGAAGTTGGGAGACAATCCCACTGGGGAGGAGGGTGATGAGTAGCTAAGGTTAAAGGGATGTTGAGGGAGGGATGCAGTCAGAGTTCCCTGTGAGAATCGGTTTCTTACCCTGAGAATCCACTTTTTTTTTAAGATTTTATTTATTTGAGAGAGAGAGAGAGAGAGAAAGAGAGAGAGAGAGAGAATGATCAGGGGGAGGGGCAGAGGGAGAAACAGACTCCTGGCTGACTGTACAGCCCCACACAGGGCTCAATCCCAGGGTGAAGGGTGGGTGAAGAGACCCAGAGATCCATGTGTGGCCCCAAGTTCCCATTGGTGCTCCCCAACACTTAACTGAGCCACCCTGGTGCCCCGAGAAGCTACTTCTGAATCTACAACAACTGGTGCTCTTGTGAGGGTTGGAGTATATCCCTTTAAATTGGAGAAAAGGTTTGGCTGAAGGTTCTTTAAGACTCTTCAGGAAAAGGTGGAGGCATTCTTCACTATTTGAGCTGCAGCCCTTTTCTCCAGGGAAGGGTGAAGAGACCCAGAGATCCATGTGTGGCCCCAAGTTCCCAATGGTGCTCCCCAACATCCAGATTACCTTCCCCCACTGCCTTCCCCTCACCTCCTCACAGGCCTTGTTCCACAGACAAGGGGAGAGGAAATGAATGCAGTTTGACTGATGTTCTTTCCTTCTCCCCAGCTTTTAATTTCTCTAGGTGAGACAGATAAAAAACTATCCTCCCAAAGTTTCTCCTGGTTTGAGGTTATTTGGGAAACAAGCTTAATTTTGCAAATACCCTGCTTCTCTTTCTCAACCCCGACCCCCACAACATCTATTAACATCTTGGCAGTTGTTTCTATCGGTGGCCCCAGCCGCAGCTGGTGGTCAGAAGCACCACATGGGGAGCTTTTACAAACCACAAAGCCAGGGCTCCATCTGGACCCCATGATCAGAATCAGGAGGCTATGGTCCTAGTTTGGAAGTTCCCAGTAATTCCAATGGACCCTCTAAGGGTAGAAAACATCCCCCATTGTAATCAAATAGCCAGTTACATCTCTGTGAGCACTGAGCTGTTTTGCTCTGGGCAGTGAGGAAATGCCTGCCCCAGGGCTGGTTTAGGAGCAGGGAGGTTGAAGGAGGGTGCTGCCTGCAGAGGAAAAGACTAGACTGCAGAATGTCAAAGCTCTTGAGAAAAGGAACTGCCATCGCAGACCAAGGAACTCTGGTAAGAAACTTTGGAAAGTCACCCATGGCCTCAATCATGATCTTTTGAGTAGTGTAATGACTGAAAACCTTAGCTTTCCCAGGTTGGCTGACTTTCCACTCCAGCTCTGAGTCTGCACTGGGGGGAGGGAGAGACTGAAGGTAAGTGCTAGAAACTCACCTCCAGTGTCTTCCTTTATTATAGGGCATAGTTTATGTGATTCAAAAGGCAGCCCTAATTATGGCTTCTTTATAATTGGGGGATTCAAAAGCATCAGCACCTGGAGGATGCCGGCCAGATAAGACAGTGGTTATTTCACACCAGATGAATGCTTTGGTTTTTAACATTACTAAGAGAATTGTGGTTTGAATTTCTCCTTGAGGGGAACAGAATGCACTGATGGGAATGTTGATCACTTGTGCCTTGTACATGGTGTATAGAACACAAATTTGAAATATTTGGTTAAAATCTCTGCTTATTTGTAGACTTAAGAAAATAGAAGTCAGTGACCCACATAGTGAATAAACCCTACATCTGTAGGAATAAAAGAAGCAATTTCTTTTCTAAAATCTTTCTCTATTTAGCTGCTTTTTAACTTGTTGATCCAAAGAGTCCTCTGAAAATTTTTAGAAAATGGGCTCCTAAGGTGAGCCTGTAATGCTTAAGTATTTTTCTTAGTTTGTACAAACTCTTCATTCAGAGAGTTGGCTTTGTATTTTCAAGTAATTGGGCAGCATTTTTCATCAGTCTCTGCTACTTGGGAAGTATATGTGATTGTGTATGTATTTTTCTCCAATTCTTAAATATAAAGTGTTTATTTCTTTCCCACAAAGAACAGGTGGATCATCAAGGTCAAAATTATTTTCAAAATAATATCACTGTACTTAGTCATGACTCACTTACAAGCCAGTTGATCCCTTTCATATTAATGAGGTCCTTACAACATTCTTTAAATTCCTGTTCTTTCTTCATGCCTGTCTTTCAAGATCAGTGAAGGGGGTTAAAAAGTCTGAACTCCAAGCTACAAAATAAGTCATGGGATGTAATGTACAACATGGGGACTACAGTTAATATGGAATAGAATTTTAATGTCCCTTTGACATTAAGGGACATAAGGGACATTAAGGATAAAAAACTTCAGTATTTCAAATAATGCTTAACCTATAGTAAGGTCTTAAATATCTTTGAATGCATGAATAAGTGACTGAAGGAAGGAAGGAGGGAAGGAAGGAAGGAAGGAATACCCATAGCATAGGTTTTAAATGAAGAAAATGACTTACGGGTAGGAAAGCACAAGAGTTTTTGGGAGAAAGAATAAAAGTAGAAATCTAATAGCGATCAAGGCCAATGTAGTGCCATTTTTTGTGCTATTCTAATCGACTGTTCTGATGGGCATTACAGCTAATCCTTGTCAGCTGCCAAGGAGGCAACTTGATTCTGTCCCTTATCAGCAGTCCTTCAAGCAATAAAATGTATCTAGTATCCTGTGTAAAACAGCTTTATTCATTCAAACTACTAAGAATTCTGACAAAGAGACAAAATTCAAATAACAATTATTTTATAATACAAAAAATAGTATCTAAAAAATATTCCTAGCTGGACTGTTAATTTCTTGTGGATACTGCTATAGTTCTTGTGTTTTTAGAAATAGGGCCTGCCAGACCCAGGTTGAAGTGTACACACAGCAAGAATGGGGAAACATAGCTAGTTGAGAGAAGGTGTCATTCAGCTTAGCGGTGGGGGATGAAGCTGGAAATGAAGACTATGGCCAAAGGGTAAAGATCTTAGGAGAGGAGGATGTGTAGAGGATTTAGATTTATTAAGTCAAAAGTGGAGTTCCCACTCTAAACAGCTGCAAATGAAAAAATAGGGTTGATTATGTGTAGGAGAGAAATGGTCACAGAAATAACTGTCCATTTCTTCATCAATAGGATGTATCTGTCTTCTTCTTTTAGGAAAATAAACCATAATTATAAATTATTATTTTGGTCTGTTCTTGGTGCTATCACACTGTTAAGTTTGTAAAAACCTATGTGACATAGCCCTCTCAGCACTGAAGAACTTGTGATATTATACAAAATGATATACTAAGCAGACAATGATGCTATGAAGTAAATGTAAAAAATTTCTTGGCACTGATTTATAACAATCATAGTTTCTCATAACATTAATAACTTTATTGACAAATTTCTCATTGGCAAGCAGCCACCAGGGATACTGCTAAAAATCAGGACATAAGCAATAAGGCCTCTAAAGTGACCAAATAGATTTAATAAAGTTGATGCATAGGTAGGCTCCTTGGGTACTCACCCACTCTTTGCATTTACTTTTCCTATGACCATACAAAATTACTTTTTTAAACCTAAAACCTCCACTCACAGATGATAAGAATCAAGTTAGAAAATTAGTAAATCACATGGTTGATAACTGGGGATCCTGGGGTGGGGGTAGGGGTAGGAGTAGGAAGGAGCAGCTTGTGTAGGTCCAGGTAACCGAGCACTAAATGGGAAGATGGAAAAATAGATAAGCAGACCAAAAGAATAGTAATGTGTGGCATTTAACAAGGGGAAAAAGTGTGGGACACATAATTAATGTATATAATATTCATACAATCATGATAAGATAATAAATATCAGCATGCTCAGCTTTTAAAAAGACATAGAATACACTCTTTCAGAAAACTTTCAGATTTCTTTAAAATTTATTTTTAAAAACTTTTGCTTTTAAAGGGATAAGTTTCAGTTCTCTGGAAAAATCATTCTTTGGTAAAGCCAGGTAACTATTATATTTCTCAAAACCCCACTGCATATCACATTTAAAAGCATATACTAATATATACAGCTTCTTTCTTTAGACTATTAAATACCTTTTTTAACATTTGGAAATAACTGCGTGGGAAAAGATCACCATCTCTTTAATGCCCAAAATATACCTTACCACAGGATGGATTGATTGACATGTTATATTTATTACTCTCAGCAACTCCGTTAAATAAGGATTATTATCCCAATTGTTTAAGATGATAAAACTGATACTTAAAAAGTCATTCAATCTGTCAAAAGTGAAGCAGCCAGAACTTCATTCAGATGTATCCTCTTTTCATTGCATTATATTAATCAGAAGTGTGTTAAGAGTTAAAGCAGGAAAGTAGTTTAAAAAATAGGTTGATCAAAAAGAATATCCTATACCTGATAAGGGGGGTGGATAATGTGAAGGAGGGGAGGGTTGTCACTTTGTATTTTGGAGGAAGGCAGAGTGGATGAAATTCAAGGTTGGCTGTGTAAATAAAGATGAATTTCAGCTAGTCCTATTTTTAAGTAAATCTGGTGAAATAAAGTTGGAGGATACTGATAGGAGAGAGTAAGCCAAGGAACAAATAAATAGAAACATCTGAGATTTGCTCTTGATCAAGAGAGTACTAAAGGAAACCCCAGGGTCTGCGGAGCAACATGATCAAGGTGTCAGTCTTTAAAAAATTGACAGATTGACAGTAGTATGCAAAATGACTTGGAGTAGGTGAAGGAGAATCTCCCAAAGATTAATCTTCCTATCACTGTGCTATAGACTTCAAGAAATGTACAGAAGGATTTTAAAAAAGAAATCCATAATGGAAGTTACAAAATTGAATGTATATGAAGAAGAAAAGAGACACAGTATTTCTTGCAGAATTCTAGGTGTACGATAGAGCAATAATATTCTCCTTAAAGAGTCTAAACTTGGCAAAGAGAATGTCAGTAAAATGATGATCCTGTGTTACTGAAATCCTGTTTGAGTGTTCCTTAATAAACTTGTCCTTCAGGGAAGATACAATAGTAATGAGAACTTTGGAATCATTCTATTTCACAAGAAAGAAGAATGGTAGAAGTAAAAATGTTGAAATAGGAAAAAAAATGAACCAGGACAGTGAACAAACAGTGATGGAGTTGACTGCCTTACAGAAAGGAGAGAGAATCAACAAAGAAAAATTATCATAAAGCAAAAAAAAAAAAAAGGAAAAATAAAAGCCAGAAAACTAATAAATTCAAATCAAAAGAGAATGATTGGCAGTTTTGCATGTTACAAAGAAAAGTAAATGCTTGAACTCCGTTTTTACAAAAGTCTGTTCTGCTTTATAAAGTTGTATCAGTAATTAGAGATGAGATTGGCTATGAGATTCAGCAAGTAAAGATAGAGGAAACCAAGTTAAATTTGAATTGTATGAGACGCATACAAACGAAGTGTACTAAGTATAGCACTGTTGTTTATCTGAAATTCAAATTTAACTGGGCATCTTGTAATCTATCTGACAATTCTAAATCAGATTCACTGAGATTTTACCTGTTAGTGGTTTTCACACTGGAAATGAAAAGCTGCAAAGACAGAGGGCTATCAAAAAAGTTCAGACATAGGAATAAGAAAAAGATTTTCTATGAGGAAGTATAATGGAAGCTTGTATCCAGGATTAAAGGTTCCACTGACTTGTTATAGAGTATAGACAGAATGGCCCAGAATTTCAACGATGAGAAACTTAGGCTTGTCCTTACCCTTAAAGACTGAGAATCTGTCCCCAAGACAGAGGAGAACTTTACATAAAGATTAAGTCAGTTTATTCTTTTACTTGGAAACAACATCTGCCTCTATTTATTGAGCCAAATCTCAACAGCTCAGAAAAAATTTGAGGGTCTTATGGACAGATCTTACCCTACTTGAAAGAGCTGGGTATTATCCCCGCTTTAAAATGTTTACTCAACAAAACAAATGGAGGGTAAGCCATTTACTTTTCCAAAATTCAAGAAACCAGAAGATGGCAAAACAAGACCTGTACCTCTTTCCCACTATATGCCCCCACAGAAATAAATGTGTAGATGAACCAGCCTCAAATAGATTTTCTTTTTGGCACCAGAAAGTCTTTTTAAATTAGATGAATCATAATGTGGAGATAATGCCCTTCTACATGGAATTTTAAGTATTTTGTTTTTGTTTTCTGTTACAAATAGATAATTAGGGCAATGTTAGGACAGTAAACATGATGTCAATACTTAGCTGCTGGCCAGAGCGAACATCAGCTGAGAGCTACTGAATGCTACAGCTCAGTGACTGCTGTCTCAGGCTGCGAAAATGCCTTATATAATGAGAAAGTTGACCTCCTAAGGTGAGCTTAAGCATCGCAGAGGATGTGAGAGCTCAGGGCTGAGTCAAACGCAGGTAACATGAAATTACAGTAACTAATTAACTTAATTGTTTGCTTCAAAATTGGAAGGGAAAATGCCTGGTGCTTGGGAGGAAAGGCAGGGAAACCACCATATTTTCTTTATGCAGAGATATAGTGAACTGATGGCTTTCTTTGTTGACATCTTACTCTGTGACAAGTTTATTTGTGTTTGCTCATTTACATGACATTGTGAAATGAGTACTCTTTTATCGTCTTCATTTTATAGATGAAAAAACCAAGGCCCGAAATTTGTGTAGCGTGTCCAAAACTCTCCTGGCTAGGAAGTGGCAGAGAGGAAACAAAAATAAAATCAGACTTGGAGCTCACACCTGCCATTTTGCCACTTCACTCATACTCCGGAAAAATACTTTCAATTACTGAAGAGAGAATGAAGGTATCCATGAAAAGTATGTGGCATTGTAGTTTCATAGAAAATGGCATTGCATTAATGGTTTGGGGTTTTACAACCTATTTTGTTTTGATTGCTTAACTTCTAGAAACAGCAATGAAAACCATAAAGAGTTATTAAGCAAAACTCATTCAAATATATCACACTGTCCCTCATTAACACAATCCTTCTCATGGGCAGTTCTGTCCACTGCATTTACTCAGTGGCTACTAAGTTTGTATGCACTTTGTTATGAACACCGACCAATAAGGTGGCCAAGTTTTGAGATACAAGCTCAAGAGCCCTACAAAAACATTTTTGTGATATTTTCTTCAGTATACAGAATCCACGCACCGTATTCCATCTACTGACTACGAGATTCTTTGACAGGCTCTTCCTTTTTATCTACAAAATTCATTCCCACTTTTTCTTCTAAGTTGGATGGTGAGTGGATTATCCATTTCTTTGCATATTGAGCTGCACTAAATTATGGCCACTCTGAAAGTTGCTCTAAATTTCTTGGTTCACCCTGAGGTAAAACTTCACCATGGGTACTGAAATGGTAATGACTGCAAGGCTGAGGAGCTACTCTTCTACTAGAAAGTACAGCAACTTAGTAGACTGACTGACTTCCCACAGCACTTGTTATTAATTTGAGAAGAAATGGCTAAATTTATATCTGGGAACAGAGGAAAGGGGATAGACGGTTAATGAAAGGAAATGTCTGAGAGCCTGAGTTTGCCTGTGTTTACCAGAAAATGAATCCAAATGAAGAAATAATGGGACTAAATCTCAAAGATCTAGTGTGGTCAGAATCTCAGCTATCTTGGGCACAGGTAAGAGCCAAAATATTTCCCAACAGGAAAATTAAACTAAGGAGCTTGGTGTTTATTGGCTCCCATATGAAAGAAAAACAAAATGAAAACTTTTGATGGCACTGCGTGCAAACCGACACTAAAGCTGCCTCCTGCCTCACGGAGATCATGATGACTATCAAGAAAGCAAGTAGTGAACATCAGGGCAGGAGGCTGTATGTGTGTGAATGAACTTTGATTTATGTATCTCATGACAATCCATATTTAGTGTGTACAGTGCCTTCTTCAGCACTCCCGTGGAATTTAGATTTCTAGACTTTATAGTAACTTTTTATTGATTTTTTTAAAACTATGTTGAGTATTTACAACCTGTCTGAACATGTTTATATGGGAGTGTTAGAGTGTTTTAGTATAGAAAATACTCCTGCATATAGAAAATACTCCTATATCCTAGTATATAGGATTAGGGATAATCCTAATCATATAATTATTCTGTAAAGTGTTCTATAATGTTTCTGTTTTACTAAAACCATGATTTTCTTTTGCAAATGTAACCTACAGCATTCTTTGCTTGTACAGCAGGAGTTCCACACGTGTATGCTCTTTATGGCCTAGACCATTATTCAGACTGGGTTTCAGGTCCGTCTATAACAGGAACTGTTAAGGTCCAATAAATAGACCTAATATTTGGCTTTAAGGAACTTGCACTCTGTTGTAAAGGAAGACATTCAAGTAAGTGCTTATAATACAGAGTGAACTGAGCTGCAGTGGAACTGTATAGAAGATACATTGGAGAGCACTGGGGAAGGAACATCTAGATCCAGCCAGGGAAGACAGTAAGTCCTTCAGTGAAGCTACTACTTGAATTGGTTAGAGAAGAGAGGGATCTCTGAGCATGTACAGACATTTGGAAAAGTATAGTCTGTCGTGCTAGAATACAACCGAAGTGATGTAGACTAGGGGAATTGACCTCGTAGGAAGCTAGAGGGGCAGGCAGGAAAGAAAAGACCAAATTATCATGTTACTTAATGATCCAAGTGGTGCAGATTTTACCTTAAGGATTTTGAAGAATTTGGGGTGTAGGAATCACAGGGAAAGGTTTGGTTAAATCACTCCTTTGGCAGTATGGAAGACGGAAAAATTGATTTACAACATGGACAGTGAAAATTTTAGGAAGCAGATGTAGAATACTTGAATAATTATTTAGATGTGGGGGTAAGGGACTAGAACTCCAACATGAGTCCCATGTCGCTTGTATTAAATGGAAGTGACTAAAGTGTCGACAGTGTCCCTAACTCCCAGTAGAAGAAAATAAAAATCTGTTTCTAGAAAAAGTACTCTCAGATAACCAAGACTCTCACGAGTTAAAAGAAACAACCCAGAGTCAAAAAGTCTCCAAACCAAAGAATGCTAAAGTGACTAAGAAGTAAAAACAATAAGCAAAACTTAGATTCTAATGATACCCAGATTATTAGATGTAGACTATTAAGTATATGTAGATATGTATGTAAATATGACATATCTAAAGAAGGATAGATTTTTTTAATACTGAACAAGCTCAAAATAAAACTACTGAATTAAAAACTTGAGGGAGGACTCAATAGATGACAAAGACTTGAATAGATACAATTACATAGAGAATTAGCTGGACACAGGGAATCAGAGGGTGGGTGGGATATGGATGGCACCAGAGAATGGGGCAGCTACACAGGATATCTGAGTCTGAACAGGTTGAAGAGGGTTCCCCTTGTGGGAATAGCTTGACAGACAAAGGCAGAGACTGATCAAGGTGAAGAGTGTGTCCACGCAGATCATGGAGCTGCCTGGTGTCAGTATTAGCCTAAGAAAGGAGTGGAAGGACACAGCAGTACTGATGGGAAACTGGGGATTAAGTATATTGAAGACAATGGCAGCCAGGGTTCTTCCACTTGGAGAAAGGAAGTACAATTATGGAAAAGTGGAAAAACAGAAGGAACCCTATGGTTCTGGAGTACGAATGTGAATTCATGATCTTCCATATATAAAAATAAAATTCTAAATGTTGCTGTAAATGTGTATATCTACTTACCTAACATACATATATCCTTCCCTGTCCACTGAGAAGACCTGGGAGCAGAAACACCACATTATTAATGAGCACATCTAGCATCCAGATCATGGCTTCTACAAAACTATTCTCCATTAAAAGGTACAAAGACTTCCTGGAGAAAATACTGATAGAAAAATAATCCAGTCTGGGGCAGATAAAGTACAAGTGGCAGAAAGCAGAGAACTGCTCGAAAAATAATGGGACCATGATTAAAAGATGCAGGCACCAACATGAAAGGGCTCCCACTGGCCAAATCTGGGACAACTTCAGCATCAATATAAAAAAATGCATTTTAACCCATTAGGTTAAATAAGATACCATTTATCTGTATGTACATAAGTAAATAAATGAAAGTTTTATTAGGAGATGACACGTCACAAAGACCCTCTACAAAATACGTTTTAAACATAAAGGACACAAGTTAATTACAAAGGAAAAAGTCTTTCTACGCTAGAAAGGACTGGTAGACAACACCTGAATCACATGATCCAAACCATGGGGGGAAGGAAACTATGCACCACATACCAGCACCACCTCTCTTGAGCAATATTCCTGCCAAAGAGGCATGAATTGAACCAAATCATGAGGAAACACGAAGCAAACTCAAATTGAGGTAAATTCAACAAAATGAACCGACACTAATCTGTACAATGTCAAAGTCCTGAAAATTAAGTAAAGGCTAAGGAAATCTAGACTGAAGGGGACCAAGGATAAATGAAACCAGATGCTCCACGGAACTCAGAATTGGATCCTTTGCTCTAAAGGGTGTTATGGACGAGTGGTGAAACTCAAGTGGGATCTGCGGGGTAGGAGGAAATCCTAAAATAATGCTGATTTCCTGGTTTGGATGGCTGTATTGTAGTTTTGTAGGGGAGTGTCCTTGTTTGTGGAAAACAGACACTGAAGTGTTTGGGGATGGTGGGAATCAGGTTGTTGACTTACTCTCAAATGATTTGTGGGGGCGGAGTTCATTCTTCTGTATTTATAGCTTTTCTGTAAGCTTGAGATTGTTTTAAGATAAAACATTATTTAGATTTCTTACTATTTTTTACTGTGGAGATCTCATAGTATTTGTCATGCTAATTTGAGTCCTGCATTTCCAAGACACAAATATAATATGCAGTATTTCCTAGTTTTTTTATTTTTTAAACAAGGCACAGTCTGGAAAACAGTACTTAAAAAGAATCTTTTCATTAAAAATTACAAAGAAATATAATAAATCCTTAGTGAATTTAGCAACTAATTGCTATTATGTAAACAGTAGCAAATGTGACCAGAACTGACAGTCACTTAATCAAAACAACTGATTAAAGAATTAATAATTATACCTATATTAAATATTTCCTTTAACTTCAAATATTTTTAATCACTGATATTTATATAGGACACTTTTTTCTTTTTTTAAATAGGTCTCTTAATGGGATCTCTGTATAATCTTTTAAAAATAAGTTAAATATATGTGTGTGAGTGTGTATGTAACAATTCCTTTAGGGTAGAATACAGATTACCATCAGATTGCTCTATTTTTTTTCTATCTTTATACTTTTTTTGGTCAATATTTTGCAGTTCTCTCACCACAATCTCAATTAATAAATTCCTCACTGGGAATCTTCACAGATCACTAAAGCAAGTTTTCATAGAATATGTTTTTTCCTAGTTTGTCACAATTTGTCATATTACAAAATATTTCATTAAATTTTGGCATTAAAATAGAAGTCAAGATGGCATCAAATGTTAAGAGAACAAACATCAGAGTCTTGGAAAGCAATTCTGTTGGTGAAGCAGCAGTCAAGCTTGGTTAGCAGGGAGCAGGTTGCCAGTCAGGGACACAGGAAGCCCAGTTGATGAAGGAAATAGGGAATATTTGTTAATCCAGCCAAAATGGTCATCAGAGGTTTTTCTCTAGGGTAGGGCCCTGAGTTGTTTTGTTCTTTTCCTTTCTGCTTATTTTAAGTGATTTTTGTTTATAAAGATACCACACTGACTTTTTAATGGAAAACCTCTCTGAAAACATAATGAGTAATCTTGTTGATGGAATATATAAACCTTCCTTATACTTGGTTCATTTTCTTTGGTAAGCAGCAATCTGAATAGCCAGAAGTCCAGCCATCAACTGGATCGCAACACAGGCTGTCTAACTTGTTCATCAATATAGAAACAATCAAACTATTTTTCTTAATTCTTTATTTTTCATAATAGTAAAGTTGCATCAGTGTAGCCATATAGCATGGTTTGGTTTACTTACTTGCCAGTTACAGATCACATAGCAACTGACATAATTTTCAACATCTGCTCTTCAGAGAAACAGAAACATGAAAGCTTATGTACTTTTGATATGTCTAATGCAAAATAAACTCAGTAAAGGTAAAGGTAAGAAATATCAAATTTCCTCAACAGTATGTTCTTCATTTGCCATTTGGTGAATGTATAAAGCAACAGAGTCATTTATTGCATGTTAATAATAAAATTGTAAGCAATATATTAGTAACTATACTTTTACATAAAGCTTGGTAATTTGTACTCAGAAGCATTACTAACTCCACCTCATCTTGTTAGCATGATTTATATTTAATATTTTGGAAAATTTTTTGAAGCTATAGAATATAAAGTTATACAATATAAAGCATTAATAAGGCCAAGGATTAGATGTTCCACTATTTTCTTTTGAACCTGGACAGCATTTATTTTTACTTTATCATACTGAGGTTTCAATTCTAACCTGCATTCATTTACATGAGCAGAAAAGATAAAAAATAATCTGCCTTCTCAAGTTTAATATGATGCCTTTGTCTACTTAGACAAAAAGATATTTTCAATGCAGTGGTGAGTGTGGAAGTATTGATCACTACTATCGAGATCCCCCCTAAGCCTGAGTGAAACACTATTCACAAATGGATGGCCTTTTCCACCAAGTTCATTTGAAATCTGTCACTGCGTTTGCGCTAATATTTGTGGATACCAACTGAAACCCTCTATAAGTTAAACTCTAGAAATTTTGTTCTGGTTTGTGTAAACACTTTATTTTTGTCAGATCAGAGTTTTTATTGTGGCTTACAAAGAGGTCGCAAAGCTTTTCCAAGTGGACCACCCAGCTGCTCAACTGCCAAAATCGTAAAATACTTTCAAAGATTCAAAAGCAAAGAGTTTTCAAACAGTTGACTTAAAAGTTTGACTGAAATTAATTTTAGCGACAGTTTTTTTAAGATCATTGAATTCAAGCTGTTTCTTGTACTTGAGCAAAGCTATGACTCCCAGTTCACAAATGAATGAGCTCATTTACAAACTGGAGCTGCCACAGGCCCTGTCAGACATAAGGGAAAGAATGAATTTTGTATTCCTTAAATGGGTTCCATTCAGCCAGAGACATATTTTTCCCAGGGTAATATCTGCATAGCAGAGTTTAGGAAGCTCTAATTAGTCTCTTTTCTAAGAAGAAAAATATACTTCCAAACCCTGATGGAAATTCCTCATTTTAAATTTACTAAAATTGTATGACTAGAGATTTATTTAAATAGTACCTTAAATCTAAATGTGAATGCTTCTGTTAAGTCTGAGACCTGCACATCTATCCCTCACCTATACTCAACTTTCCCATTGTTAATAAGATCAACTATATATTTCTTTTTATTTTTTTAAGATTTTATTTATTTATTTGACAGAGAGAGAGATATCACAAGTAGGCAGAGAGGCAGGCAGAGAGAGAGGAGGAAGCAGGCTCCTCGCTGAGCAGGGAGCCCAATGCGGGGCTCGATCCCAGGACCCCGAGATCATGACCCGAGCCGAAGGCAGAGGCTTTAACCCATTGAGCCACCCAGGTGCCCCAAGATCAACTATGTATTTCTAAGGCCAGCTTCTCCTCTTGTGCATTGAACCCTATCTCCCCCCACCTCGGTCAAGGAAATTTCTCCAGCAATCACATCCTTTTATCCTGCATTCTAAGTAATTTTCCTCTTTGTTAGTTCACTTCCATTATCATGCCAACCTGTTTCTTCCATTTAAAAAACAAAACAAAACAAAACATGTTCCCTCTTCCAGCTATAATTGCTCCATTTTCTTACTCCCTTTTGAAGCAAAAAAGTTAAAAAAAATCTTTGCTCAATGATTCCAATTATTTTCCTTTCATTCTTACGTGAAACTACTCCAGACAGGCACACCAAAACATCTTTTATCACAGTCACATGGGATCTGCCATTGCTAAATTGAATGGTCACTTTTCAGCCCCGGTCTGATATGACCCATCAGCAGCATCTGACCTACTTGGTCACCTCCAGTTCTTTGAAACAATTCCATCAAAGACCTCTAGAGTACTAGCCCTTAGCCCTTCTTCCTTCATCTTCTTGCTTTTCATCTCACCAGCCACTTCGTATCAGAGTACAGATAAAGATCAGTCCTTGGACCTCATCCCTTTATCTTTCAGCTCTCACTTGGCAATATGTCCAGTCTCATAACTTTAAAAACTGTCTGTGTTGAGGGTTCACCCAGTCTCGTACCTTGAGCTCTGATGACTCCCCAACTCCAGACCTGCCTGCTTAACATCTTTTCTACAATAACTAAGACATTTCAAACTCAGCATATCTAAAATTCCTGATGCTGACCCAAAACTTGCTCTGCTTTCATGTTTTGCCCTTTCACTTCATAGTAACTCTTACCTTTCAAATACTTGAGTAAAACATGTCTGCATCATACAGGACTGTCCCTTTCTCCCCACTGTCATCCATCCATTACCAAGTCCCTTTCACAGAATCCAGCTGCTTCCTACTGAGCCCAACCAATGACATCATCTAGATTTTCTTTCCTTTTTTTTTTTCAACTTTTTTTTGGAGAGGGGCATAAGTGGGGGGAGAAGGAGAGAGAATCTGAAGCAGGCTCCATGCCCAGGGTAAAGCCTGACACAGGGCTCCATGTCACCACCCTGAGATCATGACCCAAGCCAAAAGTCAAGAGTCAGATGTTTGACTGACTGAGCCACCTAGGAGCCCCCTTACCTGGATATTTGTAATGATTTCCTCATTGGTTGGTCTGTTTCCACCTCACTTCCTTATAGTCTATTTCCAATACAGCAGTTAGAGTGAATTTTTTAAAATTAAAGTCCTTTCATGTCACCTCTTCATTCAGAGCCCTCAGAGGCTCTCCATTCTAGTCAGAAAAAGGCCAACACTTCTTTCAGTAGACTACAAGAGTCTAGATATTCCCCATCTTCCTCCATACCACCCCTGATGATTTGATATTATCTCTTTGTAATCCAACTATTCTTGCCCCGTTACTCTCCTTAGACCCTGAAGGGCATCTTCCTGCATTTACAATTCCTTCTGCCTAGATTGCTCCCCCCCTTTGCATCCTCCTGGTGATTTCACTTAATTGTCATTTCACTGAAGCTGTTCCTATTTAATACCACACCTCTACTCCCCAGTATCTTCTATCTCCTCTCCTCCCTTTGCTTATCCCTGCTAATATACACAATAACTTATTTACTCAGTTAATTGTCTGCACCCTTCCACTAAAATACAAGCTCAGCAAGGGCAGGAGTTTTTATTAGGTTTACTTTCTCTTGCATTTTCAACAGCTAGAATGATGGTAGGCAATCAATAAGTATTTGTCAAATCAATGTGTAAATATTGAGTAAATTCTGGGTTAAGTATATACCAAAGTAGCATTAACTGGGAAGAAACAGGATAGTAATGGGACAGGGGAAGATGAGTTTATCAGCCTGTGGTAAGTGGAGAGACCTCTAAAAGTCTCTAAAAGAGCCAACTTTTAAAGCTAAGTAATGGGATGGGGATTATAGAGGGAGGCTGGAGTGTAGGCAGTAACTCTCTTTGACCTTCCTTTACCTTAATGGCACCTGCCAAAGACATGTCGAAATCCACAAGGTTATGGACAAGATAAGGAAAGTTTCTTCTGGTGGCTTTTTTTTTCTGCTCTGTTTTTTTTTTTCCCCCCTTGGCTCCCGATCTCCTACCACTCCTAGAAAGGTTCAGTGCCACATGCCCAAGCTTTGTTTCCAAGCTGTGGACTGACGCTACAACTTAAGTTCCAATTGCAGGATGAAGCCATGATGTGGATGGTTGCTGTGAGACCAAGTTCCCTGAACAGATCACTTTATTTTACTGAAGGCTGATTAGGAATAAGGAAATGATCTCTTAGAACAAGAAGTAGAAGGTTTTTACTGGGTCAATAAAGACCTTGATCAGATTACAACAAAAACAACAGTGACCATCATTATTGAGGGCTTACTGGAACAGCTGTATTACACCTGTCATTTCTAATCTTAGCAAGCACATTGCAAAGAAGGGATAATAATACTTCGTCAGATAAGGCTATTGAGGCTTTGAAAATTAACTTGCCTAAAGATATGAAGAGGCTGAGTGGTACTATTAAGATTCAAATTCCTGCTAGAGGACCTGCATGTCCATTCTGTTGCACAAAGCATGGAGGGTTCCTTTTTATTATTTTTTTTTCCTTAAAGAATTATTTGGGGTTAAAGGAAATCCAATCTCCAACAGTAGAATTGTAAGGGTATGCAGAAATAAACCAAAGAAAGCAGATCCTAATGCTGTTGGATTTCAAAAGCTGATCATACACTTAAAGCCAATTTAGTATATTCTTAAGTTTTAAATGATGCTACTAATCACAGTGATAGAAAGCAGCATGATAAGTAGATCATTCCAGAAGTACCTATTAATATTTCTAAAGGTCAAACTGCAAAGGGTCCTTTAAACATAATTTTAAAAAAAGAGTCATATTGTTGGGTGTGGTAACATTTATTCCTACACCAAAAAAAACAAAACTCATTTTCACTGTGTAGTCCGTTAATCATAGCACATTTTGGGTTAGTGAGACAATATTTTGGCAAAACAATCACGTTAAATATTTAGAACCATAATGCAAAGGGAGACCCCAAAAAACATTACCACTCAGTTACAAGATGGTGCATTTGTAAAATTTTCTACATTCACACTGCCACTGAAAATTGAATTTGTAATTGACAGTTGTACTTTGCAGTGAACAATATGGCACCATATTTATTTCTGTAATTATTTTAAACTTTTAAATTATAGCTTGTCTTAGAAAAGCCTTAGGACATGGTAAATACAGCCAAGATTATTGAGGGTTCATTGCTTGAGATGTTTTACTTAACTCTAAGTAATTTACCTCAAGTCAATAAATCTCAATGAGAAGATATCAAATGGCCTACCCTGTGCTTGTAACATAGGAGGCAATGGAAAACCGTTAGGAGGAAATTAAAAACTGTTATTAGAGTTGTCTCCAAATTTAAAAACATACATTGATAAAGCCATCAGAGAAGCTCAGCAAGAGTGATCAGAAAATAAGCCCTACTCACTCAAAAAAAAAATTATAAAACAAAACTTTGACATTAAAAAGGAGTAGTTAATGTAGTATGAATATATTTGCCATATAGCCCTTTATCTTACTGCCAGTAT
>CM053614.1:5409328-5422695 GCA_028646535.1 Procyon lotor
TGATTTTCACCTAGGATTCAAAACATTTTAAATTTACTTGTGTTGATCTTAAATTTAAGGATCATAAGCAATTGTATATGCTCACCATATTGACAATATTTATTGACTTTAAAATAATTCCTCATTTTTATTTTAATTATTGCTGCATTGTAGTAGCTGAGTAAATATAACCTATCCCATCCTCTCTCTCACTACTACTTCTGGAAAACTGAAACGGTGTGCACAACATGCACCAGAATGGAAGGCTCTATTTTAAACTGCCTTCCAAAAAGATACTGAACTAAAACCATCTGTCTATTTGTCTATCAAACTTTGTATTTTACTGTGTTAGCCTTTATATTGTTTGGCTCCCTGTCATGTTGATGACCTTCACATTGCCTAGAGTTGGGCATATAAAACACTCAAGAATTGGACTGAATGTGTGCTGAGCTCATGCTAGATTTCTAAACCTCCCCGTGTTCTCCCCAATAAGGTAGCACTATCCTCAGGTGGCTCCCAAGCCCCTGAGATATGGATAGCCTGAGTGGAGGCATGCTATAAAAGAAAACTGTACCCTGGGTTTTGTAAATTAAGTACAATAAGGAAGAAAATTTAAAAAAAAAGATATTGAACTAAAATCAGTATGTTTTAAAATTACCCTTGTTTCCAAGAAGTTTTCTTTTCTTTTTTTTTTTTTTTTTAAGATTTTATTTATTTATTTGACAGAGAGAGAGAGCACAAGTAGGCAGAGAGGCAGGCAGAGAGAGAGGGGAAGCAGGCTCCCTGCTGAGCAGAGAGCCCGACGTGGGGCTCCATCCCAGGACCCTGAGACCATGACCTGAGCCGAAGGCAGAGGCTTTAACCCACTGAGTCACCGAAGTGCCCTTCCAAGGAGTTTTCAAACTGCTAGTTGCTGAATGTATTAAATATTGCAACTCTAAGTAAACATATCGAATGGTATGGTTTCTGATACAGTTTCTGACGTATTTAAATGATGTCCTAGATTCATCATATATTGTTGTTTCAATCGGAGTCCAGTTAGGGAACAGAAACCATCCAGTTACTTCAGGAGTTCACTGGAGAGAAAAGGCTAACTGGATGCTGGAAGAGGAAAAGGGAAAGGAGGGAGGAACGCTGAGGGAGAACAGGGCAGTGACTGCTGAGGGACACAGGGGAGGAGTGGGGTTATTGGAACACAGAGGTTTGGAGGAGGGCCTCATGCAGAACTGGAGCCTAGATCTCGGCATAGGGGATATGATTATTGAATGTTGACGGGACTTCATTAATAGTAAGTGGTATTCCTGAAAGGATTTCATACCTTATGTAAATATTTCTAGAGGCAATAGCACTATGCACAATGAAATCTACTATAGGATACGTATTAATGCACTATCAAGACTGTCATGCACATACTTAGTGTATTTTATGATTTATATGCATGATAACACATAGCTGGTACTATATATGAATTGTATGTAGTGGTGCATTATTAGTGGGGAAGGGAACCTCCACTGTCCAACCTGTGTTGATACCCTAAAAGATTGGAAAAGGGACCCTCTGGATCCGGGATCAGACCTCTAAGTATGGGTACCTGCGTGCATGTGCTCATACATCTCAGAGTATAGGAAGATCTAGAAATGGCACCCAGATGATACTGGCACCAGTTAAAGGCACTTGGGGTAGAGGGCTATTTTTGTGGCAGTGCTGACAGCAGCAGCAAACTGAAGAGGAAGGAACAAGCTCCTTCCTTCTCCTCTACCTCACGGTCTTCCTCTAGCATTCAGATTGTAGAATCTAACA
The DNA here is from genome assembly GCA_028646535.1 of Procyon lotor. Classification (NCBI taxonomy): domain Eukaryota; kingdom Metazoa; phylum Chordata; class Mammalia; order Carnivora; family Procyonidae; genus Procyon; species Procyon lotor. The sequence goes on from CM053614.1 coordinate 5,411,108, forward strand.
TGGAGCCAGCCGGAAAAGGAAAAGTGCAGTTTTCAGAGTCTCATTCATAGCCAGCATCATAAAGCAAAATACATAGAACAATAGGTTTTGAACTGAGAGGCAATAGTTTAAGATCTGACAAAGCTGTCCTCTGTGTGCATTGCCTTTCGGACACATTACAATCATCTTTAGATGCCACTTCTGATACTGAACAAAGTGATGAACCCAAAGGAGTTTCTATGGTTGTTTATTTGAGTTGAGCAACTATAGTATATGAGGGAAATATACTGAATAAACACAGAAATAAATGCCCCGTTCTCTCTGAGATTTCAGCTAACCTCACAAATTCTCTACTTTGTTCACCAGGGAGAACCCAACACAAAATAGTCAAATGTGTTAGAAACAGTCTTTATCTTTTTCTTGGGAATTCTAATATGTCTTTCTTGCCCCTTCTGCATTGTACGCATTCCATGTGTGAATATATGTGCTTAACCCTTCACAGTGCATCCATTACTATCATCTAGTCTTCATGAGGTCTTAAGAGGCAAGCAGAAAAGGGAGCAGAAAACCATGAGAAACTGTGGACCCCGAGAAACAATCTACGGGTCTCAGAGGGGAGAAGAATGGGGGGAAGAGGGTAACAGGGTGTAGGGGATTGAGGATGGCACATGCCGTGATGAGCACTGGGTGTTATACTTAGCTAATGAATCACTGAACACTTCATCAAGGACTAATGTACTATACAGTGGCTAACTGAACATAATAAAAAAATAAGTAAATAAAAAGGAAAGGCTCTTTTTAGTGAGGTGACAAAAGATATGACAATGATTGTCAAGGATATGTAAAAGTTCTGTATGTATTTGGATCAGATAAGCTTTACAGTTCTTGCCCAAATTCTGAGTTTTAATAATTGCAGTGACCATATATATGGCCTCATCATAGTTTGTGTACAAACTGTGTAACAATTTTATTAAAAGATTAAAAAAATGGAAACAATTATGGTATCCCTCCCTAGAGGAGATCATTGTTTTACCTTCACATTAGTGTGGTCACAACCACACATCACCTTTAATATCATACACGTAGCCCCATGTGGACTACACAAGAAAGGAAAAGAATGTGTTTGTTTTCTTTTCATTTTTTTCCATTTCCACTCTTCCTTACCAGTAAAACTCAGAAAGGTAGGAGAGCCCATATCAAAAATACTTCCAACTTCACTCTGCATTGCCTCTGGGTTCGCTTGTTGATGTCTTTCCCAAACTGCGCAAGAAAACCAAATATTTTCAAGAAACTGTCAACAGGGCTGAACTTCATTTATTGCCTTTTGGTCTCATTTTTGAATGGCAGAGAGAGCCACTGCTACCACGTCCCCAGGTCCCGAGGTCCCCAGGGTATACTAAGCACATAATGCCAGAAACATTAGCTTCAGAGCTTGCTTTCTTTCCATTGTGATGAACAGAGGTTTTGACCCCTGCTAAAGTGCAAATATTTCTGGAAGAAGTTTTAAATCTTTTTCCCCACTTTGCTGTTGATATTGTACAAGAAATGACCGGGAGCGAGATGGTCCTGAAAAGGGAGGAAGGTAGCCTGGCTGGAAAGCAAATATAAGTATAAAGAACAGTGCCTTCCCATGAATAGAGTTCTCAGAGCAGCTGCCATCTTTCTTCCCCGTCTCCAGGTTTGAGGCACTTCTTCAGGATGCTCTTTCTGAGCATTCTATTCAAAGCTGACCGCTATTTTCTATTAGTGAACTGTATTTACTTTATCATCTTTTAAAAATACTATGTATTGTGTTATGTCGGTTTTTATCTGTTGGTTTATCTCTACTACTGACATAAGCTCTTTGAGAAGTGGGATCCCACATCTCCATTTCCACATTGTTTCCCAAGCGCTAAGCTCCGTGCCTGGCACAGATACACATACTTAATGCACTTGACTAGACAGATGAACAAATGAAGGAATAAACAGTATGAGTGAGTTTCAGATCCTTTTATTCCATCTTAATATAAATGCCCTATATTTACCAGAAAAGGTGTAATAAATTATTAAATTTTAATCCAAATTTTTATATTATATGTTTATATTTCATTATCACTAATTCAATTAGTGGCACATAGTGGGACATTATATTTTTTAAAGTACATTAATAATTTCACATTAAACCAGCAATAACAAAAATGGTTTATATGCCTTCATGTTCTAAAAAAGTAATAAAAATACTGCAGCTAAATGACATTTTAATAATGTGAAGTTTATTTGCAAATCTCTCATTTCTTTATGCTCATATTGACAATGTCTTCTTTTTTTTTTACTTTCCCCAGTGATTTCTCATCTTTGGCTTTAAAATGGAAAAGTGATTAAACATGTCAAAACAAATAACTCTGCATTTTAGTTTTTCAAGTAAATTAAAATTTCATGGGCCTTTTGAAAACAATCATATGGAAACATCCAATAATAACCACATCAGCTTCTAATGGAACAAGTTTTCACCAAGCTCAAAAGACCTTTTATGTTTTTATAAATCCATTTTGAATGATAGCTGAAAAAATTAAGTTTAGCTCATCCTTAATAATGCTATTTATGATAATAGTCCTTCAGAAAGTTTATTTCTGCACCACGGATTACATACACAACAGGACCATGTGCTGCATGTATTTATGAACAGAAACCACTTTCACACTGCTAAGTTAAATCATATCTTATTCTGTTGACCTGAGATTGAGCACAATTAACCTATTCATTAGTTGTGAATAAGGTGGGACAAAGTGGTGGTTTAATGCAAGCATTGGCACATCTTAAAATAAAATGTAGGTTTCTGTGTCTCAGGATGATTTTTCTTCAATATTAAAAAGAATTGGCAATGCCTAAATCTATAGCAAAAACTGAAAAATGGAGTTTTCTGTCTCTGTGATTCTTTCTTCTTGTGTGTGCCAGAATGAATTTTGTCCTTGTTGCACATCTGTTGGAAGCTATGCAGCAAGCAATGCACTTAGAAGACATACAGAGGAATAAAAGAGGCTCCCTAAGTAGAGAGAGTTTATGCTCTAATGGAGGAAATGGATTCCTACCAAAAAAAATACAGTGCAGTGTAATAAATTCAATACAAATAATGCATGCATGTTGTTTTGCTAACAAACAATAGTACACCTTGCTTCCTGGAAATTCATTGGAGAGTTGACAGTGAAATAACATTTGATCTTGAGACATAAAGGAAAGGTCAAGGATCTCAATTTAGGCAAGAGGGTAAGTTGGTTTAAACAGGCAAAGGGAACAGCATTTTTGAAGTGTGAAATGGCACAATGTCTGCAGGGAATTTTAGCAGGTGTCTGGAGCATATGAATGGAACTGAAAAGGAGCAGAAATTTCTTACACTAATTCAAATTGGGAAGTCTTGTGTGACTTTTTAGAGAAACTTGATTATATTCTGTGGTTAGTTATTAGAAGTATATAAATAAAAGAATTATATGATTAAATCTGCATTTCAGAAATGTCACTTTCTGGTAATGTTTAACTCTTGGTGTCACTGTTTTAAAGGTATATGAGCTATTATCTACACATTGGGGTTAGGATAAGATGGAGAAATATTTTTAAAACTGCCTTTACAAAGTCAGATATACCTATTTATCGATGATTCTCAAATATATTTAATTTGGCTGAAACTTTTTAAGAAAGAGCATTTTTTAAAATTTTTATTTTATTTTTTCAGTGTTCCGAGATTTATTGTTCATGTACCACACCCAGTGCTCCATGCAATACAAGCCCTCCTCAATACCCACCACCAGACTCACCCAACCCCCACCCTTCTTCCCTCCAAAACCCTCAGTTTGTTGCTCAGAGTCCACAGTCTCTCATGGTTCATCTCCCCCTCCGGTTTCCCCCAATTCACCCTTCCTTTCCTTCTCCCAGTGTCTTCCATGTGTTTCCTTATGCTCCACACATAAGTGAAACCATATGATAATTGACTTTCTCTGCTTGACTTATTTCAGTCATCATAATCTCTTCCAGTCCAGTCCATGTAGATACAAAAGTTGGGTATTCATCCTTTTTGATGGAGGCATAATATTCCATTGTATATATGGACCATATCTTCTTTATCCATTCATCTTTTGAAGGGCATCTTGGCTCTTTCCACAGTTTGGCAATTGTGGCCATTGCTACTATGAACATTGGGGTACATGTGGCCCTTCTTTTCACTACATCTGTATCTTTGGGGTAAATACCCAGTAGTGCAATTCCAGAGTCATAGGGTAGCTCTCTTTTTAATTTCTTGAGGAATCTCCACACCGTTTTCCAATTTTAGTATATGTGCTGCCGAAGTGAGCACATCTCCACACCATTTTCCAAAGTGGCTGCACCAACTTGCATTGGAAGCAGTGGAAGAGGGTTCCCCTTTCTCCACATCCTCTCCAACACTTGTTGTTTACTGTCTTGTTGATTTTGGCCATTCTAACTGGTGTAAGGTGGTTTCTCAATGTGGTTTTGATTTGAATCTCCCCGATGGCTAATGATAATGAACACTTTTTCAAGTGTCTGTTAGTCATTTGTATGTCTTCTTTGGAGAAGTGTCTGTTCATGTCTTTTGCCCATTTTTTTGATGTGATCATCTGTTTTTTGAGTGTTGAGTAGAAGTTCTTTATAGATCTTAGATATCAGACCTTTGTCTAGTGTCATTTGTGAGAATCTTCTCCTATTCCATGGGTTGCCTGTTTGTTTTGTTAACTGTTTCCTTTGCTGTGCAGAAGCCTTTTATCTTGATGAAGTCCCAAAAGTTCATTTTCACTTTTGTTTCCTTTGCCTTTGGAGACGTGTCTTGAAAGTTGCTGTGGCCGATGTCAAAGAGGTTACTGCCTATGTTCTCCTCTAGGATTGTGATAGATTTCTGCCTCACGTCGAGGTCTTTTATCCATTTGAGTTTATCAAGAAAGAGCATTTTTTAAGACAAATAATGAACGGTACTCATTCTTCAATGCTGATTAAATTTATCAGTCTTCATATTATCACATTAAAATAAAGTATACTAATTTATTTTCATTCATAGTCATATTTCTAAAGACCAGAGTCAGTGCATGACCTACAGATTTTTTTTATACTTGTGAATTCACTTGTAATGTATGACTGATGAGGTATAAAAATCAAACCACAGTTAATTGTGTATCTAATAAATGCTCTTCATTTTGGGTTTCCTAAGCCTGTAGACGTGCTTCACAACTCAGAATATGTAATGAAGGCATGTCACCACTACCTAAACTGTTAACTGTGTAGAAACTTTTAACTAAGAATTTAGTATATCTAGTGTCCATCTATGAATCATAGATCTTTACATGATATAAATCAAATATTTTTGGTGAAGAAGCTACAACACAGAAATGACACCAACTATCCAAGGGTTTTAGTTACTTGGCTTGAAGTAGTTGAGAAAGAATAATTTTTAAGACCCTACAAATGTAAAAAGGCTTGCTTGGATAACATTATTTTGAACTATCCAGTCACTGAACCACTGTGACTGACAAATTGGTTTGTCAGTACCACAAGTAATTGCAAGCCAAGATAGCTCTTTTCTTTAATACCATCATCAAACTGGCAAGTATTTCTAGGATAATTTCAATCAATATAAAATATTCAATATACAGACCTTTCCTATTAGTGATGTTGATGGATACTTACCAGTTTTTATATCCAGGCCATTTTTCTCATTTATGTTCATGCTTTTAAGGAATGAATTTATTTATTAAGTTATAGGAATATGGAATAAAATTCCCTTGTCTCAGAGGAGAGAAAAGTTTTGGGTAGTTTATAATTACAGAAATATTATCCTAGTGACAAACCATATTCTTTTTTTTTTTTTTTTGAACTTTTAAAAGACTTTATCATTATACAATAATTACATTATTTATTTTATTATCCCATTAGCCTGTAGATCTGCTTAAGATGCAACTACATCCTATGTGGTAATTTAGAGTTCTCTGACACTGAAAAAGTTTCCAAATCTATTTGCTATCGAGAGCTCTAGTTATGTGACAAACCATATTCTGAATGCTTCTGTTGCTGTCACGATTTTATTTCTAATTTACATTATAGCTATTTTAAATTACTACAACTACTTACCTTTATTAAGATATATATTGAGTGACAGCAACTTTTATTGTATGCAATGTGCCCATCCCAGGAAATAGAGATTTAAAATCCTGAAATAGGTTAGGGGCATGTGGGTGGCTCAGTCGTTTGACTCTTGATTTCCACTCAGGTTATGATCTCAGGATCCTGAGATCCAGCCACATTGGGCTTCCCACTCAGCAGAGAGTCTGCTTCTCTCCTTCCCCCTCTCCGTCTGGTCCTCCTGCTCACTCATTCTCTTTGTCTCTCTAAAATAAATAAATAAATCTTAAAAAAATCCTGGAAGAGTTCAAAATTTAATAAACAAGATATAAAATTGCAATATGATGCATTAAGTATTATAAGCATGCATATAAAAGAGGCAACCAAATCTTTTTAGTTGAGAGGAGTCTAAATATTTATGATTTTTTAAAAATTTTGGTTATTTTTGTTAAGGTTTAAGCCAAAACACTGTATACGCATATATGAGTTGGGAAGAGGAAGGGTAGTGCTATTAGTGGGGACAGAATGCCCAAATTCCAAGATGACGGTACTCAGACAATTTTGGTACAGCAGCACATGAATCTCTTGGGCAAGCAGAGGGCTGACTGTGCAGAATTTTGCATTTTATATAAAGAGAGTTGGATTACCACCTAAAAGCACTGGAAAACCATTAAAAGATTTTTAGAAGTAGCATCGATTTGTTAGCAGCAGAGAAATGGCAAGGGGGGACAGATTCACAAGGTAGTGAGCAGATCAGTTCTAAAGGATTCGGTGACTAGATGGATGCAGGTAAACAAGAGCAGGAGAACGGATGAGGGCTCTGACTCAAGATCTACAGAACTTGATGAAAATATTGATTATAGCTGATATAAATACAGAAGAAGAAACATATGTGGGGTAATGAATTCAGTTTAAGACATGAAATGTTCGAGGGGCCACTTGGATACTCAGATTTGCATCAAGCAAAAGTAGGATGATGTGAATTCTCCTGACATATTGGTGTATGGGATAAAGATAAGTAAAATTCCTCTTGATGAGAGTGTTTTATATCTTGGGTAACATTGTTAAGCCAGTGTATCCTTGGAGCACCTGTTTGTATACATGTATATTGTTATGCAGGTAAGGTATGTCTTTCTGTTTACCACTGTAGACTTGGGGCTAATTGCAGTGCCTGGCACATAATAGGAACTCAACACCAATGTGATGAATATTTCTGGGGATCTACTCAGCCTTTTTCTCTGAGAGGGATTTTTCTGAGTGTCTTGGCACAAGCTCTCTTGTTCACAGCCTATTTTAAAAGAAGAGAGCTGACACAGCCTTCCCTGTTCTCTGTTGTAGTAAATACTGGCATCTTCACAAGAGCATCTGCTGTCCACCCTATTACAACCTTGTTGTCCATTTGAGGAGGTTATTTTTACCTCACACAAAATTGAAATCTCTTCCTGTGTATCTATCCATTCAAGAATTCCCCTTCTTAAACATTATTGTGTAGATTTGATCCCAGCAGAACCTTATAGGATTTATTTAATGAGTCAAGAAAAGCTCTAATGCCGTTTCCATTTCTTTTTTTTTTTTTAATTTTTTTTATTAACATATAATGTATTATTTGCCCCAGGGTACATGTCTGTGAATCATCAGGCTTACACATTTCACAGCACTTACCATAGCACATACCCTCCCCAATGTCCATAACCCAGCCATCTATCCCTACCTCCTCTACCCCCCAGCCACCTTCAGTTTGTTTCATGAGTTTGGGAGTCTCTTTATGGTTTGTCTCCTTCCTGATCCCATCTTGTTTCATTTCCCTCCCCCACCCCTCAATGACCCCCTGCCCTTCCTCTCAAATTCTTCATATAAGAGAGATCATGTGATACTTTTCTTTCTCTGACTGACTTATTTCACTTAACATAATACCCTCCAGTTCCATCCACGTCGTTGCAAATGGCCAGATTTCATTTCTCTTGATGGCTGCATAGTATTCCATTGTGTATATATACCACATCTTCTTTATCTATTCATCTGTTGATGAACATCTAGGGTCTTTCCATAGTTTGGCAATAGCCGTTTCCATTTCTTATAAGTTATTTGTTTTGACTTTCTTGCTCCAAAGCAAAAGAGAGTACAGAAAGAGTTTGTTTTATAACTCTTAATTACGGACTTGGATCTGCTCCATATATATAACTAGAGCATATACTCTGAATGGAATCTTTTGCTCTTAAACAAAACAACAATTGGAATCATACTCAGTGTTTTGTCCCCTTAAAGCAAAAAGCATTTTGGCAACCTTTTGTCTGCTTTTTGCACACCAGAAATGGTCCATCTCTCAGTAGTAAATGTTTGTCAGTTTTGTACATTAGGCTATACCCATTTATAGCTGGTCTATTAAATGTCCCATCTATATTCCTATGTAGCTTGGTGTTTATGTGAAGCCATATATCATTGCTTAAAATTTAATCTTAAGATTATCTGCAGAGCTCATTTAGAAAAAGAAAAAAGTAATTTGTCGTGTAACTATTATTATGAATAATGTGCAGTACAAAATAAGAAAAACTTTTCATAAGCTAATATTTGTTCTGCTTCTGATCTGTTAATAATTAGTCAATCCATCATCAGTGGCAAAAACAATCCAGCATCTCTCCATGTTATTCACATGGGTGTAGACAGGTATAAACTTAGCAATTGAAAATGTCTTCTATGAATGTAATTATGCCGGAAATCTTTAGTTATAATGGTTCTTTTGCACAGTATTTGCTGTCCACTTTTAATTTCTTCTGTGAGCACCCACCCCTCAGTCTAAATTTGAATGTTGAATGGCATGTCAAGTTTGGGAGCCAATGGTATACTTAACAAGTACCTTCAAGTTATTACTCAGTTTCAGTAAATTTTGAAGCACAGATATCTGTAGTTTTGGCTAACGTATGTCAGCTGAGTGAAGTAAGCCTGAAAATACGTCTTTAAGAAGAGCCACCCACTGTCTGCATTAAGCATATGTATTAATGGCGCTCTACGCCCTTGTTAAATGAACCCAGAGGCTTATAGCTACAAACGCTTTTCTCCTGAGGTTTCATATCAGCTGGGATTGGATCCAAGTCTACTCTATGTGCTTCTCATCTTGAGACCAGTGGATTTCAGGGTATGCTTTTTCATGTGCTTTTCATGTTGGTGGCAGACCCACAGTACCCTGTGCCAGATCACACAAGCACAGTCTTTGACCTGAAAACAAGGGAAGGGAGCCAGGAAAACTCAATTCACACTGTAGAACTGCCCCTTAGGGGGTCATAGCTGCAAGAACCAAGAAAGCTGAGTGGTGTCTTGGTGGATGGTGGTGGCAAGAGCCAGGAGGGAGAGGTCAGAAAGACCTTTTTAGGTCTTTTTAGGTCTTAAAAGTCAGAAAGTAATGGACAACTGCCAAGCCCAGCATAAAAAAAAATGAAAAAGGGGGAAAAACAGTATCTTAATAGTCATTTCCTTAAAATTTAAGATTCTGAAACCTATCTATCAAACTGGGAAAAATAATAGTATAGTACCCATTAATTACTTAGAAGGTGTGACATAAGCTTTAATGCGCTATTTTATTGTTTTAATGAATTTGAAGGTTTTATTATTGCCTTTTTAAACTCTTAATTGCTTGACAGATTTCTCTGTCTGAAGTGTTTATTAATTTCTCTTGTCTGCTATGGTTGGGAAACTTATCAAAACTCCTTTATTATCCCAGCATCAACTTTTTGGGCTTCATCTTGCTATGGAGGTTTTTAATATGGATATTTCATCATTCTGACTATATTCTAACTTTATCTAGAGCAGGGAATGGCTTAGATCTTTGCTGGTGTCTAGAAGAATGGTTGGAAGTTAGGCATTGAAGAGTTTTGTTGAGGAGTATCAGCATCAATGTTTAGTTAAGAAATGTTTTTATCGCAACATATATGCAGAATGCTTAGGGTGAGCAACACTGAACAAAATACAGTCATTAACAAAATACAATCATTAACATGCTATTTTGTGTGAAATAGCACACAATAGTGATTTGTTAGAAATCACTTTGATGTTCGAAAACATTCTCTTTTAATTGTGTACCTCTCCAGAAATAATTTTGTCAATATTTGCTGAGAAAATGTAGTGTGTGTGTGTGTGTGTGTGTGTGTGTGTGTGTGTGTGTCTGGCCTTAGTGACAGAAACCGACATCCAGCTTTGGAAATGTAGGAGTTTGTGAGATTTCTAAATTGGACATCTCAACTGGGAGAACAATGTAAGAGACTTACACTGTACCCCTGCCCCCCCACCCTTTCTCATTTTCTATTCTTTAGCAAAATTGTTTAGCTTTTCCGAGTCATTCAGTTGTACAAGGTTGAATTTATAAAAGATGCATCCTGAAACTCAAGATAAAGCAAAATGCAAGGAGAAAATGAAAATCTGTTCTGTAAATCCCTCCACAACTAGAGAGATACATATTGACTTTTTTGGTAGCAGAGGTTTACGTGACAGGTGTTTATGCTTGAAGTATTCCACAGATAAATGGAAGATTTTATTCTCAAGTGAGCTTGGCATGCTTATGTCAGAAAATCATAATTGAAAGAAAGCTTGTTAGATTTCAATTTTAGTAAGTTATCAAACAAAAGAGAATTGTTTGTAACCATTTCTCAAATCTTGAAAGTCATTTGTGTCAGTTGCCATTATTTAAAAGGACTGAGTTCACAAAGCAGGCCTAATTCAGGCTGCTTATTTATTTTCAGACACTGGCCTGCAGCTGCCTCAGGTAAGCAGAGACTTGTTATATGGTTAGGTTTGCTCCACGCGTGGCTAAGAAACACGTGTCAAAGACATCATTCCTACTTAAATGCGCTTTTTAAAAAAAATAATAAAAATAATTTTATTCTTTACTGTAAGATACAGTTAAATATAGTAAGGAATGATATTTAAATAGAGATAACATTTGGTCTAACAGATGAAATTTAAGGCTGCTTAGTCTATCAATGCTCTTCTTGTTAAATATGAGAAAATCCAAGTCCAGAAAGGTTACAAGGTTAGTATTTTTCAGTTTGAACTTTATTCTCTTCCATTTGTTGTGGATTTTAACTTTAGTTTTGTTCTTCGTAACGAGGGGACACCATTAAAGTTTAGCCAAACTTGTGCCTTCCACAGGTTTTGCTCTGTTCGGGGCCTCAGGCCTACCCCCCTTCTGCTGCTTTAAGCAATTCAAATGAAACCTAAGGGTTGGTAAGAAAATTTGGTATTTTCAGAATCATTTTGATTTCTTTCTGTAAGAAAGTAATTTCTTCATATTCCTAATCTCATTACCTGAGATGCTTGCCAGGGAAAAAGTGAGTCTTACTAGGCAATTATTTGACTTTCCTGTTCCAAGGAGACCAGTTGGTGTGCCAATATGCATATTATGGGAAAACTCTGCAGGAGATTCGCATATGAACTCTGTTTAAAAAACTCTGATCAAGCTCAACTTTTTTATTTCAAAACTAAAGCAATTAGGATCCCACAGCCAAATGGTGAACCTAGTTTTT
>CM053614.1:5429647-5448621 GCA_028646535.1 Procyon lotor
TATATTTTAATATGGGTATAATCAGGTGTTGTTTGTTTGGTTTTGTTTTTGTGTCTAATGCCAAGGGTTTAAAACTCTTTTAGTAGTTGTGATTTGTGTTGGGGCAGAAACTCAGGGAAGAGGGCTGGTGCTCAAATTATCTTCACAGAAGGTAATGACTAGAGATGCTCTTAGCAAGATAGTTACCTTGGACAAAATAATCTCCCTTAGGCTGTTTCTTCACTTATAAAAATGGAAATATCTGTATTGCAGTGCTTAGTAATAGGAATTGAATAAGAAAATACCTAAATCCAACTTGCCTAGCAACCATTGTGTTCTAAATAGAATAGGGCCTGAACAACCAATGAATCAAAGAAGAAATTAAAGGAGAAATAAAAAGTATCTTGAGACAAATGAAAATGGAAATGCAACATACCAAAATTTATGGAGGCAGTAAAAGCTGTTAAAGAGGGAAGTTCATAGCAATAAATGCCTACATTAAGAACCAAGAAAAATTTCATATAAACAACTGAACTACACACCTTAAGAACTAGAACAATAGCAAACTAAGCCCAATGTTAGCAGAAGGTAGGAAGTAAATATTAGAGCAGAAATAAAGACAATAGAGAACAGGAAAACAATAGAAAACATTAACAAAACTAGAAGTTGGTTTCTTTGAAAAGAACAAAATTAACAAACCCATTAACTAGAATAACCTAGAAAAAGAGAGGACACAAATCAATAAAATTATAAATGAAAAAGGAGACATTACAACTGATACTACAGAAATTCAAGGGATCATAAGAGGCTATTATAAAAATTATACATCAATAAGCCAGACAACCTAGAAGAAGTGGAAAGAGTCTTAGAAACATACACCCTACCTAGACTATATCAGAAAGAAGTAGAAAATCTGAACAGACCAATTACTACTAAGGAGATTGAATCAGTAATCAAAAATCTCCCAACACAGAAAAACCCAGGACCAGATGACTAAACTGATGAATTTTACCAAAATTTAAAGAATGGCTGTCTTTCTCAAACTTTTCCAAACTACTGAAGGGGAAGGAACACTCTCAATCTTATTTTATGAGGCCAGCCTTAACCATAATACCAAAGACAGAAAAGATAGAAAAGCTGAAAAAGCCCAAAAACTATAGGCCAGTATCCCTGATGAATATAGATGAAAAAAAATCCTCAATAAAATATTAGCAAAGTGAAATCAGTAGTATATTAAAAAAGATCATTTGTTACGATTAAATGGGATTTCTCCCTGGGAAGCAAGTATGGTTTAAAAAAAATTAATTTGATACATCGCATTAATTAAATGAAAGAAAAAGATCATATGATAATCTCAATAGTCATGGAAAAAGCATTTAACAAAATTCAACATCTATTCACGATTAAAAAAAAAACCCAAAAGAGAAAAAAAATCAACCCCTTAATTAGGTGCAGAAGGAACATACCTCAACATAATAAAGACAAAAAAAAAACCATAATAAAGACCTATGTGACAACTCCACAGTTAACATCATACTCAATGGTGAAAGTTCGAAAGCCTTTCCTGTAAGATCAGGGACAAGACAATAATGCCAACCCTCATTCCTATTCAGTACAGTACTGGAATTCATAACCAGAGTAATCGGGCAACAGAAGGAAACAAAACACATTAAGATTGGAAAAGAAAAAGTAAGATTGTCTCTATTTGCAGATTAGATGATTTTATGTACAGAAAATACTAGGGACTCCATCAAAAAACCATCAGGTCTAATCCACAAATTTAGTAAAGTTGCAGGATACAAAATTAACATGTAAAAATCTAAATTTATACTAAAATGAATTATATGAAAAGGAAACACAGAAAATAATTCAATTTACAAAGAATCAAAAACAATAAAATACTTAAGAATAAATTTCACAGAGGAGGTGAAAGTTCTCAGAAAACTGAAGACCACAAGAAATTCTAATAAATCAAAGATTACAGAAATAAATAGAAAGGTATCCCATGTTCATGGACTAGAAGAAATAACATTGTTAAAATGACCATACTACCCAAAGCCATCTATAAATTCAGTGTAATCCCTATCAAGATCCCAGTGGCAGTTTTTTGGGTTTTTGTTGGTTGGTTGGTTGGTTGGTTGGTTTGTTTGTTTTAGAGAAGGAGAAAAAAATGATCCTAAAATATCTATGGAACCACAAAAGACCCCAAATAGCCAAAACAATTCTAAGAAGAATAATGTGGGAAGCATCACACTTCCTGATTTCAAACTATATTATAAAGCTATAGTAATCAAAAACAATGTGGTACTGGTATAAAAACACATATGGACCAATAGAACAGAAAGGAGAGCCCAGAAATAAATTTGTGCATGTATGGTTAGGTAATAGTTAACAAGCTAAGAATACTCAATGGAGAAAAGATAGTCTGTTCAGTAACTCATGCTGGACAAATTGGATATTCACATGTACAAGAATGAAAATAGACCTTTGTCTTAACACCACTCACAAGAATTAAGTTGACATGGCTTAAATTAAGACCTAAACATAAGACCTGAAACCATAAAACTGGAAGAAAACAGGAAAAAGCTCCTTGATCTAAAGCACAAGCAACAAAATGTAATATAAACAAGACTACATCAAACTGTAAAGCTTCTGTGTAGAAAAGGAACAGTTAACAAAATGAAAAGCTGCTTAACCTACAGAATGAGAAACAAATATTTGCAAACCACATATAAGGGGTTAATATCCAAAATAAAGAACTTACACAACTCAAACGCAAATAAGAACAACAACAAAACTCCAATAATCTAATTAAAACTGAGCAAAAGACCTGAGAAGACATTGTTCCAAAGAAAATACACAAATGGTCAACAGGTATGTGAAAAGATGATCAACGTCACTATTAGGGACATGCAAATCAAACCATAACAAATATATCACTTAGAATATCTAGATACCATTAGAATATCTAGCATGTAAAAGAAAAGAGATTAAAAAATGGTAACAAAATTCTGGAGAGAAAAGAGCCCTTGGGCACTCTTAGGAGGATTTTAAGCTAGTACAGCCACTACAAAAATAGTATGGAGGTTCCTCAAACAATTAAAAAACACACCTATCATATGATCCAGCAATTCTACTTCTGGCAATATATTTGAAGAAAATGAAAACACTATAAAGAGATGTCTGCCCCCCCCATATTCATAGCAGCATCATTTATAATGGCAAGGACATGGAAACAAGTGTACAGCAAAAGATGAATGGATAGGAAAATGTGGCTTATCTATACAATGGGATATTATTCAGCCATAAAAAAGGAAGAAATCCTTCCGTTTGTGACTAGAGAGCATTATGCTAAATGAAATTAATCAGACAGAAAAAGACAAATACTATATAATCTTAATTATATGTGGAATCTAAAAACAAAACAAAATAAGCAGGCAAACTCAGAGAAAATGAGGTCATATTTGTGATTACTAGACACGGGGAGAGGGAGAGGGAAGTGGATAAAGATGGTCAAAGGTACAAACTTTTAGTTACAAAATATGTAAATACTAGAGAAAAAATAAACCAACATGATAGTTTTAGTTAACATTGCTGTATGGTATATAAAAAATGTTGAGAGTTAATCCTAAAAATTCTCATCACAAGGAAAATTTATATTTTTTGTATCTATATGAGATGATGGATATTAACTAAACTTTTGTACTGATCATTTGGTAATATATATAAGTCAAATCACTATGCTATACACATTAAACTTATAAAGTGCTGCATGTCGATTACATCTTAGTAAAACTGGAAAAATTTTAAAATATTAAGATTATTTTCTTTCCTATACATCTTATATTGAAAAGAAAGAGGATTGATAAAATGAGAAATAAGTTAGTCATGCATTTTGGGAAAGACTTGATTTCCTTTTCCTTCAAATTATACTTCAAAAAGGTAATTGATTGATCTTTGTAAATAAAATTGAATAGCACAGCCTAGAAACTATACTAGAGTGTTATGTAGGGATAAACAACAATTGGTGACAAGGATTGTCTAGGATGATATAAATTTGTAATGGAGTCAGTCATCATTTTTGCCCTCTTACCTTGAGAATTAGAGTAGAAATGGATAAAATATAGAACGAAGGATACCATTTCCTCTGGCTTAGAAGTTGGCATAGCCCATGCAACAGAAGGTATAAAAGAAGAGGGAATCTTTTGTCCTAGTGAGTGTATCCTTATATTGGAAGATCAGGTTATATAAGCTGAGTTAGGAGCAAATACCAATTGGAAGATCATCAAGGGTCGGGAGGCCAAGGGTACAGGACAACCAAAAGTTGGGAGTTCAGCAGGTTTAGAGTAAGCATCCCTAACTTAAAGATTTCAGAAGTGTTGATTTCATTGGTGGTGAATATTTGTGTGTTATACTTTTGTTTTTCTCAATGGGAAAATTTGAGGTATGGCCACATAAATGGACTCCCAAGAAAGGACTAAAAAAAGGTCCTTGGGAGTTCAGACAAGGGAGTAGAATGCTGATAGGAACAGAGCTGTGTTAAGTGACAAGGCAGCCTCCTCCTTCTGACATGGGCTAATAGAAGAGCTGATGGGGCTGGGGGTGCCTAGAAAATGAGTAACTTTCACTCAGAAGGGTTTTGAGGAAAATGGTGTAGTACTACTCAAGGAAAGTCCAGTTTCATTCAGTGAAGGTTTTGAGTGGAGGTAAATGCCCTGAGAAAAGTATTGAGAATTTAAGGGAGTTTGACCTTAGAAAAGGGCTCTAGGAGGCAAGGACTCAGGGGTTTATAGCTGTGTCTTAGCAGGGTAGGGCAGGACTGAGGGCAAGATATAGGTCAAAGAGGAAATGAGGACAGTGGAGAGAACAGCAGCAGCTCAGACATTTGGAGCCTGCCTGGCAAGGAGGGGATTATGCTGTAGTTTACAATACACTTCAGATACATGTTTTATATTATTGGTCAGATAATAGGAAGGTGATGTTACTGATAGGAGAGGGAGAGCTATGAAATTGAGTTCCACATAGCTAACAAGAATTATGGGGTGAATTATCCTCTCTTATCCCTAAGAGAATGTACCAGATTGTGCTACTGTAAATGTAAAATCCTAGATGACATAAAGGCTGAAGCTCATAGTGGAAGATTTTGTTTTGTTTTCAGTTGTTTCTCAGAGGAGAAAATAATAGAAAAGAGGGAGGTTCAGGATGTATAGATATTTTAAAATGGAGTAGGAAGTCCATGGATCTTCCTCATATGAGATTAGGTAATCATAAGAACAAAAAGCAATTGAAATATGTTGTAGGGTTTGGGTCATGGGAATAGAGAAGAGTTTAATATGTGTGTCAGGAGTTAGACAAATATTAAAATCGCAGAAGTCTGAATAATAATTTTAGAAAGCATTTCTTGTAAAGTTGCATTAATAAATGCTTCATTTTTAGAAGATAGCATCACAAAAATTACCTGAAGCTTTGTTTTACAAAGTACAAGTAGTCCCAAAACTCCACAATGATTAAAAAACACTTTCTGTAGACCCTCAAGTGACCTCATTTGAGCTGCATCCCATCCATGGCTTTGTAGAAGGAACACAGAGTACGTGACAACTTGTGAGGTACTTACCTTTTTCCCTTTTAATATCACATTGAATATGGCATATCTGACAGATGCTTTAGGTGAAATTTCTCTCCAAAGCACATAAAAACAAAGACATAAATAGAAAAATCTGAAGAACAAAGTTGTACATTTCCCCACCACGAAGGAAGAAAACCAGAAAACGTACCTGGTATTTTATTTTCCTGGTACAAGCACAAATACTCGTATTACAGGAAAACACTAATATTATGTTTTACTTCTTTCCGCACTGCATCCACAGGACAAAGAACATGATAGTCCTCTGTATTTTCTAGTCACTCTGTAGAAACAGCACAGAAAATTACATATAGAAAATTACCTTCAGAGTTACATGTGTGAAGCCTTTAACACTAACCAGATGCAATGAGCGAGCAAACAAGGGTAATGTTGTAGCCTTCAAAAGTCTGCAGAGTGCTGCAATACTAAATAGCTGCTGGGCAACTCAGTGGTGGTGAATTACAGGGATATTAATGCAGTAGGAGTTTAAGTAAAATATAACTCCGTATACATCTCTAAGTATAAATGTATACACAGCTGAATGTACTCATTTATTAACGTTAATTGGAAAATATTTAAAAGTTGATTAATCATTTTTAGAAATATTTTAGAACATTAGACAACATTTTAAATTTCCTCTCTACTCTGGAACTTCCAGTCTTTGCTCAAATTATATCACTTATTGAAGATAGTCTCTAACTCCCAGAAGTATCTCTATCCCAAGGGTATTCACTTCACTGTCTGCAATATCATCTATCACATATAGAGCTGTGTGACTCTCTTTCAGTGTCCTAGAAACAAAAAGAACATTTTCATTTTGGCCATTCATTATGGCTCAAGAAAGGAGGAGGATTAGTCTTCCTAGTTATATCATGATATAAAATGATTTAAAGGTGTCATTTCTTAGGTAATTGGTCATTTCATTTAAGTTGGTCTAGGATAAGTTCTTCATTTAAGTTGGTCTAGGTAAGTTCTTGGGCAGGTGGTGTACAAATAGCAAGTATCAACCGTGTTTTCTTGATGTGCTCATAAGGCTAAATAGGAATGTCTTTAATATGGTTTTCTATCTTGTGTGACTAGAGCTTTGTTACAAAACAAAGTTTCTCAAAACAGTAGGGTGTATTACAGTATTCTGATTATGAGAATGTCAATGTAGGAAATTTTTATGAGTTGTTCTTTAGGTCACTATCATATATTATCTGCACATCATTTCCATAGCAGCGAACACTGATTCGCTGGCATTAGCGTCATAGTGGTGTTGGCTGGAGGGCTGAACATATTGATACACATTCTAATCATGATGATTCCTGCAGAAAAAAATTGATTATAATCAGTTTGTATAAATCACCGCAAGCAATGATGTGCCCATCACCTTGTCAGCTAGTTTGCAGCATTCAGTTGGCTGGCAAACTGGAGAATTTATGAAGCATTAAGCTATGTCACTATTAGCCAGATTAAATTCACCGTAACATTATACTTACGTAAAGTGCTTTGTAGATGTGAAAACATGTTAACCGAACTGATCTCAGAAGACAGGAAAATGATTGTGATATGATACTTGGGCTGAATATTACCAGTTTCCTGGTGTAAACCCATTATAGGTTCTAAAGGATTAAATTCAAATGATGAGAACAAAAACAATCGGGACTATATAACCTGGAAGATTTAAAGATATACAAATGTGATGCAGTGTTCTAGATGAGAAAAAAACAGGAGGGGAAAAAGGGATATCAGATGACTCACTCTGAACATTCTAGAATCATAGAGTCAGGATGGAGAGTTGAGGGTACTGTTGGAGTTCACCTTTGGATTTTATAGATAAAACCCAAAATCTAGGGGCGTCTGGGTGGCTCAGTGGTTAAGTGTCTGCCTTTGGCTCAGGTCATGATCCCAGGGTCCTGGGATCGAGCCCCGCATCAGGCTCCCTGCTCGGCAGGAAGCCTGCTTCTCCCGCTACCATTCCCTCTGCTTGTGTTCCCTCTCTCGCTGTGTTTCTCGCTATCAAATAAATAAAATCTTTAAAAAAAAAAACCCAAAATCTAGAGAAATTAAGTGTCTAGGCTAAGGCAGCTAGAAAGTGACAGGTACTTAACTCCTAATGCAGTGTATTTGCAAATTAAATTTAATTGAGGGAATAAGTTAAAAACCAATTTCCATAAAGTTTGCATTAAAATTAAAGTTAAGTACTATACAAGTCTGATACTACATCCTAAAGTTTTGAAAGAAACGGGGTCCTGTATAGAGCCAAGAGGCCATGGGCTTGACAGGCTTAGCTCCCAGAACCCATGAACTCAGAGGCAAAGGAGTAGAGGTGTGGACTGTTCTGGTGGACGGTGGGCAGGGACACAGTCTTAGTGCAAGGAGACAGTGATGTCTTAAATCTCCAGCAATTCCAACAACCTGATATCCTGGAGGCTTGTCTCGTCTTTATGAAGACATTTATATATAAGACAGTAAAAAATATTATTTCTGGAAGGGAAAACAAATGCAGCTAATTCTAGGTTTTCAATTTCTTCTTTCATTTTCTTTTTTTGTCTTTAGATTTCTAGCCATCTCAGAAGAGCTCTGTATCTCCAAACCCTTCAGGAATTGGTAGTTTGCCAAATCTTACACATTTCTTAGCCCCACCTACACAGCACTATGACAAAGAGAAAAGTGTAAACAAGATAGCAATAACGTGGTGATACTGTTTATTAAAAAGCTAAAGTAATCCTGTTCTTGCTGGTTAGTAAGCTAAGCTGAGGAGGGTGTGTGCCAGCATTTTTGGGGGTAGAACAGAGATATGTTGTTTGAGGTCAAAACATGATTATAATGTGCAAAAATATTAATTTGCAAATGACCCACAATTTGAGATTTTTTTTTAAAGATTTTATTTGAGATAGAAAGGGAGAGCAAGCACAAGCAGGGGTACCCGCAGAAGGAGAGGGAGAAGCAGGCTCCCTATGGAGCAGGGAGCCCGATACGGAGCTTGATCCCAGGACCTGAGCCGAAGGCGGATGGTAACACACTGAGCCCCCCAGGTGCCCCTGAGATTTGGTTCTATATATATATCTATCAAGAAGGAAATGTTTAATTAGGAAAAAAAAAATAAAGAACTGAATAGTACTTTGATCTGAACTACATTTCTCTAAACTGGCCAAAGCACAGAAGAATCCACATCTGTTTCGCTGCTCTCACTGTTCCTCTCCCCCCAGTGCTTGGTAACATTTTACACCACCTTCTGGTGGGATCTCAGCTTGGCTTTCACTCCCCATACTCTCCCTGGAAGAGATGGCCCTTGTCTTTTTCAAGCTTCTCCTCCTTTTTGTGTCTTTCACTGAAGGTCACAGGAAGCCTGTTCAACATTTGATTATATGTTCTTCCCCCTGAAAGTTTTACCTCCTCGTCCTGTATTCTGATCCAGCAGGGCTTGGTGTGGCCCATAATGCCCTCAGCATTAGTGTCACCTGGAAACTTGGTAGAAATGCAGATTCTCTGGCCTCACTGGAGACTTACTGTATCAGAAACCCTGGGGTAGAGCCCAGGGATCTATGTTTTTAACCAGCCCCCATGTAGTCCTAAAGCAGGCCAGCATTTGAGAACCACAATTGTAGTATATTCCATCTTTTAAAGAATCACACCACGGGCCTGGGCTTCCCTTTCTTTTAACTGTCAAGCTCCCCAGAGTTCTTGTTCTCCTTTCTCTTACTGTATTTGATTTTCAACCCACCAGTTTTAATCAGTGTCATTTTTACATTTTGCATTTGGACTGATCTTGGTGCTGCCAAATAACTACTATTGGAAACTGAGAATGTAGTTGTGATTTGTGGATTGCTAGATTCTTCTCTCTAGCTCTGTTTGACCACAGCAGACCCATCGCACTGGTCTGACTTAAAACCAGTCTAGAGGGGTAAAGTAATAGTACAGTAATAGTAAAAATAGTACAGTCTTATCAGTCTACCAAACATATCATCAGGTATGTTGGAGAAGTACTGAGAAATGACAGCAGCCGAGCAGCCCGAGTATAGAACACAGCTCCTTCCCTGCGTGACAGTAACAAATATTGAGATTCCAATTCCTCAGAATATATAAGATTATTTGTGTTTTTTTCCCTCTTTGAAACCTTGCAAACCCCAATGAAGTATGTTTAATCTCAATTTTTTAAAGAAATAAGTTCAGGTTTCCAGCTGCTAAGGAACTTGTCCAAGTTATTATCACTAAAAGTTGGCAGGAGCTGGATTTCAACCAAGGTCTAAGTCCATAGAACAGGTTGCTACCGATATCGGCTGGGAAGAGCTGTTGGGTGGATTTATCCATTTGCGTATTTGTTAGTTTAACATTTTTTGTGAAGTCTTTGCCTTCTGAGGGGCACTGGGCTAAGTGCCAGCAACAGAGAGGAGGCAGACGTTGTCCTCCAGGACTCTCATTCTAGTGGAGCAACAGAGAACTAAACTATTCCATTTGGTTTCTGTAAGAGCCATGGTTTAGAGCCACCTAGAGTCCTGAGGAAGCATGGAGACCATGCAGGGCATGAAGCCCTCCTAGGGACAGGGACATTAGAATTTTGACAGAAGAACAAGAGTCAGCTAGGAAACACCACAGGGAGAGAACATTGGAAGGACAGTTCAGGTAAAAGGAATTGCATGTGCAAAGGGAAGGAGGCCTGGTAAAGCTTGGAATACTCCACACACTTCAAGTTTGGTGTGGCTGAGGGACAGGCGAATGGAGAAACAGGCAAGATCAGAGGCAAGACCACAAGGACCTTGATGCCCTGGCAGGGTTGGAATCTATGTAGAAGGCGAGGGAGGAGACTGGGAATAATCTCAAGCAAAAGAACAAGATTTGCCAAGATCATGCTGCTGATAGTGTGGAGAATGGATTTGAAACCTAGAAGGAAGGAATGCCCAGGACCACCTGTATTCTGACATTTTCTGGGTCAGTTATCTGAATTCTAATTGTAATGGGCTAAATTGTGTCACCTCAAAGTTCATACTGGAGAGAGGTTGAGCTTGCCTCACCCCTAGTGTCTCAGGACTGTATTTGAAGATAGGATCTTTAAAGAGGTAGTTAAATTAAAATGAGATCTTATGGGTTGGCCGTAATCCAGTAAGACTGGAGTCCTTCCAAAGAAAGACTGGGACAGACACACAGAGGGAAGACCGTGTGAAGACTTTGGGAGAAGATGGCAGTCTACAAGCCAAGAAGACTGACAGAAGAAAACCCTGGTGACACCTCCCTCTCAGACTTCTCACCTCAAGAACTGTAAGGAAATAAGTTTTGGTTGTTTAAGCCACCTGGTCTGTGATACTTCTTTATGGCATCCTAAGTAAACTTACCATACTAATTTTAAATCCCCCATATTTTAAAATGCAGCTATGCATGAACATTAAAACAACAACTACAAGCCGGGAAGTTCTTCTTTTTTTTTTTTTTTAAAAGATTTTATTTCTTTGACAGAGAGAAACACAGCGAGAGAGGGAACGCAAGCAGAGGGAATGGTAGTGGGAGAAGCAGGCTTCCTGCCGAGCAGGGAGCCTGATGCGGGGCTCGATCCCAGGACCCTGGGATCTGACCTTGGCCGAAAGCAGACGCTTAACGACTGAGCCACCCAGGGGCCCCTAGCCGGGAAGTTCTTCTGTAGATAACATCAGGCCTGCAGAGCAAATGTGCGCTGAATTTGCTAAGTCATATGTCAGCTAGGAATAGTAGTTCCAGGGTCATATTTTCTTTTTATACTTTGGTAAAGGGAACAAAGAGCGAGAACAGAAACTTCCCACCTTTGCCACAGACCTGTCTGGGGGATGAATTAGTAGGACAGAAAGCCTTAGGTTGAGGGAGCACTGCATTAAATCCAATGTAATCTTCAGTCCAAATCTTGCTGGAGTGGAGTGTGCAAATATGCCCCCCTGCCTGAATACAAAGGAATAAAACCCCTCTTAAGCACTCCTGATAGTCTTTCATGCCCACTTGAGAATTGGTCATCTGGAAGCAGCCGTCCCTGCAGCCACCAGCAGATGCACCTTCCTTGTCACTTTCCTGCAGTATCACAAATTACAGGAGGGAACGGGTTTGAAAGAGCAACTACTGGATGATGTGGAGAATATACAGCAAAAAGTATGCAAGAAAGGGTCTTTGCCAGGCTCAAGAGACTCAGTGGAGTAGAGCGCCATGTCATCTTCATGTTTGGTTGTAGTAGGTAACCTTCATTATCAGACTTACTAGTAGTGTACAGAGAAGCAAGGCAAGAAATGGCCAAGAAGGCAGCATTTTACCCTCATCTGAACTGCTTTTGGGAAACCAACCAAGCATCTTTCTCAGATTTATAATGTCCAGTAATACTCTACAGGAAGTAGAAAATTTAGTGCGATTAAGTGATTTTTGTACTGCATGTATTTTCACTCAATATTTAAGTATAATTTTTAAGAATATTATAACATTCACTTTAATATTGCCGTACTTGTTTCTAAAATAGTTTTATTAAACATGTATGGTTTCTGAAGTGATTAAAGTAATTCAGTACAGTTGAACAATGCCGGGGCTAGGGGCACCAACGTCCCACTTAGTTGAAAATCCACATAAAACTTTTGATTCCCCCCAAAACTTACCTACTAATGCTTGCTGTTGACCAGAAGTCTTCCTGATAACATAAACCATCGGTTAATTTTTGTTTCAGTTAGACTTGAGACTCTGAGTCATTCTTCTTCATCAAAGAAAAATGCTTTAGATTCATTATAATGGCCTCCCTTCAGCAAGAAGCCACAATGATACAGTTTTGAAAGATTTAAGAGTTGAAATGAAGAAGCAGGTGGTCCTGGTTAACCAGAACTGAGCCAGAATTTAACTAGAAAGATTGGCTATCTGGAATAATACACTCTGGCTAACTAATCAAGGTTTTAGCATCATGCAATGAGAGAAGGTCAAATACTATACAGATTTCCCTCACAGAAACAGAATAAAGACCATTAATCTCTATACTTAAGAGTATTAAAATTCCACAGCATGAAGCCCCATGCAAATAAATTCAACGCAAAGGATAGACATTAAGAAATGTACAACTTTCACTTTCAGGTAATACACTATGAAAGCTAAAATAGTATACTATGTTTCAAACTGGTTTAGTAATTATTCAAACACAACAATCTCCTGCTGATTTTTAAATGGATTATTTTGTACCATTATGTGCTTTTTCTTCAGTTAAGGCCATTTCTAAGTTTTGATTGAATAGGGTTTTGTGGTGTTTTTTTATTTTCTAGGATTTTTTTCCCCACTGTTAGCTAGAGTTCCTTGGAGATTGTGGTTGAATGCTGAGATTCTTCAGAGAAATGAAGTTTGTTACAACTATGCTGGTATGCTTCCTCGAGGGGAACAGAAATTACACTAAGATCTAGGAAAAACTGACTACTTTTGAGGAGTCAGAAAATTAGTTGCAAATTTCTTTTTAAAAAACATTCTGTTTTATTATCTCAGGAATTGTGGAATTAGTTACAGATGGTTGTCTCATTTTTAATTTGAAGGAGGGGATTTGTGTGAGAATTAATATAAACAAACGCTAACAGGGCTGGTTTATGCTTATGAGGAGTGAGTTAATCAGCCTGAACCACACTCAGGAGAACGGTGTTAAAAAGATTGTGGGATGACAAAAAGATTGTGGGATGACAGCAGGATGGGCCCCGGGCACAATGTGAAGCTCACAGAGTTGGTTTTGGAGCCACCAACTTCCTTCTCTCAAGAGCCTTTTCTCACCCTTGTGCCTGTGTTTCTTCCCCTCTGGCATCCCATATTCTTTACCACCTGCTTCTTTTCCCCTGGTCCCCTTGGTAGCACAAGTTCTCAAGAAGAAAACAAGATTTAAAGGAAAGCTTCTTACAACTTGGATCTACAGACAGATCCTGTCAGAGGGTTGGGATTGTACTCTGCTTACAGGCTAACAAGTTAGCCTGCCATTAGTTAGCATTCGTCCATGGATTCTGGCAGAAGACCCAGCTTGTGGGTCAAAGGACTATTTATTACTCACAGCAATAGCAGTGGCCACTTGCACAGGTTCCCTGAGCCCTAATTCTCCAGGTGGTGCTGTGAAAGCCAGGGGAGGATTTTCCACACAGTGGAGTAGTTATCACGGAAGAGTACCACGCCTAGGAAAATCCCAGTCCTTTATGAAGGACTCCAACCAAACCTTCCCAACGTTTGTTCCAAAATAATCTTGGTTCTAGAGGGCAGCAAGCACCCAGACCTTTTACCACCACCTCTGTCTCCCAAAGCTGTTCACTAAACAGTCTGGAAAACAAAATCCAAAACAGAAAGCAGTCAGTGCTCTGCTCGTGGGAAGGGCAAAAGCAACAGACTCATGCTGAGAATGTCCCATGTCCTGTCTATGTGGTGGGTCTTCTTAGAAATCTAGGATTCAAATGGAAACTCAGTCAAGCACATCCAATGAAAATAATTACAGGGGTGCCTGAGTGGCTCAGTTGGTTAAAGCCTCTGCCTTCGGCTCAGGTCATGATCTCAGGGTCCTGGGATCGAGTCCCACATCGGGCTTTCTGCTCAGCAGGGAGCCTGCTTCCCCCTCTCTCTCTGCCTGCCTCTCTGCCTACTTGTGATCTCTCTCCTCTGTCAAATAAATAAAATATTTAAAAAAAAAAAAGAACAGAATTACAAATATGTAGGGAGAAGAGAAAAAATTCATAGTTTTTTTTTGTAAATAAAATATAAAGCTCTAAAAAAATCTTGAATGGTGTAAATGCTTTCAATCACATGACTGAAGTATTCTCAAATGAGGGTTACCTTAGTGTTTTGATATTTATGTATTTTGGAAAAGCAAGATGGACTTAAAAAATACACAAACACTGACTTAAAGCCTAGTTCTCCAATGGGGTATTTATGTTCAACAGAGATTAAAGCCTAAAGCTAGTATGATTTCAGTCATAAGCCAGGATATATGACTGTTTTTAAGGTCAAGGCCTTTGTCTTCCCTGAACAACTTCTCCGGGTTCCTTCAGAGGCCTTCAATCTTGAGCAGGCACATTCTCAGTATAGATCATAAATAAATTAGCCCTGTCCCAGTCACCAGTTCTGTTCATTTCTGGTATTTCGTAGACGTAAAAGCTGCACTAAACAAGACATTGGGGATGATGATATGATAAAGTGTTGGTTTTTTTTTTTTAATATTATGACCAGGTTTTTTTTTTTAAATTCTTAGTTATATATATCATATTCCTCAAACATTTAACCTTTGTTTCTGCTGTCACAGTGTCTAAAGAGATCTTAACACATTCTCTGTAGATCACAGTTAGAAACAAGCTTCCCCAGTACACAGGCATGGGTGAGGGAGAATCAGATCTTAGCACTCTCTGACATCCTCAGTAGCACTATCACAGAAATTAGTTGGAAGATAAACTTGGCAAACTTCACTAGCCGTGCTAATTTTAGGGGTAGGGTACAGGGGACAGAGATCAATGCAGAGCAGAACGTGCTATGTCTACATACTTCAGGATATAAATACAATGTGACACTTCAGGATATAAATACAGTGTCACACTTCAGGATATAAATACAGTGTCATGTTTTAAAGATGTTGTTTTGTGGGGCACCTGGGTGGCTCAGTCATTAAGCGTCTGCCTTCGGCTCAGGTCATGATCCCAGGGTCCTGGGATCGAGCCCCGCATCGGGCTCCCTGCCCGGCAGGAAGCCTGCTTCTCCTGCTACCATTCCCTCTGCTTGTGTTACCTCTCTCGCTGTGTTTCTCTCTGTCAAACAAATAAAATCTTTAAAAAAAAAAAAAAAAAGATGTTGTTTTGTTTTTATTTTGTAGAGGGAAAGAAATGATGAGATAAAAAGTATGATGCACGCCATGTAATATATTAGAAGAAGAGAGAAATCCAAGAAATTATTTCCCTTATAGCAAAACCTAAAAAATGGAGTAGCAAAAAAGAAGCAAGACGCAATGATGTAGACATGACACAATTAAACTCTATATTCAATGCTACCGTATTTGCACCCAGCTAATTTCTAACCATACATACGTAGAAGAATGAAAATATTAATATATAGTAACTTATTTACTGTGTACTGTTTTTTAGTTTAAATTGAATGATTTTAAAAAGAAAAAATGAGATTCACAGACATGTACCCTGGGGCAAATAATACATTATATGTTAATAAAAATTAAAAAGAAAAAAAGAAAACAAAGGCCAAAAAAAAAAAAAAGAAAAAAAGAAAAACTGAAACTCTTGAAAGCAATGAAATCAAGATATATTCCTTGTTTAAAGGAAAATAAAAAGAGTTCATATGCTAGAGCAGAATAAAATGGACTAGCTTAACTTCCATTCCATATAGGGGTACACAGAGGAAGAGAAGTATGATAAGCAATAATGAGTAGGATCTACTTCACAATTAAATGGCTCTCCCGATGGGAAGCATGTGGAGCCCCAAACACCATCATTCTACCTCAGTAGGCAAAACCTCCAGGGCTGACAGACCATAATAGATTTCTTGACTTCTTTAATGTTCAGATTATCCCTCCAAAATGCTAAGTGTATTTGCAAATATCTTTTAGACTAGTTCACACCAATTAAATAGCTATTGTTTATAAACTGCAAAATTTATCTAATGGAATATCACAGAAGTTTGCAGTACGTGTATATTCAAATTGATGGTTCGGTAGGAAACCTTGTACCAATATGTGCAGGTTGTCATTTGGGAACAGGGCTACAAACAGCGGCAAACAGGTCAACTCACAGGCAAGATGACTATTTTGACTTTAGTAATTTAGATTTTCTTGGTGAAAAATAGTCTGATGACTTTGCAAGATAAATTCTGCTTATCCAAATGCTCATAAACAATAAAGTCTACTGTCATGTAGCACATAGAGGATGTTAAAATTCTTATGAGCCCCCCCAAAAGAATTAAAATAAATGAATGTTTAATTAAATGGGGTAGGAAAAATGTTAAGGTAGCAGGGGAGAGGAATAAAGGCAGAAATCAATCAATTAAAACTCAGAAAAGAATCTCAATAAATAGTCCAACATCCGGCTAGCTTGATTTAAAAATGAAGAAATCCAAAGACCCCAAAATATAATAAAAGAACATGCAATTTAAGATAGTAAAGAAAAAGGAGACAGAATTTAACACATGAGAAAGTGAAAATAAACAAGATTAGCATGTACGATTCCAAAAAAATCTGAAAGATAATGATACAAATTATTTCGAAAGGAATATGGATTGCCAGAAGAGTAAAAAAATAGATGAAAGTAAACACTCAAATGGTTTAAATACCCATAGATCCAAAATATTGAGACCCTCCAAGAGATACTAGGATAAGCTCTGAGGGTTAATTGGTAAACTTTGTCTATCTTTCAAGGAAAAGGTCAATCCTTTTCTACATACAACTTTCCAGACCATAGAAAAATATAAAAAATTCATATTTATATTCAAATACACCATCACTGATTCCTATGTTTGATAAAAATTGTCTACCAAAGGAAAAATGCTTTAAGCCAAATTCATTTCTGGCAAGTGCAAAGATATAAAGGGTAAGAAAATTAACTTGTGCTGTGTTGGAATAAAACATATCACATCAATAGGTAATACTAATTCATATAATATTTACATGGATACAGAAAGTTTTTTGATAAATTCAGTACCCATTCCTGATTAAAATTTTTAATGACCTAGGATTGAATATTTTACTTGTTCAACATGGTTAAAGA
The DNA here is from genome assembly GCA_028646535.1 of Procyon lotor. Taxonomy (NCBI): domain Eukaryota; kingdom Metazoa; phylum Chordata; class Mammalia; order Carnivora; family Procyonidae; genus Procyon; species Procyon lotor. The sequence continues at coordinate 5,446,934 of CM053614.1, forward strand.
ATATGAAATCTCAATTCAATAACTAATGCATATCAAACTACAATTTAGATAAAACCTTGAAACAAATAAAATAGCTAATGGATATCAAATGGTGAAAGAGATATTCTCAAGTTGAGAGCAAGAACTCTATAACTAATATTAATAATATAATTCTGGAATTTTTAACCAATGCAATTAGAAAAGAAAAAGGGAAAAAATGGAGCTAAAATTACTAGAAAGGCAAAGTGTCATTTTTATTTTCAAAACTGTTATAATTGCTTAGTGAAAGAAATCATGAGACTAATCCAGACATTTTTCCAGAATAATGCTATTTTATACTCACATATACATATAAATTCCTCATATAATTTAAAATTGCGGGCGCCTGGGTGGCTCAGTGGGTTAAGGCCCTCTGCCTTCAGCTCAGGTCATGATCTCCGGGTCCTGGGCTCGAGCCCCACATCAGGCTCTCTGCTCAGCAGGGAGCCTGCTTCCCTCTCTCTCTGCCTGCCTCTCTGTCTACCTGTGATCTCTCTCTCCGTCAAATAAACAAATAAAATCTTTAATTTAAAATTGCATAATTATAAAGTATGTACTGTAAAGTGTTTGATTTCACATTTCTATTATCACCAGTATCAAGATATTACATAAAAAAATTAGAAAACAGAAGTAAAATTTTAAAGATTTTATTTATTTATTTGATAGAGATCACAAGCAGGCAGAAAGGCAGGCAGAGAGAGAGGGAGAAGCAGGCTCCCTGCTGAGCAGAGAGCCCGATGTGGGACTCGATCCCAGGACCCTGAGATCATGACCCGAGCCAAAGGCAGAGGCTTTAACCCACTGAGCCACCCAGGCGCCCCAGAAGTAAAATTTTAAATGATACAGAAACTCAAAGATACGTATAAACACACAAATACCATATATAGATTTGCTAGTTGCAATGATTTATCAAGAGTTTTCCTCCTAAGCTCTCTACTACTAATTATCAGCTAGGGTAAAAGGCAACAAAAGATTTTTCATAAAAGCACAACATGATAAACTAAATCTGAAAATAAATGCAATAGGTACAAGATGTGAGAATGTATGGGAAGAAAGACTTTGTATTCCTAAAGGATATACAAGATGGCTTAAAAATTAAAGAGAAAAGTGGTGTCATAGAAATATATACTGTAAGCTCTTAGCTTTCCATAAAATATCTAATTTACTTATTATAAAAATATCAAAAAGATTTTTGAAGCTGAATTGATTCAGTAGTTAATCTGAAAGGAATAATCAAGATTACCAAGATTGTTCTGAAAGAAAAAAAAAAAGAACAATTTGTACCAATATACACTAAAACTTATTTAAATATACAATCAATATTATAGTGGGAATTGAAACAAAAATGGAGAATTATCACTGGAACAATTTAGAGTCCAAAACTATATATAAATGCTGCTTTTAAATCAAAGGGGATGAAAATAATTATTCAATAGATAATCCTAGAATTTTTACTATGAAAGGAAGTTAAATTTAGATTCTTCACTCAGTTTTCTAAAACATATACTCAAAGAACCAAAAAAATAAACTTAATATTTGTTGTCTCAGTTTGAAGAAGTACATTTTATATGAAACAAATAGAAGTCATAAAAGGAATAGTTTGGAAACACAAAATCTTTTAAATTATATTTTAAATTAAAAAAGGTTTTTAAGAAGCCACAAATCAGTGC
>CM053614.1:5449121-5470879 GCA_028646535.1 Procyon lotor
GACTGAGCCACCCAGGCGCCCCTACAACCAAGCTATTTTAAAAATAAAGTAAAAAAGGACTGACATACTTCAATGTTTATGCTGCTGATAAGAATAAGATAGACATAATATGGAACAATTTCCCTTCGTTAAAGCAAACATTAGTGCCCTCAGCTTATCTTTCTAAATTATTTTCATGGTATTGCTACTTACACTAAGTTACTCATACATTTAACTGAATTTGGTAAAGTACTTTAAATACAGATGAAAATTGCTTTCTACGGACTCAATTTGTATTTATAGGATGGATGAATGAATGTAGTCATATGTTGAATTCCTTTGTTCTTTATTTTTTAATAAACACAGTTTAAATGAATATAAGATATAACTTTTTAAAAACGTATATGCATCTATATTTACTTATAAATCTTTCTGAAACTTGAGCTAAGATAACTGATAAGATCATGGTTTCCACTTTGTGTATAGGGAAAATAAATATTTGAAACAGTAAGGTATTTTCATTAGAATATGTAAGACCAAGGTTACCTACATTTTGAGATTTCCTATCAGTCTCTCTTAATTTGCAGATTCTTAGCTAAATTAACAAAAATTTCTCAAATCCAATTTTATCATTTTTAAGCAAATCTATTAAGGTCAATTAGTAATTGCATATTGGATTCCTTTCTTCTTCCTTTTATTTTTTTATAAACATAGCTTAAATTAGACGAAAGTATCTTAGAGTCTTAAATTAGACCAAGTTAAATTAGGAAATGTTTATTGATCTCAATATTTATGATCCTATTATTTCCATTATAATGGTTCCTGTTACATGGAAAATCAACAGGAATTTGGGTTTGTTCAGAGGATGTCAAGAGGGAAGGAGGCCTTCATACTTATATTTTTATGTTTTTAGACATTAGAGAAGAATCATTAATCCTAATAAAATCTAACGGGATGTTTTTCAACGGTGGTAAATATTCATATGTGTATTTGTTTTATGTGTGTTTCTGGTCTCTCCAGATATTTTCTATTTGTTCTAAATCTCCCCAGGTTAATTTATACTGGGATGTAGTGATAAAATATGGTTGATCAATCATTTTGACTCCAAACATTCAGAGGAAAGAAAACTAACAAAGCAAAAACAGAAAAAGCAAATATCTGGGTACACAATGGCTTTTGATTTCAATAATTCAGACACACCTATGAAATCATGGTCCCTATATCTTCCTTGAATCCTTCTCAGTAATTGTCTATATAGCCATGCCCTACAGAAACACAAAGCCTATTTTATGAAAGGACGCATATCCTTCAGCAGGAAATATTCTGTTAGTGAGCACTAATTTAAAGGGCCACAACGTTAACTCCACAAACATTCCCAGAGCACCTCTAATGTACCAGGTGCTATTCTATATGCTAGAACAGAACAAGCATAGCCTCTGCCCTCAAAGAGCTGACAGCCTACAGGGGAATGATACGAACACAAACAGTAGGGCGTGTTAGAAACCTCATCAGGTGTATACACACGGTGTCACATGTGAGCATGAAATACTTTGACATCAGAGCCAGCAGTCATGGAATTAAGCATTTTGTCATGAACTCTCAGTATTTAGTACATTTGTACAAGCTGCTCAATGTTAATTTTCTGTCTTCTATTTCTAAGTAGTTCTTTGCAAAATAAAAACATCTACTACAAGGAACATCTAAAGACATTTGATGAAAACTTTTAGGATTTAAGAGTGCCCTATCATGACTCCTTTTTCTTTGTTTATAACATCTCACTTGGTCCCAGCTTTCTTTGTACCATATTAATCAAAGAATATCCCAAGGTTGCTAAGTTTGTTCAAATAACAATATTATCCAAGCCTCAATTTCTTATACCACTGCGAGGCCAATCTTAACAATTACCCTGCTAAACCAAAACAGTCAGTCTTCCCTCAGTTGATCCATACATCTTGTCATTCCTCTTTGTACTTACCTCTTGTTGTTGTTTTTCCCGAAAATCTGCACAAATTTAGAGATCACTTTGAGGTTTTGATTCAAGCATTTGCAAATACCTTCAATGTCATAATTAAATTTATATATACTTGCTACTAATAGTAAAAGGTATTTGAATGTCCATAAAGTCAAACAGTACCAGGCACTCTTATGTCAGTAAAATAGACATTCTTTGTAAACAAAATATTCACTTAATGTCCATTGCCCTATGAACATGAACTAGCATGTATCAGCAATAGAAGATCTCGGGGCTCTGAGACAGTCTCAACCAACTTTCTTCCTCACCCACCCTTCACCCTCTGAGCCAGTTTTCAAAATTCTCTTATGCACTAAGTACTCTGGGTAGGCAATGTCACCAAGTCTGAACCCAAACATAACCTAGAGCATGCAACACCAACACAACAAAAGCTGTTAGCTGTGGAAGACCTAACAGCAGTTTTAGGAGCAAACAGCAAACCGATTGCACTAACCTGAGGAAATATCTATTTGGCTCATCTTGGTCTGTGTGACATTGATGCGAACACCAACTTTGCTTTCAGTGAGGTCAATCTCCACGTTGCCCAAATTATCTGCAAACTGACTGAAAAGCAGGAGACCATTTGGGTTCCAAGTCCTGAACTGGAAACTGACTGAGAACAGGTCCTGGTTCGGCCGTCCTGGCACCTCTAGGTAACTAGTAGCATTGAAAAAGACAGGCACTGTGTAGGGCTCCACGCACGAGAAACTCAAATTTCCCTGGAAAACAAAAGAGCATGCTTTGAGACAAATGCAAACAAAGCTGCAGTCTTATGGATGCTGGTGCAGAGCCTGAGCTCATACCAAACTCTCACACACAGCAGCACGGTCTGGGTTCAGCACCCAGATATGTCAGCATCGCTCTCCTTGGACTGTGTGTCTAACGGGGTTCAGCAGCTGGCTGTTAAGATGAGGAATTAACAAGAACCATCTGTCATGGAATCAACAGACTGACAGCCTGATGGGATGGGATGTGTCCCTGTGTGATGGGCATGAGTGTGACCCTCTGGACTTCCTAAGGAGGGTAGAAAGCTGCTGCTCCCCTCCCCCATTACTGACAATGCCTCAGCCAAGGAGGAGATGCCACCATCCTCTTCTGGACGGCCTATGTCCAGTGTTTATTCATTATTTATTCATTATTACTAGTCTCACTGGGAATTATGGTCATTTGGTTGTTAATTATTAATTGATAATATGGGACAAATATTCTTGGTTTTTATCCCCATACCTAATATATATGAATATTAACTATACAGCATCAGCATAATTGTGATTATTTCAGATTATTGTTATATTAAGTTTCCCCGAAGTGTGCATACAACATAATGAATGCTTCTAAAAATGGTATGAATGTACAAAATGAAATGAAACTTGTGATAACTGAAGCCTATTCCTTTCTTCTCACTCTCCCTCTATTTTGTACCACAAATTTTTGATTTACCATTCAGACACACTAAATGTTGTATTCCAGTGCCTAAGTACCTTCCTTCCTTTTAAAGGTCTGAAAATCTATGTTTGCTTCCAACTTCTTTTATCCTACTATAATATTCTGAGGAATATAATTTGTTGACATTTTCATCTGGTCCTTCAATTACTTATTTCACAACAATGCAACACCATGCAACATCTAGGTTTAGACAGATCGTTCTTCCATTTCAGCACATTAACCATTACATCCAAGGCAGGCTGTCCCTCTGAATTAATATTCAAACTAAATTTGCACTGCAGCTTCACAGGTAATTATTAACTACTTACTTTTACTGATGAAAATAACTGTCTTTGCTTAATAACTGAGATGTTACAACTGTCCATATACCCATGTTGTGGGGAATGTCTCCCAACAAAATTAAAGGTCCTTCTGAGTAAAGGTGCTGACTCAGAAGTCAATATAAAATGAGGTATTGGAGGGGGTCATCAAGAAGACTTTGACTGCCAGTTAACCTATGAGCAGGATTCGGACAACTGGAGACTCCTTTGTTGTCCTCGGATTGTGTGTTCCCCACACCAGGGATACAATTTTGAGAGAGATATGCAGTGTTGAGGCTATGCGACCTGGGTACTCAACTGGGTAAGGCCTCCTGTATCCATACCTGGACCCAGGTAAGGCCTCTACATAAACTTTTAAGACTTGGCAGGCAGGTGCAGAGATGTACTCATCTTACGGCTTCCCAGGACAAGCCTGTAAGTTCCCTTGCTTATTTTTTTTTAATTAATTTTTATTAACATATAATGTATTATTTGCCCCGGGGTACATGTCTGTGAATCATCAGGCTTACACATTTCACAGCACTTAACAGCACATACCCTCCCCAATGTCCACAACCCAGCCACCCTATCCCTACCCCCCCACCTCCCAGCCACGCTCAGTTCGTTTCGTGATCTAGGAGTCTCTTATGGTTTGTCTCCCTCCCCATCCCTTCCTGTTTCATTTCTCTTGCTTATTAAACCTGCCACCTACCAATATGGGGTGGTTGGTCTCTTTCTTTTGTCTCTTCCTGCCCTCTGCATCGAGGGGCTGGTTGCAGATTACACCCAGGAAGCTGTCTAGGAGGTTGTGAACCAATATCAGGGAATGGGTACATGCATGGAGATGAGTGTGGGATGAGTGTTCAGTCAATTTCACTGAAATACCAGCACCTGAAGTCTTTGAAGCAAATTTCCTTCATAAATATTTACCCTGAGGAGTTGCTTACAAATGTCCCACTTTTCTCTATTCTGTTTCTTTATTGTAGTTGTTTAAAAGTTTATTGCATGTCTGCTCATTCTATTTCAACAAATACGATTATAGGTAATTTATGCTTTACTAAATATCTTTGTTATTTAAGTTAAAAAAGCATTTATAACTACAATATATTTTGTAGTTAAAGTTGCTCTGGGATTGAGCCTCCACAGTAAAATTCTTCATAATTTAGGTGCCTAATGAATGTGTCTCAGGACCAACTGGGAGGTTTGGGCAGAAATAACATTTTACCTCTTCTTAAAGGTACAAAAAATAGAGAAATATTTGATGATTTGGATTCTGTACTTTACTTTAAGCAATGATTTCTGAGAAAACAAAAAGACCTGGTGCTATTTTATCCAAAACTTAAAAGAATGTATGTATTAATACTGCTCTAGGTAAGAAACAACATAGCATGTAAGGAGACAATGACCTCGGGAGTCATATACTGTGGACCCACTCACATGCAGTCACCTTGGAAAGTTATTTTTCCAGGCTAAATTTCAGGGTTTTTTTTATCTACAAAAAGTGTATGATAACATCTCTACTCATTTTGTAGTACTGTTCTCAGATTGTCATAAAAGTAATATTCCTAGCATAGTGCCTGCTGCCTATAAATGGAACTATTACTATTTTTCTCTATAGCCAATAGATTTTTTGAGATAATTTCAAAGTTTAACATTTTATTCAGTATAAATTCATTATTTTGAAGAAAAATAATTAAATAAAAATTTCACATTAAATTATTATTTTATGCCATAATAATTTTCATACTCAGCCTGAACTCCTATTTATTCATGAGGGGCTTTCTATTTGGCCAATCATTCTGTGAAAACCCTAGGCTCAAATGTGGGGCAACAGACCATCAGAGCTCTTTTAGAATACAATGCAAGCACTCTTAACATTATCTACTGTCAGTGGTTCTCAAATGTGGGTGTCTGGAATCGCCAACTCTCCCAAATAACACTTGTAGGCTGAAGTTAACTCCTGTGCTTGCAGACTCATAGAACACATACTAGACTTTTCAGCTGATATCGTTCGGTGATCCTAAGCAGTGTCATGGGGAGGCAGGTATGCTAGAATGTTCTTCAATTTTTTCTTTCCTATTTGAAATAGTTAAAACTGGAAACGACTCACAGCAGAGCTGGAAGATCACTATTAGGTTCTACGCCATGGCTTTCACTATCCAGTGGTGGTCAATCCTTACTTATTCAACTGCCTAGACTTAGTATGTTTAGGGCTTTCACAAAAAGTGTATTTATCTAGATGAATTATCTTTGGAAACATGGAAATGAATACAGCAAAATTCCTGGATGTAATGCTTTTAAGATATTGAATTAAATCATAAACAAGAAATGGAGAGTCATATATGACAAGATATCTGGAAACAAGATGCTGCCAATTTACGGGCTGAACTGCAGGGATGAAGCACACACTGAGGAATGCCTGAGCTATGTCCCTCTGATGTGGGGAATCCAGAAACACTGGATCAAAATCCTGTGCCCCATCTAAGTAAAACTTACCATCTACTGCAGGCTCATTTAACTCAAAAACCATTATTTATTCTCAGAGTATATCCACTATCTACTTTTTTAGGTAATTCTAAAGTTAGTTTTACACTGTGAGCCCAACACAAGCATGTTGGCAAATGCTATGACGTTGTTGTTGTTGTTGTTCAATACTCCAGGAAAAAACAAAACTTCTTTGATGTTTCTATGAACTGCTATTTTGGACTGAACGATCTTACCACATTTGAAGGCTCTAGTTTCTTCCTTCTCGCGAGATCAGTTATGTTGATACCGTTGTAATTAATGCTTTCCATGCAGCCTTTGAAGTTTTTTCTACTGCTGGAACTTGGCTTCCCAGAGAAAGGTATGCCTCCAAAGGTTATCTTTGAGAAAAGAAAAAAATGTAAATATTCATACTGTATGTGACTTAAAAAAATATTCACACTGTATTTGACTTAAAAAAATATTCACAGTAAATTAGACAAAACTAATACAACCAAGATCAGTTATACAACCAACGTCTGTATATCTCTCCCAGAATATATAGACAATTTTTTCTGCCTCCAAAACCTGTTGCATATTAATTATGCTGATATGGAATTATATAAAAGTACTATTAATTCTGTAAATCAGACGATTAACAAGAAAATAGCAATAATCTCTTGTAGCCACTCAATGGCATATTATAAATTTTACTGAAAAGTTTTAAAAGATTTTATACAGCAACCTTCTTTATGGTGTAATATTAAAAACACATTTTTAAGATTATCAAAGACATACTACTAATAAATGCTTCTAGTCATCATGAGATAAACCAGTACTAATTAATTCAATGACAAACCCTATGCACTATGTAGACTTATTTTAATCTAAATGACCATTAAAGTCAAATATTCACTAGACTTATTTTTAATACAGGAAAAAGTTCAAAAATTCTCATTACTACATTGTTTAAGAACATATTGGGAGGTGGGGGCTGTTATTTGAGCACTATAGGCTTAGAGATACTATAGGTCTTCTGCATCCTAAGGAATAAGGTCGATGCCCTTTACTGTGATTCTCTGGCTACTATCACCTATAAACAGAGAGTACGTCTTTTTCCTTACATCTTTGGCCAAATTACAGTACTATAGTGTCAATTTCCTATAATACAAAATTATACTTAATATACATATTGCCATAATGACATTTACTGCTAATAGTGAATCAGTGGTAAATAAATCTAAATACTAACCAGAGCTACAATACCAAGATATATAATCCAGAAGTTATTTCTCTTTTAATTATTATACAATGTTACCATTATCAACTTTTCCTATAAGGCTTTGAAAATGAAAGCAATAGTTAACACATTTTTGAATGTTAAGACTTCATGTTTGAAACATAAGGCACAGATCTTTGTGTTCTAGGAGGCCATTAGCAAATTATGTTCTTTTATTTAGTGTCATGTCATTTTAGATGCTTAGTTTTTGTGAAAAAAAGCACAAATTAATGATAGCTTATAAGACAATATAAAATAACAAAAGACCTCACTTAAAATAAAAGTAGTTAATAGTGGTTAAATATGTATCATTTACCATAGGGTTTATACATGAAAGAAGGGAAAACTGAAAATATAAAGAATTAAGAAATGACAAAAGGAAAATTATACAGTAATCTAAAATAGTACATTAGGAAAATATTTTCAAGGGGCACTAAAATGAACTTATTACTAAATAAGCATACCTAATACCAAAGGCAAGAATTACTGATAAATGATAATTATGTGGAGTGTTTTAGTTCCTGCCTATAGTTTATTTTACCAATTCTTTCCCAGCTGATGGTAATAAAAATCTATGCTTAACAACATGCAACATCACATTTTGAACGTTCTTACTAAATAACAGTTTAAACACATCGGCTCAATCTTGTTCCATGTGCCATTGGGATGATGATTAAACACTCCTATGTTTCCCTCCTTTCAGCAATCTCCAGCACATGTACTATGTCACCCTCAGAGTGCCCTAGTGAAGCAACACAGGCTCAGTTTACCAGATTTCCTGACAACTAAGTGATGTGCAGTCAAATCTTCATTCCTAATGTAACTAATCCTATGAAAATAGGTTGCCATTTCTAATTATATATTCTCATTAGTAAAATGAAGTGTCTGGACCACAAAATATTTTCTGATGTTTAATTATTCAGAAAGTAAAAAAAAACTGTTGCAATTGATAGATTGCAGATACTCATATAACTCATATGACTGGCTTATTAAAGATATTATTATTCAATAACAACCCTGACTTTAATGAAATAATCACATTGACAACTTTGTTAGCTACCAAGAGTTTACAAAATGCAGCAGAGATGGCTTCTAAATGTCCTTTCTGCCTACCTTCTTTAGGAAAACAAGAATGCTTTTCAGCTATGCACACTGCAGCAAGTCTATGGCATTTACCAACCTCTTTGAATCAAGTTTTGGTTTTGCAAGATTAAAGTAGTAAGACTGTACGACTCCAAAAACTGTAATTAAAAGGGCAAGGGAGCAGAGCCTTCTTTACTCTTCCTTCCCATTGGAATGCAAGACAGAATGTGAACATCCATCTTGGAGTGATTTGCCATGGGGCTGGAGTAGCAGCAAGGTAAAAGGAGACTGGAGTTTTAATGACCATGATGCTGCCGTTTTTGAGTCTAGGGCTCCCCACCTACAATTACTTTTTATATAGAGGAGAATAAACAAGCATCTGTTAACATGCAGTCTAATTAATCATAACTGATACATATGGTGATTCCTATTACTTCCTATTGCCTCCTCACATAATGCTGCTATGGCAAATATGCTATTACATTAATTTTCCAAAAGGGGACTATGATGTATCAACTGTCACACAACCAGTGAGGAGCAAAAAGGGACTCAAGGCCAGGCCTTTTGTTCCAGTTTGAGCCATGCAATTGATTCTCTACAAAGTCCTAGCTGGTTTCTTTCTAAAACCCTAGCCTAGTTCTACAACTGTCAAGGGGCATTCATTCCTCTACCTCCCAAGCAGAAATGTATTGCAAAGGCAATGGCATAACATCCACAGGGTCTATACTAGAATTTAGCTGAAGAAAAGAGAGGAGGTAGACCAAACCATCAGTGTGCGGTTCTGCCCTTCGGCTGAGAAGAAGGATGTGGATCTGTTTACCCGTGTACCCTTCTCAGGGCACCATGCAGCTAGGAGCTTGCCTGCCCATGGTGTTTGGCACACTTTGTGTATAACTAGGCTCCCGGAGGTGATAAGGTGAACTCGTAAGCCACCTTCCACAAAAAATGCCCACACTGAGTTAACTCAATGGAGCAAACTTGTTTCCTACTGCTTCTTTCATAATGTACATCTCTAGGAATACGGCTAGGTATTAACTTACCCCTATAGTGTGCTATATCCTGCTGATACTAGCTCATGAGAACTGACAGTTCAAAAGAGCCTTTGTCAAATACAAATTATAAAGTTTCATATTACATTAAACAAATATTAAGAACTCATACATTAAACTAAGAACTCATCTCTTTTATTTTTATTTGTGTGTACATTCTCGACATTACTTACATTCATTGTGTCTATATATAACGGGAATACCCTATCATGGTGTGGCATAATAAATACATTTGGTCTTTGTTCCCAGTTCTTGGTACAGAGCTCCTAAAACCCTTGGAATGTCCCGAGTGATAGGAATGTTTCCAGTTATTCATAACAAGTCTCCTCTGGGGTCTGAATCTAGTTACTATATGGATGAGTCAGAACAGTACGTGTGAAAACACTGAGAGACTGACTCAACTCAATGAACTCAGGACTCTTTATCAGTAAATCTGAATTTCTTCCTAGTGTCTCTCTCTAACAATGTCTCAGGTGTTGTCATCCACAACCGAGGTTCTCAAAGGTGGTATGTATATTCATGGGCTTCAAAGTGTCCATGAAACTGCTGACCCTGAGTGTGTACATGAATATTCATGAATTTCATGACAAACTCAATACAGTCTATGACCCCAAATTTTTAATTCTGTTTTTTGAAAATTGGAATTGTGTTTGCCCATTGCTAATGTCCCAGGGTCTCTCATCTCTCCTTCGGTAATTCAAAGTTTATTAATGGAGGATGAATAATTCATCTTTATGTTCTTGCATATAGTGGGAGATAAGCCACCTAAGCCAAAAAATGTACTAATTTAGAAAAAAAATAAAACTTCTGGGATTTTCATATTCTTTCCCTTGCAACAATCATTATGCTTTAAGGAGAATTTTGCAGAGGGTACAGTTATTTTCTGATAATCTTAAATTTATTTTAAAGTTAATAAGGTCTCAATATCAGGGTTTATATAGCATATTCTATTTTAAATTCATATTTAGGAATATATGTAATATATTTATCTCACAGAAAATTTAGAAACTATTTAAATATATAAAGAAAATAAAAAACACAGTTGTAAATTCTAACTTTTTCAATTATCTTACGGTGAGCCTATTTCACATTTTGAAAAATGTATATATAGATACTGATTAACACATAAACGTGTGTATATGTATACGAACAATTTCAAAACTGGGGACAAGGCACACTGAGTTCGCACAGAAAACTCATAGGGTCACAGCTACTATACACTTTCTATTTTTAAAGGATATGTAGCAATATTTGACATGTTCTGGGCATTATATGAAACACTAACTTGAGCTAGGTCACCATTCCAACAACCTGCTACACTGCTTTTGATGACTTCCTGTCCTAGTGAAGGTGGGTTTCTTTTTTTTATCATTTCTCTCATAAAAACAGAGTCACGTGAAAGTAAAAGTGGAACAGAAGATGAAGATGGCCGTCAAATCTGATTTCAAAACTGAGGAGTTGTACCCTGCAGGGACGCTCACCCCATTAGCAAGTAATCATTATTGTTTTAAGAACTAAATAAAAGATACTTTTCATTTATTTTATCTGTATTTTTTTCAAATAGCTACCAAGTTGTTAGGACATAAACATTTATTAAGTTGTCTTACTCTTACTACTACAGAATGGTCTAGGACAGCTGTGGAAAAATTAGTAACACCCTGAGGGTTCCATGAAGTAAGAAAGTTTGGAAACCCCTTGCTCACTAATATATCATCCTATTTATTTTCCTGCTATGCTCTTTTTGTTCATTTAGTGTTATCCCTTTTCTCTTCAAATATATAACACTGTGATGAACATCTTACAGAATTCTTATCTTTATATATGATTAACATTTTTGGTGGGCATTTTAAGGTTGAATTGCTCTCTAAATAACATTAAAAAACCTGAAATGCCTATCTGTATAATACGGGAATATACAATTTTTATGGGACCAATATGATTGTGTTTTGACCTCTGATCATTCAGAGGATAAACTATGTCCTTTTATTTATGGACAACCTCTTAAAATCTTGTATATTTTACTTTATTTCTTCTATGATAATTACATCTGAGAAAACAGAACCCAACAAAAGAACTACCTATAGTCATGAAGTCATAAATGACTTAATATAAATCAGAAGTCAGGATTTCTTAGTCAACTTTTTGTAATAAATATTAGGCAATGCTGTATTTATAACATATTGTCTATTCTCAAGAATAATAGGTGATTTATATCATAATTAACTACCAATGGAAAGATTACAACTTATATTTGTTCTGGACTTACTATACTGCCCTACTGACATGATAAATGGTCTGTTTCCTTTAAATTATTACTTTGGTACCAAGGTTTTAAAAATATTTCAAATACTCATAATTACACACTTAGAAATGAATAAAAAGACAGTATTAATAGATTAGGACCTCAAGTTGAAAGACAATTTTTCTTTGGAGAATAAGACAAATGGGGCAGGCAGGTATGTGACTGACAAGAACACGAAGACCCAGTGGGAGACAGAGGCAGTCAGTCAAGATGGAGCACAACAAAGCCTCCTCCAGCTCACCTCGTAGTCCAGGTCCAGGTAGTCGAACTCTCCATTGGTGCGGAAGTGCTGCACGCCCCTGTCCAGGGTGAGGTTAATGCTCCGGCCCTGGCGCTCAATGACCACGGAGTGCCAGTGGTGATCATCCAGCAGACTTCCGGTCATCACGGACGTGTGGCCATAGATGGGGCCGAGCTGGTTGCTTCCTGAGTCATGGGATGAACAGAAACGAGGCAGTGACACCACAGCTACTCTGCGAAGCGGCCAACCTTCCATCACAGCCATGGCCTGGCGCTCCACTCAAGTCCTGTCCACTGACGCTAGCGTGAACATGGAACTATCCCTAACAACAATTTCATATTCAAAATACATAAAAGCTATTAAAGATGGAAAAAAATCTCCTTTAAAAAAAAGGGAAAAAAAAGTATGAGTTTTTTGTTTGTTTGTTTGTTTGTTTGTTTTTTACTGTGCCATGAGGTCTGCTAAATTTAATAGGGTCCTTACAAAGTCAGGGTCCCATGTTCTGGAGCCCAGTGCTTGGATTCTCATGCTGACTCCACCATCCGCTCGCCCTAGGATCCTGGGCAAGCAGGCAGCTTCTCTGTACTTATGCTGCCTCATACAGAAAATGGAGAAAATCAGGGCACCAGCTTTACAGGGTTGCTATGATGATTAAAGTAATTAGTACATGCAAAGAGGTTAACCAACTTCTCGGCATATAATGAACATTAGCTAAATGTTACCTGTTAACAGTCTTTTATTGTTGCTATTATTTTTATTATTGGTCAAGAAAACACAGCATGGCACTTTCCAGTTTTCACTGACTCCAAAAGCAATAATTTCAACTACAATGTAATATTTAACGGCATGGAAAATTAACTCAAGTTATATTTTAAAATAAAAACTTGCAAAAATATGTATGTAGCATTAATCTAGCTTTGGAAATAGATTTCCATGGCAACAAGACTATAAATGAGAGTGAAAGGTGTGAGAATCCAAAATGTTTACTAAGGTCATCTTTGGAAACTGTTTAAATGTTTTATACTATCTTCTATTTTGTCTAATCAAGTATTGCTCTTCATGGTCAAGTAAAATTAAGTGCTATAAAAATACAACATGGTTTCAGAATAAATAGTATAACAAACAGGAGAAACACACAACTGATTAAAGCACTATATTATTTTTCTTTTTTTTTTTCCACATTTGGGGATGCTAATGATGCCTTTACCTGACATTTTCTATGTCTTTCCTAGATCAGATTTCCTTTCCTTCTGGTGGTGAAAACAAATGTGCCTGTGACTAGGACTGTGATTATGACTGTGTTTACATGTGGCAAAGGGGCTAAGAGGGAGAAAGAAAAATAGGACTAAGTCTAAGTGAAAGGATACACTCTATCTTATTATTCTGAATTACTTTAAATAACTAGAAGACTGAGTAGCAGCTATATATGCCTGATACTTAGGTAATGGTATTTAAAAAGGCACAGTGGACATATGAGTGAGTGCATTTCCATGAGTGTCATAAATTCCAATCAGTCAATAAAACTCTGTAAGTAAACTACTTTCCAGTGAAATGGTAATGATCTTTCTATGAGGTCAGGGGATCAGGTACTAGTTTCAGAACAGTAATGTCATACCTATATAAAGCACAGTGGCTTTTAAAAGGTTACTCTGTGTGTTTTACTTAAAAAAAAAAAAAGGACAAAGGTTTGAGGGAAACTAAACATCCTTAAATATAATTCAATTCCTCTGAGTGTGTATGCATATTTTTAAAAAGTACTTACATTTCGTTTTCTGATATCTCCCCCCCCACCCCCAGGCCTCCTATTTCTCCTTATCATCTACTAAGAATCATGCAAAAAAGATTTAGGGCTATTTTTTTCCCCAGGCAATACATGAATATATGTACTAATTATAAGTAGAGAATTTTATGAAGAATTAATATGTACATTAATCACTCATTTCCATCACTAAACATAGTTTGGTCTATTTCCTTCCAATTTTTTTTCCCTAAACATATATTTAATTTTATACATATATACTTATATGTGTATATATAATCAATATAAAAAGTTGAGATATTATTTATAATATTTTATACTACAGTTTTAATGTAATGTTTTATAGTATTTTCTATAGAATTAAAATTATTCACAGACATTTTAAATGCATTACCAACATATTTCTATATATTGAGCTTTTTTTTTTTTTAACTTTTGACATTGTAATCAATATTGCCAAGTACATCCTTGGACTTAAGTCCTATAGCCAATTCTCATTATTTCCTTATGATTACTGGACAAAAAATACAGGCAATTTTTAGATATCTGAAGACACTGTCAAACTGTTTTCCCGAAAATGTTTTCTGATGCAAAGAGCAGTACAAAAAATCTTGTCACATACTCAATATTTATATGGTTTTTAAGTTGATTTATTTAACAAAAATTAGTCATTATTTTATTGTACATTAATTCTATAGATAGTGCAGTTGGGCATCTGATGTTTATAGAATACTTACAATTTTTCTTCTATACATTATCTTTTATGTCCTATGCTTACATTTTCTCTTAAAGTCTTAGTATTCTTAGGAAGTGGTATAAATTCTTACTCATGAGGGGCACCTGAGTGGCTCAGTGGGTTAAAGCCTCTGCCTTTGGCTCAGGTCATGATCTCAGGCTCCTGGGATAGAGCCCCGCATCGCGCTCTCCGCTCAGCAGGGAGCCTGCTTCCCCTCTCTCTCTGCCTGCCTCTCTGCCTACTTGTGATCTCTCTCTCTCTGTCAAATAAATAAATCTTAAAAAAAAAAAAAAGATTTAAAAAAAAAATTCTTACTCATGAATGACATAAACTTCTGTAGTTGACATTTGCATTTTTCAAATTTCACATTATGATTTTATTTAATGTAAAGAATCCAATATTTTGGGGAGCCTGGGTGGCTCAGTGGGTTAAAGCCTCTGCCTTCAGCTCAGTTCATGATCTCAGGGTCCAGGGATCGAGCCCCACATCAGGCTCTCTGCTCGGCAGGGAGCCTGATTCCCCCTCTCTCTCTGCCTGCCTCTCTGCCTACTTGTGATCTCTCTCTGTCAAATAAATAAATAAAATATTTAAAAAAAAAAGAATCCAATATTTTTTGTGTAATTAAGCGATTCAGCTTTTTGTGTCATTTTCTTCTTCATTTTTTTTCTTAGAGAAGCTATTATTTCTATCAGATCAGATTTGAAATGAGGTCAGTTTTACAATAAAGAGTAAATATTTATAGATACTGTATGAAGTATTACCAACCAGAAAAAAAAACTAATTTAAACTGAACTTTTTATTATAATACTGATTTTCAAGCTAATAAAATTTAATATGTAGAACACAAGCCATGTTCAGGAATGTCTGGACCACTCAGACTGATAAGCAAGTCACAAGGTAGGATCTGTTTTGTATTTTTTTTTTTTTTAAGATTTTATTTATTTATTTGAAAGAGAGAGAGGGAATACAAGTAGGAGTAGAGGGAGAGGGAGAAGCAGGCTTCCCACCGCCGAAGGGCTCAATGCAGGGCTCAATCCCCGGACCCTAGGATCATGACCTGAGTCGAAGGCAGCCGCTTAACGACTGAGCCACCCAGGGGTCCCTGTTTTTGTATTCTTACTTTCAGTTTTGTGCCTTTCTACTGGGATGCATTTAACATGTGAACTTTAGCTATTAATATATTTTATATATAGTATTTTTGTCAAATTCTTATTTACAACAGAAAAATTTATGGAAGGTGTGATGCCCTCCAAAAACTTCTTGCATAAATCCTGACATTTTTAGCCAAGCAAGAGACTTAAAAATGCTTATAAACAACAAAAGCCCAAAACAAAATGAAAACTTATTCTCCAGCCAATATTTTATTTCTCTGATTCCTGATTCTCTGATTTCTAGTTAGATTTTGTTTGAAAAATTCAGTTCCACATTTCTCGTCTTTCCTTAACTTATGTCAATGCAACTACTGTCCCTTCTATTCCCCTGAGGAAAAAAATCAACAGTAACCTCTACAGGGCCTAAGCCAATATCCATCTGCCTGTCTCCATCTTGGGTGAATTCAACACAACAGCCGCCTCTTCTCTTCCCTGGTCTCTGATACCTCATGCTCTAATTTCCTCCTGCTCATTGCCTATTCCCCTCAGTCTCCAGGTAACACCTTCACTCAATCTCTTTCATACACTCTCTCAATCTCTCTCAACTCCCTAATAGAAATCTCAATCTGATGTCTAATAAACAACTAAAATGTGCCATGTCCATTTTAGACCTCCTCTATTAGAGGAAACTAATAATCCTTAATTAGAAGAAACTCTGTAGAGAAAATATAGAGTTGCCTCTACTGAAAATGGCACTTACATCCCTTAGGGGTCTAGGAATTATCCTTCACTTAGTCTCTTTCTTTCTCATTACGAATCATGCTGAACTTACCACTAAAATCGTCTCCCAACTAGACCCACTTCCCTGCATCTCCATGGACAGCCAGCCCCCTCTCTCACTGGCCTTATACTGAAGTCTGGCTTGGACTCTCATGCAAATGCAGGCATTTTCTTTTACAGGCATCTCAATATACTTTTAAAAGTAAGATTGTGATGTCAAATAGTTTAAAGCCTACCAACAGCTTCCCTTTCTTAAATAATAATAAACCCTTTACCAAGCCATACAGGATCTTACAGGACTTAAACAATCCAGATCCCAGCTTTCAGATCTTGTCTTCTTTCCCACTGACTCACCTCATCTACCCACACCAGCCTCCTTCCGAATTCCTTGAGCAGGCCAGATCTGTGTAGTAGTGACTGCTGCCTTGCAATGCTCTTCCCCCTAATATTCCCATGGCTAGTTTTAGTCATAACTGAGCTCTCAGCTTGTATATCTTCTCGGGGAGAATGTTCCTCAATACATATTCTAATGTGGACCTTTCTTGTCTCTGTAGGATCCTTTATCATTTTAGCTTACTTAATTGATTTCATACTACCCATCACTATTTGAAGTCATCAATTTTAAGTTGTTTTAAGATAATAATAGATAATATATTGTCTTACTCCTCCACTAGGTCATAAACTCCATGAACTCAAAGACCTTCTCTATTTGCGTACCATCGTATCTCAGATATTAGTAGAGTAAAAGTACTATACTAATGTATAGGATTATATACATTATACATTAGGATGAATACATAACAATTATTTTTTAATGAATAAGTATATATGGATCAAAATGGATTAAACCACTATGGATTAAAGATAAATTTATAACATAACAAGAACTATTTTATAATTTACATTTTAAGGATTAAGCAACATTAGCATTTTACTAATGGGAAGATTAATAAATGGCACCAAAAGTCAGAACATACCTAGGTTTAAGCTGAAGACCAGCTTGGCTTTTTTCAGTTCCAGTGTAATGTAATCCCCTTGCTGTCCTTCCCCATGTAAGATCACCCCTTCACTTTCAGAGGTTTTAAATTTCAAGGCAATGACATCTTTCAGTGTCTTCATCTTCTTGTTTCTGAATCTATATGGCAACACAACATGACCATCAAAGTTGATGACATCAGCCCCTAAAAAAAGAAACAAATAACATTTTATTTTAGTTTTTGTATGTCACCACTCAGTGTGAAATATACCCACTTCCAATGGGTGTCTGCACAGAATAAATGATAAAGAAGTAGTTTCTCCTGAAAAATCTGGAGTCCCGGGGTGCCTGGGTGGCTCAGTCGTTAAGCGTCTGCCTTCGGCCCAGGTCATGATACCAGGGTCCTGGAACTGAGCCCCGCATCAGGCTCCCTGCTCCGCGGGAAGCCTCCTTCTCCCGCTACCATTCCCTCTGCTTGTGTTCCCTCTCTCGCTGTGTTTCTCTCTGTCAAATAACTAAAATCCTTAAAAAAAAAAAAATCTGGAGTCCCGTGTTCTTGTTCTATTTCTTCTTTTGATTTAACTGCATGTTCTGATATAAATTTTATGGAAGATATTCATAAAAAATGATCAAAGAAAACTTTATTACTATCAAATCTTACTTTAATTGTAATACTAACAACATAAAGTCCATTAATGACTTATATGCTTTAAACTTTAACTTGGCAGTCTGGAGTTCACCTGAAAGAAGTAAAACTTTGAATCCTTGACAATTAAGGAGATTTTAATATTTTCCTTCTTAAATGGGGCTAATTACTATTGATTTTTAAATATACATTTTGCTCACAAATTTATTTTTTGACAAAAGAACTCAGCTTTCTTTTGAACCCAGCTTTCAAAAAGAACCCGGCTTTCTTTTCTTTGACAAAAGAAAGTATACTCATTTTTCTAATGGTTTTTATATTCCACTCCATTTTCAGTAAACTCTATGGTAGTACACTATAGCTAAGTGAACTATAAGAAGCTTCTTGCTATTTGCTCTTGGACCTCATATCTATCTCAAATTTCTTGTTAGCCTCTTGTCTTTGGAAAGGCTGCCCATGTTTTTGACTACACTGAACAAAGACATCCTCACTGATATATGTTATTAGAACAAATACACTATGACTAGAATAGTTCTAATTTGATTTTAAATAATTTTATTGAAGACATGAAATTATATAAACTAAGAAAAATACGAACAATTTTGTCACCACTCTCAGAAACAGGAGATGGTGGGGGGGGTGGATTAGTTTCATAACTGCTACTTATTCACACCAGAAATGGAAAATGACATGAATCTTATTTATTATGCACTACTGGTTAGTAGGTTCCAAATCCATGGAATGGCTCAAAGATGAACTGTAATTATTCAGAGCAGATTTTGTGTACAAATGGAAACCTAGTTATCATAATTAGACTTTTGTCATTAAAAATATTTTTAAAAATCCATTTCTTTTAGCTTTTAATTTTAAATAATAGAAAACCTCATCAAACTGAATAGCTCTAATTACTTTAGAATTACAAGCTTGAATGAAGCCTGCCTCTCAGTTTGGAGCAAGGTCTTGCTAAAGAATTTCACAGTGACCCTAGAAAAAAATAATAGCAAGTTTAAAGCCTGCTGGAGAAATATTTTCTCGTCCCAGGTCCTAGTTCTCCGGCCCCTGTTTATTTCCATTCCCACAGGGAATATGTGGTCCCCAGTCTCCAGTCACAAGGGCATGTCAGCTACGGGAGCCTCAGTGGACCTGCAGAGCTACCATAGCTACATTCACTCTTTCTGAGTACTACTGGCCATTAGAAGCTTTGCTCTTATTTAATATTTATTTAATTTGAGAATTGTTGCATTTGAAAAAGTTCAGAAAGAGAAATACAACTTTGCACTTTTTCATTCTTATAGTCAATTATTTACTGTCCATTAAAAGACCCTCTTAATCAACAAAATTCTGTTCTCTAAGACTGTAAATCACAGCGGGTTATTTTACTATGGGGGGGGATCAACCATTAAATTTAGGCTTCTGCTAACACTGCAAAGCCAATTAGACTCTAGCTTAATCATCTATACTGTCACAGCTGAATTCCAATTGCAATATCTTTATCATCTGTGATGAGAGGTAAGAGAGAAAAAAAAGTGGAATCTGATTATAAGATCCCAGGTTGAATTTATAATCCAGCAGTTGGTAGAAATTACTTTTGTCTTGAAAAGTGCATAAACGAAAAGTCAGGAGGAGGGAATAAATTCTGAACTCCAGAAAGTAATTTTGCAGTCAATTTCATGTCAGTGACAGTTGAATAATAGACACATCATTGTTTTATACACCTTCAATATATATTAATTGACATAAAATATTCCCCATTCATCTCTCAGGAAGTAAATGTTCCCTGAGCTTAGGTAGAGGAAAGAATTCACCCCTCCTGTATCTTCTCCTAAATCAAAATCTACAATCAGTTCCAGGTACAGAGTAGTACAAATGTCGGTGTCTCTCTTCCTCACTTTTAGGGCAACGGAAAAGGTAAGAGAAAGGATGGGGATGGTTTATTTCTTCAGAGAGTCCTAGAATATTAGCAAAAACAGAAAGGAACGCTATTAGTGCAGACTAAGCCTCATCTTACAAATGGTTAGCGGTCAGGTTGAGAAATTGATAAAATGCTCTGCAAGCCAGACCTCTTACATTATGAAATCAAAGTTGTTCTTCTATGACTGGATTAAAGCTTGCATAATACCACCATGCAGGTGTGAGCTCACATTTGTCTTTGAAATCACAAAATTCCTAGAAATAATTAATCTGTGATATAAAATTCATATAGAAATACATATCATAAACTTAAAAGATAGTCTGGGATATTGTAAAAATCTATCAATTTAATTCTATTTCCTATAAAAATATATTTAAATTTCATTTGACATCTAATAATATGTTGTGCTTATTTTGGGACAAGCCACCTTTTTTCCCCCATTACCCTGATTGCTTATCACTCCCTAGAATTAAGTTTTCTATGCAGTGATTAAATATGTATGGTTGAACTGTTTAAGCAATCTGAGCAACAACAATAGCTAGTCAAAGAGTGAATGCAAAATCACAGTGCTTCCACAATTTTGTTTCTAACAATAACTCAGAGAGCTGGTAATGTGCCCAGTTCATTAAAACATCAAAGGAGAGAAGGCTTTTTGCTTCTCTTTTAATTTCAATGTTAGTCTTTACTTTCTGATTTTGCAGAAACCACCTAAAGATTTTAATATTTAAAAAAATACCTTTGATCTATCTTTTACTACAAATTTAATAAATATTTACTATTGAAAGGAAATTAAATAATACTGAAACAGAGAATGTATAAAGTGAATCCCAAACACAGGAGATCACCAATATGATCAATATGGTTGAAAGTTGGTGCATAGTCTTCTAGATGTGACACATTTGCTTATTTATCCACCTATCTCCCTATTTTATATATGGTATTACCCATAATTATATAGATATATGCATAGATGTGTGTGTATATGTGTATGTGGGTGTGTGGGGGTCTGTATGGGGGCAGTAGAGACACAGAGATGAGAATGTCATTTCCTTGGTTATGGTTCAAAATGTTCACAGATAAGCAGTTTGAGTTTTGGGTAATATTTATAAATATTAGTTGGGAAATTATATGATTTAGTTAATTAGTATGTTTTACTGACCTTCATGCACCAAGGCACTTATATAAAGTAAGAAAATATATAATTTGAAATGGTAATTTACCCTATTTACTTGAAAAAATGAAAAATGTAGGGGCACCTGGGTGGCTCAATTGGTTAAGCATCTGACTCTTGGTTTTAGCTCAGGTCATGATTTCAGGGTCCTGAGACTGAACCCTGCATGGGGATCCATGCTTGCCCTGAGTTGGCTTGAGAGTCTCTCCCCCTTTCTCTCTCTCCCTCCTCCTATGCTCTGGAAGTTTAAAAACACTATAAAAACTAGAATTTATTTAGTTTTCCAAATGTTGCATAAATGCAAATCTCTATTTCTCTTTCTAAGTCAGAGGTCAGTATTTTGGATATGTTGACCATTCTTTAAAAAACAGCATGCCTGCCATCTTTACTCTCTTTCCACTCCTATTCTTGACAGCATTTTCTCTACCTAACATATTTGTGTGCTTATACATTTACAGCATGATATACACTCTCCTCCTTTGAAAATGTATACATTAGAGACTTTCTGTTCCTCCACCCTCCACCCTGATGCCCAGTA
>CM053614.1:5471379-5503514 GCA_028646535.1 Procyon lotor
TTCATAGTAAATAAACCATGTTTGATAATATCCTACAGGAGAAAAAGAAAAAGCATGCGAGTCTGATTCAAGTCCCTAGGCATATCAATAGTGATTTCCCAGAGGTGCAATGGAATCATTATAATACGTAAAGTCACTAGGAGTCTCAGAGATCCTGCAGAAAAAAGGAAACGGTCATGCAAAAATCATGTCAAAATCAGGGGATAAATAATAGGAGAAATGTGAAAATTAACACACACATACCCGCCCACATCAAATCTCAGATGTTCACACAGATAATTCACTTGAGCTTTGCTTAAAACATACTCTTTTTGGATTATAAAACCATGGCAACATGTTGTGTGGCAAATGCCAAAACACTCCCTCTGTATGTGAGCGGTAATACTTTCTCTGGGCATTTCTGCTCTTGACTCAATTACAGAGGTCTTATCTTTTTCATTTTGCCAAAGTTACAAAATTTAGAAGTATTTTACTAAAAGAACCATTAATTAATTAAGGATCATGGTGTAAGAACAGTAATATAACTTAGAAACACAATAAGGTCAAGTGTTCTAAAATCTAGTTCTTTAATTTCTTTCTCTTTATTTCTTACGTAATCACGCGATGATGGTATTCCATAGGTCTCATCCTTTGTGCTCAACCGCTCTCAGCCCACCATACTTTATTTAGCCATGTCTCTGTTAAGAGACTCCAGGGCAGTTTCCAGCTTTTTACTATTATGAATGAAATTGCTGTGAGCATCTGTATAAAATGCATAGAGGGAGAATTTCTGACTCACAGAGTAGATACATGCTTACATTTTTAAGAAACTGCCAAACTTTTTCTTAGTGTTTATAACATGTCTGCATGTAGTTTAAATTGCATCAGAGAAATCTCTGCTGTATATTCCTTTTTCTCCTCTCTACTGTATATTCTATATAACTTAAATTCATTATTTTATGCATCTATATTAATTTTTCTCTCCAAATTTCCCTAAAGTTTTTCTTTATCCTACATGTCAAGCCATACAGAAGGATGAACATAATTAAATATTTAATTACTTATCAATAATTATTTATTATTAATAAATGTTTATTAATGCCTAATTGTTGGGGCGCCTGGGTGGCTCAGTGGGTTAAAGCCTCTGCCTTCAGCTCAGGTCATGATCTCAGGGTCCTGGGATCGAGCCCCATATTGGGCTCTCTGCTCATCAGGGAGCCTGCTTCACCCCCCCACTCCCGCCTGCCTCTCTGTCTCCTTGTGATCTCTCTCTCTGTCAAATAAATAAATAAAATCTTTAAAAAAAATGTCTAATTATTTAATTAGACATTATCTTTGTCAATATTCGAAATAAATACACAAAGTAAGAAAAACGAAGGCAGTGTTATCAAGCTTAACAATGTTCAAATAAAGCATAACTGACAGAAGTCCGGAGATAGAAATGTTTGAAAGAATGCAGAAAAAAAGGGCACAATGGATAAAATCCATATCCTTCACGTAATGAGTCAGGAGACCTCTCCAAAGCTCCACCGAACAGCAAACCCACTTACTAGTATTAGAAGCAACAAAATTAACAAAGAGATAATTGAAAATATTTGATATCATTTCTAAAAGCAGGACAGATACGGGAAAAAGTTAGCTAACTACAAATTGATCTATCAAGAAGTCAGTAGTCACTAGGTAATTTCTAAGTAGAGAAGTGAGCAAAATGCTGTGTGAGTATCCAGGAGAATGGAACCGGAGAAGATATTGGGAGGGGAACTTTTGCTATTTAAATGAAATTTTTTTTGGTAATTTTTGATTAAAAATACTTATGGATAACTACTTTGATAAAGACAAACCACGGTATTTTTCTGTGGGATTGTAGCTAAAACTTAGGCTTTAAGATTCCTGGCATCCTACACAGATGGAGACACAATCAGGTGTGAGGTTCAGCTTGTTTGTAAAAATAAAATCTAACTAGCTGCTTAAAGAAGCATAAGACTCCTGGTACTGAGCCCAGAAAGAAATTTCTCAAGTGAGTCCTCTTGGAAAAGGAACCATGCTACACAATAAACAAAGTGTTCAGTGACATCTGTATAAGAAGGTAACAACAAATCTCATAGGAGGTTTCTTACAGTTTCTTTCAATGTAGCCCCGTGGAAAAATGCCAAAACCCAATTCAGAAAACAAAATTTTAAAATGGTAATCAAGATTTTCAATGGAGGTATTCGGCTCTCTGCTGACCGGCTTAATCTAGAAAAGTTCAGAGTATCTAGAGGAATGAATGGGTTGCTCGGCCTTCAGATTCTCCTCCGTAAACACTGATTTTCTCAAGTATTTGATATTTCAACGGCAATGAATTTGAGAATACACTTGGAAGTACCCAGAGTATAACTCTTTCTAAATGTGGAACCAAAAGCTTTCATACACATAAGATCAAGTGTTATTCAGGGTGAAGATCAGTATTAGCAAAGTAAATTACCGTAGGAAACAAAGGCAAAAGAAAAAAAATTAAATTTCCTTACTATCTACAGCCTATTGACAAATCCCTGTAACAGGCAGACTTTCCTCTGGGAGCTCAGCTGCCTTGATGATGACACTTCGCTAAGGGCAAAAGGCAATCTGAGCTTAACATTATCCCGACCCCAGGATCCTCTAAGTCTTCTTTAACATATAAAAATTCCTTTGTAAATGTCCTTTAACTCTACCCCTGCCCCCAAGATACATGCTAGGAATCATCCTCCGAGCATATGGTCCACTGATACACATCTGAAGGGTCTCATGAACAATGCTTTATTAGATGGTAATAAATGACCTTTTCCCAACAATAGCTACCCCCTCAAGGTCCTGGAAACTTTCAAAATTCTTAGAGATTTAGGCTATCTCCCTAACCCCTCCCAACTTGAAAGTAATTAATCAGTCACCTGTCACAGTCCTAGTGCAGCTCCTTCTGCCCAAGGGCACTGTCCCTGTGCTTTAATAAAAACACCATTTTGCACTGAAGATGTCTCAAGAATTCTTTCCTGGCCGTCAGCTCGGAACCCCCACATTTCCTACTTCATAAGAATCTTTGCCGTCTTAACATTTGTTGCTTGTTGGTGCTGGAAAGTCCCATTGCAGTATCACCTGCCCAGTGTCACAGATTATCACCTCCTGATGACTGGAGACATCTCATAATTTTGTGGGAGACCAAAGACACCATTTTAACCACATCATCCTTACTGCCTGTGCAGCAAAAGTCTCTGCTTAGACTAATTTTGGAAGGAAACTTCTGGATCATGGGACTGTACCACCTATGCCCTCTTTTTGTTTGTTTTTTTGTTGTCAGAGAGAGGGAGGGAGAGGGAGCACAAACAGGGAGAAGAGCAGGCAGAGGGAGAAGCAGGGTCCCCGCTGAGCAAGGAGCCCAATGTGATGCCGGACTCCATCCCATAACCCTGAGATCATGATCTGAGCTGAGGACAGACATATAACCCACTGAGCCACCCAGGCATCCCAACCTATGCTGTCTTTGGACGTATCTTGCATCTTTGGTTAAGCCATTAAGCTTACTGTTTTTGAGTCACTGGTAAGGGAAAAACTGTACTCTAAGATGGCCAACCAAATCAAGAGAATTCCAGTCCCTGTCTCAAAGCCCTTCCAAATTCTTCTTTCCTTACTCCGTTTCCCACATGCACCAAAGGTACTAACTATGCGGAAGTAGAAGGGTGTAAATTACCTTCCCTTTTTGTGCTCGGGGCTCAGACCTTTAGAGAATGGTCTCCTCTGAGCCCGCGGGTGTTACATAAACCTCTGATCCTCCAAAGTTTCCAAGTGCCACTTGGTTCTTCCACCAGGATCTAGTCCACATTCTGTAACATTTGGTTCCCTGACCAGGAAACCCAACCACGCTGGCCCATTGTTGCCACTGGTTTGGGGCAATGGCGGAGTGGTGACAGAACAAGGGATCCTAAGGGAGAAGGCACACCCTGCCTAATCTTCGGCAGTCTCCTACCAGGTTGCCTCAGACCAGCCCCACTCCATTGTTTCCACCCGGACTCAAAGGAGATTTGGCAGGTGAGGACCTGCTCCACACATTGGATTCCAATTCCGGTAAGGTCTGGGGCCCCAGGACCCACTGAGGCCCACCCATCAGGGTGGAAGGGGAAATTGATCACTTCCCAGGGACCTCTTAGAGGTCTCACAGGTAGGGACTCCTGGGGTGAGGTCCCTCAGGTTAGGAACTCCCCCCACCCCCGCCCGAAAGAGGGATGGGAAGGAATTTTCGAAAGGAAAGGAATTCCACAGGTCAGGGCCCTCCAGGGTGGGGGCTGGGGAGGAGGAACTGTAATAACTTCAGTGTGAACTTGTGAATGAATGTGCAGTTTGACATGGCTTGTCAGGTGGACTGAATCTGTGGCCCTTAGGGTCCCCAGAAGCCTACAGAGTCTGACAGGGCCCTAACCTGTTTCCATGGTGACCTCATAAGGTCTAAGGCAAGCCCCTTCGGGGCACCAGTCCAACATTTATATGGACTCTCTATGGCTAAGAGGCCCCCAAGTCTCCTATGGGAGAATGGATAGGCAGGCATCTGACTGGTCTCTTTGGGAGGGACACCCACCCTTTGTCTCAGCACCACCGCACACAGGAACCACCACCATGGGATCCAGACAGAGCAAACCTACGGTCCTGGAGACCATGATCGAGAATTTCAAAAAAGGATCTTTGGAGATTATGGAGTTAAGATGCACACCAGTAAGTTGAGAACCCTGTGTGGATTCAAGTGGCTAACTTTTGAGGTTGGATGGCCATCAGAAGGAACACTAGATGTCCCAATTATCTATCATGTATGGCTAGTCATCACAGGAGATCCAGGACACCCTGCCCAGTCCCCATATATTGATTCCTCGCTGGAAAGTGCCCAGACCCTTCCCCCATGGGTATGGTTCATTCACAACAGGCAGGGAAAGACTAGAGTCTTAATCACCTCATCTAAGGAGGCCAAAGGGAACCGAAAGAAGTCTCAGCCTCCACAGATCTTGGCCAGAGATCCTGAGGACAAGCTGATCCTGCCCACCCCATATGTATGCCCAAGACCATCCACACCTGGCCCTCCAGTTTCAGATACTCCACCACCATCAGTCTCTCCAAAGCCCTTGGGTCCAGAGAATCCACTGACGTCCCCAAGCTTAAGAGATCTACCTTCCCCAGGACCAGCAGCCAGACTGTGCCCCAGGCCAGGCTTAAGAACACCTTCCAGATGCCAGTGTGGAAAACAGGAAACCAAAAGGCACGATGAAGACAAACGGTCCAACTCGGCCACTCTGTAATTTATTATCAGCTTTTCTCTACCACCGACCTCCTCAACTGGAAGCACAACACCCCATCTTACTCTGAAAAGCCACAAGCTATGGTAGACCTTATGGAGTCCCTTTTGCAAACTCATTGGCCAACCTGGTAGGACTGCCAATAACTACTCCACACCCTGTTCAACATGGAGGAAAGGAAATAATAAGAAGGGCAAGGCAGTATCTAGAAGAACACGCACCAGCGGGAGTTATTGATCCTGATGTCTGGGCTAGTGCTGCAGCGCCTGAGGAGGGTCCCACATGAGACTTCAGCACAGAGGAAGGACAGGCTCACATCCACCAATATCAAGGAGCCCTCCTCCAAGGAATCCAAGCAGGAGTGAAGAAACCCATGAACATGACGTGCTACTGTGCACATA
This sequence comes from Procyon lotor, assembly GCA_028646535.1. Taxonomy (NCBI): domain Eukaryota; kingdom Metazoa; phylum Chordata; class Mammalia; order Carnivora; family Procyonidae; genus Procyon; species Procyon lotor. The sequence continues at coordinate 5,477,048 of CM053614.1, forward strand.
CATGGGGCCATCTATAAGGAAAGGAGCCTCCTTACTGCCGCAGGGAAAGCTATCAAAAACAAGGAGGAGATACTAAAACTCCTCGGAGCTGCCTGGCTTCCAAAAGAAGTAGCAATCCTGCACTGTAAGGGACACCAGAAAGGAGAGGACCGAGAGGGAATCGTCTAGCAGATGAGGCAGCCAAGACTGCAGCCAGTAAGGACATGAACAAAGTTGTTTCCCTCACATGACCCTCACGCCTCTGGAAGAAGCCCCTCCTCCCAGTTACACTGAAAAAGAAAGAAAATGGGCCACGGCTGAGGGGGCCACCCTGACTAAAAAGGGATGGTGGGTGATGCCAGAGGGACACTTCTTCATTCCAACAGCAATAGGAGGGCATCCAGATGAGCGGTACCACCAACTCACTCATCTAGGAAAACTGCATGAGAGGCCCTCTTCAAGAAGCACTAGTACTACATCAGCCAGCCGCCAGCACTATGCTGAGCAACCAGTGAACGGTGCATAACATGTGCTAAAGATAATGCTCGATCTGCACCACAGCCCCCGCCAGGTGTCCAGAGGATAGGAGCAACCCCCTTTGAAGATCTAGAAATAGACTTCACAGACGCAAGGGGTACAAATATCTCCTAGTGAGAGTGTACACACACTCTTGTTGGGTTGAGGTCTTCCTGACCAGGACAGAACGGAGATGGGAAGTAACTAGAGTCCTACTGCAAGAGATTGTGCCCCGGTTCTATCTGCCATTAACAATCCATAGTGACAACGAACCCACATTTGTAGCGGATATTGTACAGACCTTAACCAAATCTCTCAATATCACCTGGAAGCTTCACACCGCCCACTGGCCTCAAAGCTCAGGGAAAGTAGAATGAATGAATCGCACCCTCAAGGGAACCTTAGCAAAATTTTGCCAGGAAACTAACCTTCCATGGACAGATTTGTTACCCCTAACCCTCTTGTACACTCATTGCACGCCTGGAGCTCTAGGCATCTCCCCTTTTGAATTAGTGTATGGATGACCTCCCCCATGCTTAGGGAGCCTTCCAGGGAACCTACATCAGATTGGAGATAAGGACATAAGGGAACAGCTTCAGGCACTGGGGGCTATCCTAAATAAGCTGCGGAGATTTACCATTGAGAGAGCTCTGATATCTCTAGGGTTGCAGGTACACTCATTCCAACCAGGGGACTCCTTTTGTGTCAAGGATTGGAAAAATGACACCCTCAAACCACAGTGGATGGTTTGTTCTAACCTCCCCCTACTGCCCTCAGAGTCACAGGTGTCACTCCATGGGTCTATCACTCCAGAGTGAAGAAAGCTCATCATTTGGATGAGGACACACGCCAGTGGAAAGTCCAGCCAGACCCCATGGACCAGCTCTGGCTTCACCTTCAACTGGACCCCACCTACTAAAGGACATCTGCTCGCCGTGGTTCCTAGCTCTCATCGGCATGATATCACTCATCTTAGGAGTTGGACTCTACACTGTTGCCCCTTCTGACTGGACTTTCCCCCCAGAGACTTGCTATTGTTATTGCTTATTGGGCCACCTTGGGAATCTTAGGATGGATTGCTACATTTACCTAATTATGGGTTTCTTCACCCTTGCCTCCCTCCCTGATACTTCCAGAGAGCCCTAATGTCCCTGGGTAAAAACAAGCTGATGAGGCTCCGGGTTTAGTGCCTATACTTATATGCCAGCCAAATGTTATCAAAGGGCTGCCTTATGTATATATGATGGGGAAAAAAATATTGGACTGAGCAAACAACTAATACCCAATGGGATTGCCAAACGAGGGGTGACAAGGGTGCCACTGTCTGCTCTCTCACCCACTTTGGAATGTCAGATGGAGGAGGGGCCCAGGATCAGGCACTAAAAGGAAAACACAAAAGGGTCAAGCCGGCCCTAAAGGCATCGGTAACCCCAAAACCTGACTATTGTGGGATCGACCTCACCAGGCTCTGACAGTTAACCCAGGTCCTGGCCCCCATGCACCAAGTTGGCCGAGGTCCTTACAACAGCCTATGCACTAATCCGAAACTCAAGCATAAACATGCAAGCATGCTAGCCATGCCTACCTCTAGTAACCAGAGTCTATATAGAGACCATAGAGACCTCTGTACCTGACTCTATCTATTGGGAGCCGGACCTCTATAATCAGACCCAGAACTCCACAATATTAATTGGTCCAGTGGCTTTCAATGTCCAGCTTCAATCAACTAGAGGTAACGTTACCTGTTTGACCAGTCTCAGAGCAGGAAATATTAGCTATGGCTCAGTCCCAGCTCAGCTATGTACCGGTAATGACACTGCAAACCATTCAGAGATTTCTTGTTCCCTGCCCGGAATTTTCCTCTTATGTGGAAATTCAGCTTACAGGTGCCTCCGGGGATATTGGATAGGCCTATGTACGACAGTCCTCCTTACCCATGACCTCTCTGTCCGATCTGATCAAGAGGTCAAGTGAGCTCTCAGCCTCTACGCAAGCAGACCACAAAGGGCAGCACTGGCCACGATACTGTTAGGCTCAGGGGTGCTTTCAGGCTTGGGAGCAGGTACAGCAGGCCTAGGTACCTCATTCCAGTTCTATTACAAACTTTCCCAGGAACTAAATGAGGATATGCACAGGGTTGCTGACTCTCTCCTCTCATTGCAGAGCCAAATAAATTCCCTAGCTGCAGTGGCCCTACAAAACCAACAGGCCCTAGATCTACTCACAGTTGAAAAAGGGAGGACATGTGTATTACTAGGAGAAGAATGTTGCTATTATGTAAATGAGTCACAGATGGTGACCACAAAAATCAAAGAATTAAAGGAAAGAATATTAACCAGATAAAAGGAATCAGAAACATGAGGAATCAATGGGCTCAGCCAACGGATACCTGGTCACTCCCTTTGGCTAGACCCCTGGTCTCCATCCTCCTCCTCATCTCAGTTGGCCCCTGCATAATAAACACCCTCACTAGGTTTATAGAGAACACTGTCGCCAGGCGCCCCACTGCCCAGATATTGGCCTTGTAAAACTACCAACTCATAGATAATGATGCCCTCTAAACTAGGTGTTTAAAGGGGCATCAAAGGGAGGAATGATAAGGGGAAAACTGTACTCCTGAGATGGCCGACCAAATCAAGGGAATTCCAGTCCCTGTCTCAAAGCCCTTCCGAGTACTTCTTTCCTTACCCTATTTCCCACGTCCGTCAAAAGTACTATGTGGAAGTAGAAGGGTATAAATTACCCTCCCTGCTTGTGCTCAGGGCTCAGACCTTTGGAGAACGGTCTCTTCTGAGCCCGCCAGTGTTACATAAACCTCTGATCCTCCAAAGTCTCCCAAGTGCTGCTTGGTTCTTCCACTAGGATACAGTCCTGGTTCCATAACATCGCTATTAGACCTACTCATCCATGGTCAGATAGATGACTGATCCCTTAAATTGCCTAAGTTTGAAAGAAAAATAAACTTTACAAAGAGCTCTAAATTGTCTTATCAGTATAATAGCTAGTCTTAGGGACTCCACTGACAAAATAAAATCACAGAAATTAGACTTTAAATTTAAATAAATGCCCATATCTAATGTAAATTTCCTTTAAAATCTGGCTTCATTCACCTGTTTTAACTTAGCTTTCCCTATGAGATTTACCTGAAGCCTAACCTCTAGGTTCAAAGTGTACAGGTTGCTCTTATAAATGTTGAAAGCCAGGAATAAATTTATCTAAAGCACCTGAGAATGGCTATCTACTTGCTTTTCTCCTACTTTCCAGGGACTGAAATACCAGCTTTAGGCATTCTTATGTGACCTTCTTTGCAAGTGTTATCCCAGACCCCCACTGCAAAAGAATTGGCGTCTCCCAGATGGAAGCACCAGAAATGCAACCCTAAAACCAGTCAAAGCCTACCTATCTTTACCAATTCCCAAACACTGCCAATTCATGTTACAGTGTTTCTGGATATTGGAAAAGATCAAGCTATCGGAACAATACTGTACCTAGGAGAAAGGAAGGTGAATTTTAAATTGCAGTTATCCTTAAACTCTTGGGGAAAATTTTTCTTTTTGCATTTTTTTTGTACCCTGAAATGATAAATCTTATGTCTTTAAAATGTAAACACAGCCCACAACTGCCTGAAACTGAAGAAATAAAAGGGGAAAAGACTTTTTTTTTCAAAAGTACAAACTGCTAAAATGACTTCTGTGCCCAGACTCTAGCACCTTTCACATCAGATATGTGTCAAATCTTTATCACGAAGAGAACATAGATGCCTTCTCTCTGCCTTTCTTATGGAAATTTTTACCTCATTTTCTTTAGGACCTAAGAGCAGATATCTGAAATAGAATTGGGGAGAACTTGAGGGAGAAGTTTTTCACACACACACACACACACACACACACACACACACACACACGGAAAGTATTTGGAAATTGAGCTTGTAATGTCATTTCCACAAACAGAACAAAAGCTAGAAGACAGCTTGCATCTTGTCTCTGTGTGTGTGTCCATACATGTTATAAATGTGAGATATTTTTCTGTCTTCAGATGGTACTGCTAAAATTAATTTGTAAAAGCACTATAGTTAGTTTAAAGCAAGTGCTTAGAGGAACTAGGGATTCCAAAACTCGGAAAGATAGAAACTAACCCAAATGTTTACTCAAGTTCCCACGATCTGGGAAAATATTTGTTACTAAAGCTAATTTAAGGCTGCTCGTTTAATTAAAATAAAATAGTCTTTACAGTTATGCACTAATGTAAAACTTTTATTTTACCGGTGTTTAATGAAAGTCCAATAGGTTGTCTCTGTTTTAAGTTTGTCCCAAAAAATAAATAAATAAAAATGAGAATGGTTGACTTTGTCTAATGCCTCATTAAGTTTTGTTGGTCATCTAGACATGATTGTCAAGAAAAGTAAATTAATTAGTTATAAATAAGATTAAAAGATTTATAAGGAAATTTCTGGGTGGCTTGCAAAATATTTGGTAATCTGAAATTTTGGAGTTTTGTTGAGTCAGATGATGAACTAAATTTGTTAAATATCATTTCCAAATAAGATTAAAAAAGAAAACATTAAGTACTAAGCACAGGTTCATCTACTCTTGTCTTACTGCAGAGAAACTAAAGATAAGTATGGATCTGTAAACCTGGTTTGTGATTTATTATCTTTTTAATAATGATGAAAATTTGGCACATATCTGAGGTGCTAGAGTTTGGGCACAGAAGTCATTCTGGCAGTTTGTACTTTTAAAAAAAAGTCTTTTAAAAAAAAAAAGTCTTTTTTAATGTGACAGAGAGAGAGAGAGCAAAAGCAGGGCGTGCAGCAGGCAGAGGGAGAGGGAGAAGCAGGCTCCCTTCTGAGTAAGGAGCCCTATACGGGGCTCAATCCCAGGACACAGGGATGATGAACTGAGCTGAAGGCAGACACTTAACCAACTGAGCCAACCACGTGCCCCCGATTTGTTATTTTTTTAAGATTTTATTTTTAAGTAATCTCTATACTCATTGTGGGGCTGGAACTCACAACATTGAGATCAAGAGTCACTTTTTTTACCAACTGAGCCAGCCAGGCACCCCAGGTTTGTGGTTTATTTTAAAAATTGGTACTGTAAAAAACATGCTTCTGGAATCATAAAATGTATTCATAAATTTGCTAATCTAAAAAAGTACTGGTATGATACACAGCCCACAATTGTTTACTACTTAGTTTTCACTAGAAACTAAGGTTTCTAAGAGTTAAAAATTCTAATAAATTATAAGAAACAAAGGGAACAACTGTACACAAGCAAAGTAAGATAATGTGTTTTGAGGAAAAATCATATGAGGAATGGGAATACGTTTTTGCTGAAGAAAGTAATATTGTCCTAATACAATAGACCATTCGGGAAGATGGAAATAAGATACTTCTGTCTCCAATAATAGACAGCTGTTCCGAGAGACCAGAGCCAGGGAGTATGGTATTACTACAACATGGAACCGGGGGTCTCCAAAAGAACAACTTAGACCCAGATGGGAAGGACCCTACCAAGTTTTACTTAGTACCCCTACACCTATAAAACTAAGGGGAATACCAAGCCAGGTACACTTATCAAGATTTAAACTTGTTTCTGGTGAGTCCCCACAGGCTCCCCCAGAAGAAGCACCTGCCTACACCTGAGAACCTGTGAAAGATCCAAAGTTGCTGCTCCGAAAGACCAATAAATAAAGCTCCATGAAGCTTTCAAAGTCATTTATTTTTCTGGGTTTTCTCCTTACACACTTAATCTCTAGCAAAATCAAATGGCCACAACTGACTTATGTGGTAGGTTCAACATGATGCCCATAGCTTACAGAAAAGTCTTGCTGGACTTGTGGCCTACTCCCTTTATCCAGCACTACAGGTCTCCCTTGGTGGGTTTCTCCATTACAGGATACAGACTGGCATGATTTTCACCCATATATAAAAGATACGATATGCCAACCAAATACTAGCACATACAGGGACATCTCTATTATTAACAAAAATGTTTCCTTTTGGCCTATGGTAAGTGCTATGTGGAATGTTCCAGGCCATGAAAGACCTTTTTACTAACCTCAGACCATTGAAATCATGACTGAATATTCCAAATTCAATTCCAAATTGAAGAAAAGAAAGCTTTGTGGGTTACAGTTAAACCCAATAATAAGAGATATACTGATGATGGCTATTTTCAAATATGGGATGAATTTATGCAGCTTATTCCTATTATAGCCAATTAAACCAAAAGCCCTCCTGTGTTGGGAACAAAGAAATCATACCAATGATGCGTGGCTTAATGCCACCTGCAAATTAGGGTGGCTAATTTAACGATATAGCATCATTCTACGATCAACTGACTGGCTTGCTACTGACCGGGTGACATGATCTGGCATCAGATGGCCAGCACCCAGTGCAACTCACTGGCTATGTGGCACCAATTTGTAGCCATGCCTATCCCCTGGAAGGATAGGGCACTGAACCCTGGGTTTTCCCTGGATACAAGAGAGATGGTATAAAGAAATACCTAGGACTGCAGATTATCCCCACTTACCCCACTGCTAGACACAATCAGTCTTTCATTGGTATGATCACCAGTTAGCCAATTTTTTTTTTTTTTTGCCCCAAATGGGAATAGAAGACATGAACAGACATATGGAGGCCCTAACAAACTATACCACACAAGCCTTTAATGATACTACCCACAGGATTTCCTTGTTAAACTTTGAAGTTGAGTTAAGGAGAAAGGCAATATTACAAAATAGGATGGCTTTGGATATAATAACAGCAGCTCAAGGAGGTTTGCTCTTAATAAGGTATTACAATAAGAAACCGTAAATGTTTTCATCTTTAAAGTTATCTGATTAGAAAGCAAGGATTCTGTTTTGTCAAAATAATTTCCTGTTTATCAGGTTTTTTTGGTTACTTTAAAACAAGAAAAACCCGAGTCTTAACTTTTTTTTTAAAGGCTAAATTTTATTCACAGCTATATAACTTTCTGTATTTGCCTTTGAAATATTTCATTGTCACTTTAAACAGATAATTAAATATTTTTAGCATGATTTGTGATCCTAGTCAAATGTTCTAACCTTCTGATATTTTTTTTTACCTACTTTCGAAAATCAAATTCTAAAATGAAATCTTTTGATTACATTCTACCTGAGATGTTTCAGAGAGCTCCTGGAACATTTCAATGATTTTCTGAGACTTACTTGGTATGTTAAATGAAATGGGAAGCGTTGTCAAATAAATGACTCTAAACCTTGTTAGAGTGTGTTTCTGTAGACAATAATTAAAATAAGTGTCCTAAAATTGTATAAAATCACCTAGAAATCTGATATCCTGGTATGTTATCACTGTGAGGTGTGGCAGGTCACAGAAATGACAAATTTCCTTGCCAAGTGCATCATAATGAACCCTAATCAAATCTTTAACCATAGCCATTTTTAAGTCTTGTCTCCAGTTACTATTTTATGCTGATGCTACTGCAGCTGTATTTCTTCATCAATGAGACTCATTGAAAGAACGTTTCAGTATAGGTTTCTCATAACCTTAAGATAATAAAATTGAATTAGGTAAGAGTTTCCAAAACTAGCGAAAAAAAGTGGATCAAGCAAAACAAAAATTAATAACATGGGACTGAACGACCTGAGGAAGATAATTATAATTTTTCGGACTTTTTATTTAAAACAGAGCCAATTTTTTATATTTTAAGACTTTATTTATTTGAGATAGAAAGAGAGCGCACAAGTGGGGAGGAGGGTCAGAGGGAGAGGAAGAAGCGGACAACCCGCTGAGCAGGGTGCCACATGGGGCTTGATCCCAGGACCCTGAGATCATGACTTGAGCTGAAGGCAGACACTTAACCAACTGAGCCACACAGGTGCCCCATAGCTGACTTTTTAAAAATATTTTTTGTTTTTCCAGATCTAAGGAAATCTTTTAAGTTAACCAACTTATAGCAATTTGATAAATTATACCATCAGAAACAGGACTGAAACATGTGTCTTTTCTTACCTGACAGCTCCAGAATTAAAAAAAAAAAAAAATCAGCGAGTATTCTTGCATTTTTATGGCAATGTATTTATTTGCCTAAGTTCAGTAAGAGTCTATTATCCTTGTAACAGGCATACAATTGAAAACACTGGTAATGTTAGCAAGGCTTTGACTGGAACGTCCTTTTTGAGACATGCACAGACTGAGAAATGACGCACTAGCTTTAAGAAACTGTGGTTGACTATATGCAGCCAATAGAGCCCCTGGGAGATGCTGGCCTGATGCTTTGCTTACCATTTCGAACAGCCTTAACAGGTGAGTAAAGGTCACTTCCTGGCAAGTGCAAGAACCTCAGGATGTTCTTGGAAGAGAGGAATTCATCCGAGTTTATAGGCACTATAGGCAAATCTGGAAATTCCTTATAAAAAGTCCCAGTAGAGAACAATGAAAAGAACATATATGGTCAATCACTGTTCTTGCTCTGCTTATGTAAATAATTAGGCCAGGTTGTTAAAACTAAACTTATTTTGCAACAAATGATAATTTGGCTATCTTTTAAAAATAGGGACGATTACAGAGAAAAAAGTTTCACGTCCTGCTGACATCCTACGAGTTGATCACCATCGACATGGCTATCTTGGGTTCCATTGATTGGGCCTGCCTCATCGTGGATGAAGCGCATCGGCTCAAGAACAATCAGTCAAAGTTCTTCCCCATGTTAAATGGTTACTCACTGCAACACAAGCTGTTGCTGACCAGGACTCCGTTACAAAACAATCTAGGAGAGCTGTTTCAAGAACTGTTTCAAGTTTCAGTAACATACTTGCCATAGTTAGTGGCATACTTAGAATCTAAGATCTATATGATCTTAGATTCATACTTAGAATCTAAATATTAGATTCTAAGACTGTTTATTATAAACTAGATTAGACCTTAACTTCTTCTAGTTCATGACTACAACTCTCCAAACTACCATCTGCATTTTTTCTTTTTGTTTTGTTTTGTTTTCCTTCCATCTTGGCATGCATTTGAGAACTGAAATTGCCCTTTATTCTAAAGCCCTGAAAGCTAAATGTAAACGACCTGATGTTACCTTAAGAGAAATCACAACAGCTCATGTATAGACAATTTTCATGCCTGTTGCTCAGTAGTCCATTCAAAGATCTCCAGGGACATTTGAACTACAAACTAGGAAAAAAAATCTGTCAGACTGCCACTGCCTGTTCTCCCCTCTACCTAACGGTGCTTCAAGCACGACCTCTAAAAATCTCCGCTGGCTATCCTCAGAACTCAGAAATTGATTTATATTTTGATCTACTCATTACCATTGGTTTTCTTTGTTTCCATAGAAACACCTCTTGTTTAACACCTCATTTCTTGAACCACAGGCCTAACTTTGAAAACACATCCGCATCATCACCTCCTAAAAGAAGTTTAACTGAACTGACCTATCGTCAGAACTCAGACTGGTTCAATAAGACAGAACAATTTATCAGCTCAACTAATAATGTGAAACACGGGAGGGAAGTTTCAGAGGAGGGAACTATACAGGCCAAGGGTAGGCTGCCCCAAGATGAGTCACTTTGGCATAAAGATTATTTTGAGTTCAAAGTAATCAAAACCCAGCAGATGCAGGAAAAGCTCTCCAGCTCTGTGCCAACTGCCTGCGAATACATTGGAAAGGAGTCTGTACTAGGAGGAAAGCTATTAACGGACATTCCCCTTTCTTTGCTCAGACTCTAACCCTCTATCCTTAGCTCATAAGCTTCATGAGTCTGGAATTCCACTGTCTGGATTCCCTATACCTATTAAATCTGATCTTCTCCTTTTAATCTGCCTCATTTCAATCTGATTCTAAGTCCAGCTAGACGGACCACACATTAAAGGAAGGTCTTTCTTCCTGACATCAGTCTAGAATTCTCCTAATTTTCTAATATCATAGTTTTCCTAAAATCTTGGGCTCTACTAAATTTACTTTCCCCTGTGCTTTTCTTTATCAGATCTTAGTTATAGTTCCTTACCTATTTTCATTTCCTTTTCATTTTTAGGTCCATCCCAGGAGTTAGGCCCTCTTAATTATTTCACACCTCAGATACTATAGTTTCCTAATTGGCCCTCCTGCGTTCAGTCTTATTCCTATACAGTACAAAATATGTTCATGATCATGTCAAAGCCTCTAAGTCAGAAATTTCAGGAAATTCCTCTTTTGTAATGAATAAAATCCAAATTCTTTACTGGAATGTGCTATTAAAAACTATCTTGCTATGATCACACAATACACTAAAAGCTACTTATTCATTCAAGAAAAGCTGTATCCTAATTTAAAGGACTCCACTACAATATTATGCTAGAGAAATAGGGTTTTTTGCAAACCTAGATATGCAGTTTTAAAATGCACACTTTAAAATATGCTAATCACTAATAATTGAACTACTCTTTTTTCTTAGCACATGCAAATCATCCTCATGCACTAACATAGATACAGAAAATTAAAGTAAAACCATGCAGATATTAAACTTGCAAGATAACTATTACTTTTTGTGTCTTCTTATGAGAATAATCGATTTAATAGTACTTTGATATGAAAATACCTTTATTTAGCAGTAACCCAAAAGAGAAGATTAATGAGATATTTGGTGTAGGGTTCCACTGACCATCTAAACTGCCCCAAATTTTTACTCTGTCCCCCATGTGCCTTTATTTTCTTTTTTGAATGTCATATTGTATAGGTAACGGCCATATCTAATGAAGACGTCTATAATTTGGGGCGCCTGGGTGGCTCAGTGGGTTAAAGCCTCTGCCTTCGGCTCAGGTCATGATCCCGGGGTCCTGGGATCGAGCCCTGCATCGGGCTCTCTGCTCAACAGGGAGCCTGCTTCCCCCTCTCTCCCTGCCTGCCTCTCTGCCTACTTATGATCTCTCTCTGTCAAATAAATAAATAAAAACTTAAAAAAAAAGAAGAAAACGTAAAAAAAAAAAGAAAAGAAAACGTATATAATTTAAAGAAAAATTTTAATCAGAGAAGACTAAAGTGGTTGATCAGATAGTACTATCTGATCTGAGTACAGTAACTACCTGATAAATTTATTAATTTTATTTTAGATAATAAACACACAAACAAAAAGATAGTTAAAGACAATTTTAGACAGATCCACAGCTTCAATACCTATTCATTGGGATAACAGTTCTTTTCGGAGAAGCCTATCTACTCTTGGCAATTAAAAGTAACATGCTTATAAAAGGCAAGATGAAAAGATGTACTTTCTAGAAATCACACTGACATGCAGGTAGGCTGACCACAACTGATGTCAATCAAGGCTTTTTCTCAACTTGGCCAAACAATCTTTAAGATCATGAGAATGTCTCCTCTGTTATAGGTATCTAAGAAATGGTTCATTAATATCAGGTTTGGTTTGCATTTTTGTCTCTGAATGGTTTAATTAAATTCTGTATCTTCTCTGAAGAGCCCACACATCAAGCTCTCCTACTCTAAAAATGCTTTGTGTTTCACTACCTTAATAGGAAGTGAGTAAAAGGGAATATGTTCTGTATTTCCTATTTTAAATAACTGCATATAGAAAATATTCTTTTGAATAGCTATTCCCACTAATACATTTAATAAGAATTTATTAATTTAGACTATTAGACAAATTACTAACGATAGAGAAATTTAGACAAAATAATTCAGAAACTTAAGGCTATGAACTTTGAAAACACTGCATATGCTTTTCAAAGGATGGACTGACAACTATGTGGAAAAAATATATTTTAGGCCTTGAAGAAAGTCATGGTAGATGTCTAAAAATTGGTATCCAAAAGACTGCATTCTCAGAAGACAGGGCAATTAAGTTACACTAAATAGTAATCAAAACAAAAAGATAAGCTCTGAAATGAAGACAATTTTATTCTTAATTCTGCCAGCACCTACTTGTGTAAACTTGGATAACCTCGAACAACAGAGTTACACAGGAACAAAGACCGTTGCAGTTAGAAAAGGAAATAATGGTAGTTAAAAACTACTGAAAATAAATTAGTCATAAAAATGTACTAGGTATCAAAACTTGTAGCATGAAGCTAAAGTATTATTTGGAGGGAAAATTTTAAGATGATCAATAGTAGAAAAGAAAAATAAAAGTGAAAACTAGTGATGTAAGCATACAACTCAGAAGTTAGGGAAAAGGCCAAAATAAGTTCAAAGAATATATAAGAAAATTATAAGAGTGGGGGAAAAAAAAAGATTTGAGGGCCAAAAGATTCTCTACAAAATAAGTAAAGTTGGAAAATCTCTGGTAACAGTTATCTCCCCAAACAAGAAAAAATTATCAATATTAGAAATGGAGAGAGAACATAACTATAGACAGATTAAAAATAAAGCCAGGGGTGGCTGGATGGTGCAGATGGTAAAGTGTCTGCCTTTGGCTTAGGTCGTGACCTCCAGGTCCTGGGATCAAGCCCCACGTCAGACTCCCAGCTCCGCGGAGAGTCTGCTTCTCCCTCTTCCTCTGCCTCTTCTCCTGTTTGTACTCTCGTCCCTCCCTCTCTCAAATGAATAAAATCTTTTTTAAAAAAATTAAAAAATAAAACCATAATGCAATGAAAAAACAATGAACAAGCCATATGCCATTAAAATTAAAGTGAAATGATCATGATGCCACAAGTACAGAACCTAATAAAAATAACCTAAGAAGCAATATAAATCATTTTGAAAAGTTAAACTGACGATTCAGGTATCTTCCCACTGCTGGGAGAAAGCTTCTCATGGCTTGCTCATGTTTCTGCACATCTCATGAGCTGAGCTTCTGCGCTGGACTATCTTTGTAAGGTGGTTGTACAGCAAGCAGCTGGGGAGGCAGATCTACTGTTCCTTCCGGAGAAGAGGGCATGCTTGCCGACAGCCCAGTACAACAAAGAGAACATCTTTGGGACAAAGGCCAGGTGGGCTTGCTTGCAACTCCTAACGGACTGAGGTGTCTGAAGCTTGAATTTCCTTAGCTGAGTTCCCAATCTGCACGTGCAGCATCCACACAGGTCAGCCTGCATCATCCCTTTGGACTTTATGGGGCAAAGGCAACTGATGTGCATATGAAACTCATAAATAAAAACAGGACAAAACAGAGCTCTGAAAATACCAAGTGCTAATGACAATGCTGTGCAGAGGAACTCTAATCCACTGCTGGTAGAAATGTAAAATGGTATAGCCAGTTAGGAATACAGTTCGGCAGCTTCTTAAACATACCCAGCAATCCCACTACTCAAAAAAATTAAAATCTATCTTCACATGAAAGTCTGAATGTGAGTTTTTATGGTAGCTTTATTTATAACTATCCCAATCCAGAAACATCCCAATATGCATCAATGGATACATGGATAAACCAAGTATAGAACTTTCACAGTCTGCTGCTTAACTGACTTCTTGCTATAAACCATCAAGGGGTACCCATACCATAATTATAATAATATTATTAATAATCTAATAAGATTAGTAGGATAGCCGTGTTAGCAAACAGTATGAAGAAAAAGAAGAAATAGAACAAGTGTCGGTGGTGATAAGGCAAAAACTTTTTCAATTAGAAACATTTTCCAGTTATTCAAATATAGATGTCAGACAGCTGGAAATTCTGGCCTAGATTTCAAAATCCAATTTAGGACCGGTGGTATGGGTATGGAAATCAGCCTCTAATATCTGAATTAGAATGAGACCTTCCAGAAAGGGAGCCTTGAGAGGAAGGAATCAGAGACGTAGGAGAATAGGAGTGATTCCTGTCCCAGAATCAAAATGAAGTCAAGTCTCGAAGAGAAAAAGATATTAGAAGGATACCAAGTGCTCCAAGAAGTTCTGAGGGTCACAACTGAGAAAGCAGCCTCGGATTTGAACCTTCTGTTCCATCTGTAACTTTTCCTTTTCTTTACTCACATCCACAACGTCCTGGTGGTCCTGTCTCTCCTGTTCTGGCTTTTCCACTCCTGTGGCCACTGTATTTTCTCACACCCTCACCCTCCCCTGACAGCCCTCTGAATATTCTCCCTACTTCCAGTCTCCTTCTTCAATTTACTTTATATACTGCCTGAAGAGGGATCTTTCTAAATTAAAATCTCATCCTGTGAGAACCTAATTACTTAACCCAAAGTATAGACACAGGTTGCCTTTGTTCACACATTGCCAACTCAATAAACTAAAAAGAATAATTTGTACAATTATCACCCCTTGTTTTGTTTATAGGATGCTAAATGAATCACTTAACAGATTCTTTTCAACAAATTAACAGAACTGACTTAGCTGAACAAATATGTTTGTTATATTGGTGTCATGCATATACAACTATAGGGTCCTTTTTAGTTAGAGCCCAAGACAAATAGCCAGTTATAGCTCCTGATTTAGAGAAAATTTATATTGCCGTTTCCATCTTTAATGCTTTCTTTTATAAGGAAAGATGATCCATTTCTTGGGCAGTGTGATGACAGTTTCTAGAGATTCACTATTCCCCTGTGCATACGAAAATTTTATTTGCTTTCTGAATTGAATAATTTAAAACTTCAAAGAGATGACCACCACTTCAACTTCTGAACATATTTTCCTCACCTAAGGAGATGTAGGGGATTTGTAGAAAACAGGGCACCCTGATGATAAACCAACCCTGTGGTTTACAGATGCACAATAGCAAAATGTGATCCAAAGCAAGTTTTATTCTGTGTTTCCTCCCCAGCACATTCAGGTGTGAAAGATTCTGCTTTGCACTAATTTTAATAGATTTTTTTTTTTTTTTTTAGTCACTGAGACAAAACTAATAAGCAATGGGTGTTGTTAGCCAATTATATACCACCAGAGATTCTGGGAAATTAAAAAATAATAATAAAAAAAGAGCTTATTTTGAATCTGCCCTCTTGACTAAGTATCAAAACAAACAAACAAAATGAGCTTACTAGCTACCAGGTTACTTTAAGAATAGAATGGTACTTTTCAGGTCTATTTATAAACTTGTCTTTGGGAAATACCCTATGTTACCATCTAAATAAAAGACTGTTTAGTGTGGCAGCATCTTAGAAAGAAAAGAAAGAAAGTAAAATTAAACCTCTAATGGAAAGCAGACATACAAATAAAGCAAATATTATTTTAAAGTGCATTAAAGTTAAATTTATTTTAAAGTTAATTTCCATGGGGCACCTGGGTGGCTCAGTCAGTTAAGTGTCTGCCTTTAGCTCAGGTCATGATCCCAGGGCTCTGGGATGGAGCCCTGCTCTGGGCTCCCTGTTCAGAGGGGAGCCTGTTTCTCCTTCTCCCTCTGCCCCTTTCCCTGCTCAGCTTGCGCACACACACGTGCACTCTCTCTCAAATAAAAAATCTTTAAAAATAATACAGAAACTATATATTAATTCCCATATTTAACCATTATTATGTGAAGAAAGTATCTATTGAGCTACATATTATATAAATAAAAGTCTAAAACATTTTATAAACCTAATCAAAAGATTATACCAATGGAGTAAGCATATGATATTCATAATGTCATTCAGATTCAGGAATATTTTTTTTACTTTGATAAGCCAACATAAAATCAGACTTTGGGCTCCAGTCACTGTATTGACAGTTTTGATAGTAGTAGTCTAATGTCAATTCCTTCTGCACAGAAATTATCTATTTATGTTTTATATAAACACTTATGTATTTATAATGCTTTCATGTATAGTTTGGGATCCTATCTTCAATTTTATATCCATTAAGAATCTCCAAGTACTATAAATACATTTAGGCTTTCTAGCCATAAAAACCGATGATGTCAAATAAGTATATACATTGATCTATCAGAGATATATACATTTATACACAAGGAGACTGAGAAAGACAGGAACTTTAAATCACATGGTAGTCTAAAAGTTTGTCATTTTTTGCCTTTTTGTTTTAATTCTGAAATAATTTCAGATTCACATGTGGTTGCGAAAATGGTATAGAGTTCATATGTACCCTTTCCCTGCCTCCTCCAATGATAACAACTTACATAACCATACTACAATCATCAAAACCAAAAGATTGACACTGGCACAATATTATTAACTACAGACTTTATTCTGATTTAACTAAATGTATATGCTATTTTGGTGTTTGGGAGGAGATGAAAGGAAGATAAAAGTTCCAGCACTTGTACAAATTTATGTGGCCTCTACCAACTCTTGGTATATAATACTTCTATCATACAAAAGTAGTTTTTTCTTCCATTGTAAACTTATCAAATCAGTAAAATAGGCTTAGGAAGTTCAGTTTTGCTTTCATTTCTGAATTTAGTCCTCACTATAGTGTACATTATTTTGTCATTGATGGGCTACTTTGTGACTGTCATTGGGTTCGATACTGTACACTAAGTGTTAATAATAAACTATAAAGAAAACAATTGAGACTGTATCTAAACATGGTAATAAGTTCTAGACAAAGTGTTCCCAAATGAGTCTAAACTAGATCAGGACAGGAAATTAAGGGGAATAAAGAGAGGAGCCACAACTACCTTATCTCCAGCTGAGCTGATGAACTACATATGCAAATTAGAAGGCCAAGTATGGAAAGAAAAAAAAAAAACATGCTTACTGGGAGTAATAAGCTTTTTTGCCATTTTACTGTGAAACCCAAACAGCTTTGGT
This sequence comes from Procyon lotor, assembly GCA_028646535.1. Classification (NCBI taxonomy): domain Eukaryota; kingdom Metazoa; phylum Chordata; class Mammalia; order Carnivora; family Procyonidae; genus Procyon; species Procyon lotor. Next base: position 5,494,149 of record CM053614.1, read on the forward strand.
CCCTGGAAGACCCAATTACATCTCTAATGGTGATGAAGAAATTCAGAGGGTACCTGGGGGTGAACAGTGAATGACATCCACAGAGGGCAGAAGCAGAGAAGTCCTGGCAGGTGACTAGCAGTCACAAAGAGTGGCAGCTCCAGGCAAAACAGACTCTGTGAGGAGCACCTGCTCCCTCCGGCTTATGAATATGAGAGGTGAGCAGTTGCTGGGATGAAGAAATCTGGCTGGAAGGGAAGTAGATGTGACTATACAAAGACAACAGGAAGGATCCTCGGTCCGATGGGACTATTTTGTATCCTTACTGTACCAGTGTCAATAATCTGGTTCTAACACTGTACTATAGTTTTGCAAAATGTCACCATTGGCAGAAACTGGATAATAAGGGATGGAATCTCTTCATTTATTATTTCTCACACATGCAAGTGAATCTATAAATATCTTAAAATAAGTTTAAATTTTAAAAAAGAGTATATGCTATGTGCCCTAACTGTCCCCTTTGAAGTATCAAAATCTGCATTAATTAAGATTTTTATTTATTTATTTTGAGTTGGGGGGCAGAGGGAGAGGGAGAAACAGACTCCTGGTGAGCTGATAGGGAGCCTGATGCAGGGCTCCGTCCCAGGACCCTGGGAACACGATCTGAGCCAAAGTCAGACACTTAACCCACTGAGCCACCCAGGTACCCCAAAATCTGCATCATAGAGTGGATTTATTTTTTTTTGCCTCAAAATGATGTAAAATTCCTAAGCAAATGTTCACATATGTCTAAGCAAATGTTCCAAGCAAATGTTTACAGGGAGAAAAATTATAAGCCTCCTCTTCAGAGGGTGAAAGTATTAGATGCCCTCCCCTATGTCAATGTCAGTCTATTTAAAATAAATATAATAAAATAAATATGCAAAAGTTTATCATAAGGCATGGAACCCAGTGCCCTGAACTACAACAGTCAGGCATCTGATAAGTTTGCTTAAACTGTCTCTATAGAAGATTACAAGTTATGATTAATGGTTCTCAATTTCATAGATAAAAATTGGTAATATTCTGTTATAAAAAACAGAATCACTGAACACCAAATGGGTACATCAAATATTAATTAGAAACATGCAAAATGACTATCACCAAGATGTTTGATGAATATAATAAAGTTCTTTGATTAGAAAAATAAATATAAGGCTCAGGCAGAGTCCTTTATCTGAATGTTTTCCAATTTGAAGGGGGAAAAAAAAACATTTTGGCAAAATTCCAAAAAATTATATTCAAATAACAATTTGATTATTGTAAAAATTTTATTTTGGATGAAACAGTAGTTTATTGTATGTTTGTTATGGATAAAACAGTAGTTTATTGTGTGTCTTATTGATGAAAGTGTTAACAAAAGAATCCTCCAGAGATTTTATTTGATATTTATGATAACAGAGAAAATGTGCAATTTATAATGTATGTTTATAGATAATCCTAAGCACTTCTACACAGTGAAAACCTAGGCCAGTGAGAAAATTTTGCAATAAAATATGGATATGGAAAAGTGGAAAACGGGCTTTAAAATGATCAATTCATAGTGACTTTCTAAGTGGGAGTAGAGTGTCCAAACTTGTATTTCTGGAATAGTGGGACTGTAACACCTGAGGACAGATCTAGGAGTCATTGAAGACTAGCCCTGACAGACATACTCACTCCCTGAGCTCTCACCATAACACCAGGCCAAGGAAAGGGAATGGAAAGCTTTATCCCCCTGTATTAAAAGACAGTGTTCCTATGGGACACTATTTATAATTCTGGTCACTGAATTTTAACAAAGAAATAATAAAACTTTAAAAGTTTAGAGAGGGTGGCTGAAATGGTCAAAAGAATACAGATTCTTCCACATATGAATAAAGGGATTTTAAAATATTAATCTCCGGGGCATCTGGGTGGCTCAGTGTGTTAAAGCCTCTGCCTTCAGCTCAGGTCATGATCTCAGGGTCCTGGGATCAAGCCCCACATGGAACTCCGCTCAGCAGGGAGCCTGCTTCCCCCTCTCTCTCTGCCTGCTTCTCTGCCTACTTGTAATCTCTTTCTCTGTCAAATAAATAAATAAAATCTTTAAAAAATATATTAATCTCCGTACAAAAATATAAAGAGAAACAGGAAAACAGAGATGCACAGCCATACTCAAAAGGTATCCATTAATACATCAGTGTCAACTCTGCTGAGGACTTTTTCTTGAACCTCAATAGGCCAAAAATTCATCTATGCTTGATGAAGGCAAATAAGATATGGCTATCAAATTTTCAAGGAGTATTAAGGAGACAGGAATAACAAAATATTATATGCCTAAGGCAACATTTGAAGATAAAAAATTACAAAGAGAAGCAAAATATAACAAGATCAAGTTGGGTAAATATAAGTATAAATATTTTAATTGAAGTTCGAAAGTTAAAGTTAAACCATGGGAAGAGGGACAGATATGTTTTTGTTGAGTTGCAAAAGCCATGAGATTTGTCCCGACCCCAGTTCATTGTGAGTTATCACATGTTCAAATGGGAAGTGAGACGCACAACAATACTACTTTGACTTTGGAATGAATTATTATCATAAGTATTAGAAATAAAATATCCATGTCAAGGAAGACAACAGCTCTACTGTATTTTTACACTCGTCAGGATTGCAGTGATCTAGAAAACATGTCATACAAAAAACAGGCTAAAACAATAACAAACAATAAAAAACCTATAGGAGCATAGATAAATACTCAAAAAATTTACTCATCTGTTTTAAATGTCTCTACAGAATGTGTGATTAAAAACAACAACAGGGGTGCCTGGGTACCTCAGATGGGTAAGTGTCTGCCTTTAGCTCATTCGTGATCTCCAGGTCCTGGGATCGAGCCCCATGTTCTCCCTCTCCCTCTGCGTCTCCCCCTGCTTGTGTGCTCTCTCTCTCTCTCGTGAATAAATAAAATCTTCAAAAAAAAAAAAAAACCTCCTTTAAAAACAACAAAACAATAGGATATGTCTAATTATTGGGACGGGACAACTGACCAGATTCTAAAACTTCTGGATGCTCACTGACCTTGAATGAGTCATTATATAAATCAAGTAATCATTTTAGGATTTTTGTCAAATTTCTGCATCTATAGACCCAGGGTACTGGGCAGATTCCCTCTTACAGACCAGTGTAAATGTTAATATGAAATGCATTATTATAATCATATATCTAAGAACGTGGGACCACCCTCTTTGTTTGTCATCCCATATCCATGTTCTCTGACTGAAGGGCACACCCCTGCCCAAGCTTTTCTCTGTTTTCCCAGATAGGCTGGGGGAAAGGAAATGTTCAACTGACTTCTAAAGCTAGGTTTCACTGTCCAGCTGCTGGCACACTTACAAATTACTTTAATCGTTTAGAGAACTTGGCATTGATGACACAATATTCTTGAGTTACTTTAAGAAACGCAGTTGGACTGCACTCTCCCTTAGCTCAAACCCAGGTATACCTGAGCAACAACCACGCGCTGGTGATGCAACACAACGCAGCAGACTGACTTTCTCCTCCAGATGACAGCTTTAAATGGGGCAACTCCAATAAATGAGAGCTCCATGTATCAAGGAAACCCAAACCAGTGGTCTTGGAAAAGGTGCAGTGCTCCAATAAAACAGCTAATAAGAAAGGGTCGAGGCACGCTTTGCCCACATCTATCATTCCAGGCCAGATCCTTTCAACACCATTACCTCTCTGCTGTGTTATTAATTCATCCTAATTAGGCATTCAAATGCCACTTTCACACTATTTCAATGAAGTCCACAGGACAACAGAAAATATTCTAAAATAGGTCATATAAAATATTCTAAAATAGTTAATATAAATATTCAAAAGCCTTCACTGGCATTTTGGTGCTTATTGCGTCAAGCATGAATTAAAAAAAAAAACACAACAAAACAGAAAACTCAGTGAAGGCTTCAGTATCATCTACGGTATACACAGAATCTATTTCTCCCAATCATCTACTGTCTTCTATAGGCATTATGTATCCACACACACACACATTATGTATCCACATACATATGTATATATACATATGTATATATATACACACACACAGTGTGCGCACATTATATTATTCCACTGTCTTGGTCCTAATTGTCTTATGTTTTTATTTATGCCTTTTCTCATGCTATTTGCTATAACTAGAACATTTCTGGACACTTAAATCTTCTCCTAGCTAAACACTACTGACCACTGAAGACCTACATCAACAACTACCTCCTTTATAACTCTATTTTGACCACGACTATTTTGTTTTGAGCTCTTGTTGCTCAAAACATCATTATTATACAAAGTATTTTCTGCTTTGTAGTGTGAGAACTTGCATACTTGTGGGCACCCACACTTGTGGGTGGCTCAGTCGGTTAAGTGTCTGCCTTCAGTTCAGGTCATGATCTCAGGGTCCTGGGATCAAGCCCCGTATGAGCCCTGCATCAGGTTCCCAGCTCAGTGGGAAGCCCCAGCTTCTCCCTCTCCCTCTGACCCTCTTTCCCACTTGTACTCTCTCTGTCTCAAATAAATAAAATCTTAAAAAAGAAAAGATCTTACACACTTGTTTGATTCTCATATCTGAAACATGTCAAGTAGAGATGAACTGCTCTTATTTATCTGTATATTCCTTCAATCTGGATGTGTGCTTTACATATGCTAAGGCAAAATGGTCATTGAATGTTAAATAAATTAGCAGTAAATTGATAAATAATGCATTAATACCAACATCATGATGAACATTCTAATATTAGCAACTTTACCTATTATATTAAACACATTTGAAATTTAATCTATAAAGGAAAGTCTTTCTAGGAAAGTTAGAGAGATACTGATACAAGTCCTTATCTACTGCAGTTTGTTTTACATTTGTTTTTGCTTCTATCATGAACTTTTAAAATAGTATTCTCGACTTGTGAGATGCCATCTAGACAACAGAACCTTCCAACGTAATTGCCATTCAGTCAACTATCATATGCTTTGTTGAGTGCTAGAAGGTCAAACAGCATATAAGACAAACCCACGGAGATGGCATACCGGAATGCAGGAACATTTAGAAATGCATTTCTACACTCAGTGACAGCTGGCTATGCAGGAGAGAAAATGCTCACTTCCTTGAAGGTCTATTTTTGGAGTACTTATGAGGACTTCATGGATTATATATAGGGATCAGTAAGAAAAATTATCCCAAACTGGAAATTAAGGTAAGAGAATACTGGGTGCCTGGTCACACTAAAGAAATTTTAATAAACCTGCTTACAAATCACTGATTTTTCTAAAGAAACACATATTTTTAAACTTCTTATAGATTATTGAATAAAACCCTAGATCCCTAAAGACAAATGTTAGTTATAGAAGATTAATACATTGCAAATGATGTTCCTCTAGCAGAAAAGTTAATAGTTTCTATCCCAATAGAAATAATGGCTCTGTTATAGATTTATTGCCTTGTACAACATTAAGCAATTTTGTATTTAACTTATTTTGACATTCTTTCCTTCACTTACCATATACAACATTCTCTCATATCTTATTTTTATTTTTTATTTATTTTTTAACCATCTCTAGCATCCTTCAGTTTCCCTGTTAGTGACTTAAGCAAATATTTGATAGATGCCCACCATATATTTGTATAAAATCATAAGGGATTTTTTCTACATTTTGGAGTTTAAACTTGGCAAGTGCACTGTGAAAAGAGCTATTCAGTGAGAACAAGTTAGTCTACTGCTCTTATTGTTTCCTAAGCCTTTGGCATTATCAAAATCTATCTTTAAAAACAGTTAAAAACTGAGTAGGAAATATTAAAAAGTTACAGAGAATTTACACCAAAATAGTAAATTTTGCTCAAGATATTTTGATAATGGGGCGCCTGGGTGGCTCAGTTGTTAAGCGTCTGCCTTCGGCCCAGGTCAGATCCCAGGGCCTGGGATCGAGCCCCGCATCGGGCTCTCTGCTCTGCAGGAAGCCTGCTTCTCCTGCTACCATTCCCTCTGCTTGTGTTCCCTCTCTCGCTGTGTTTCTCTCTGTCAAATAAATAAAATCTTTAAAAAAAAAAAAAAAAAGATATTTTGATAATGCCTTTTACATAGTAAGAAGCAGAAATGAAGGGACTGAAGGAGGGAAAAACATTTACAAATGTGTACATTCATTTTCATCTACAGTGCGGAGAAAAAACCTGGAATCCTTTAAAATGAATTTTTTTCACTAGCTCAGAGGACCAAGATATGTTGGAGAATAAAACTGGTTAATTTTTTTGTGAGCAGCACAAGTCATGAGTCCCCCTCCTTTAGGATCCCTTGCCCCCAGGCTGTCCCTGACTGCACATGCATTTTTTTCTGTGGGATCACAGAGATCCCTGCCCTCTGTACACAGGGACCTATGCAGCCTTGCACATTATCTCTGCCACACCCAAATATAATTTCTCTGTGGCTGGTTCTTTTAGAGCTCTACTCTTGATTGCAAAACAACCAGCTAATCTCTAAACTATTTTGTACCTTCCTAATGCAAGTTTTCTGTAAGAAGTAATATGAGAGTTTGAAAAGCAGCTTCCCAGAAAAAAAAATCTAAAATATAATGAGGAATTTGAAAACTGGAATTTTAGGCTTTTTGACAAAGCAAAGAAGAAATAATTTGTTCAAATGGGACCATCGGACGATACATCTTCAAAAGTGAGCTATTTACTCTTCATACAGGACCAGTTCTTATTAAGAAGCCCTGGGAATTAGTCTGTATGGGTTTATGATAATTTAAAGCTTACACTTTATTGTCTGTTTTTCAGTTCTGCTATTTCAAAGATTATCCACAGCAAAGTTTCTAATGGGCAAGAGAGGAAAGAGATTTGAATATAGAAATATTCAATTCCTTAAATCCATGGAATGATCTTCTATTGAGATTTCTTAGCATGCTAAGTACAGGAGCACAAGTGGCTTGAACTCAGAAAAAGCACAAAGACAGTTGCCTTTCACCAATGACACTTAGACAAGCAATCAGATATCAGACTAAAAGACTGTCATCGCTCGCTGGTTTTCCCTGCTTTCATCAACTCTGAGAGCTAGCTAAGTTCTACTCAAATTAGTACCGATGTGTCAGAAAGTTTTTGAAAAGTCATACAGCTTTCAATCTCCTAGAACTCAAATAGAAAACTTCCAAATTTCTCGTGTTCCCAAGGGGTGAACACAGTGCACAAGCAACAAAAACCAGGTAAGTGCTATAAGAATATTCAATTAAAGTGGAGACTTGGCAACCTGATATACCTCATGATAATGTCTACTGCTACTCAGAAGTGACAGTTGATTTGCCTGTCATCCCTAAGGATGAAGAAATTGCGGGCCAGTGAATCAGCTTCTAAGTTCTTACTGCGTGTAGACACCACTACCTGGGAGCCAGACGCCAATGACTAGGATACAGAGGAGTCAGAGCGAAGTTTGATGGTGGTGGAAGGGAAAGGAAAAATGATTTATGAGATTTCTAAGACTCCCTTTTGCATATCTACAATATTTCTGGTGCTCTAAATCTTCCTTAAATTCAAAAGAACACAGCTTTCAAAACTGATGAAGCATATGAAATGCACATATTGATATAACAGTAATTCACTGACTCAAGCCCATTTTACCCTCAAAAACATATAAAAACCAGAAATTGTTACAACCTACACAATACCAGGACATCACTGAGATTATTCTTCATGATCCATGACATCCTCTGAGTATCTCACTGACAGAGCCACTTAACATTAGCAATTAGTCAATCACAGCCATGAAGATTATGTTATCACTATTACCACACAAAAACACACATGCCCTCATAAGGGCATGATATTTTTAAACGGATAAATTTTTGTGAAAAATCAAAATTCTCTTTTTAGGATGATGCCAGCATTTTGGCTACAGAATAAAAAATGATCACTGACTGCATCTGAAGACAAAAGAAAACAATACGATTAAAAAGAAGTACCATCGGGGCACTTGGGTGGCTCAGTGGGTGAAAGCCTCTGCCTTCGGCTCAGGTCATGATCTCAGGGTCCTGGGATCGAGCCCCCGCATGGGGCTCTCTGCTCAGCTGGGAGCCTGCTTCCCCTTCTTTCTCTGCCTGCCTCTCTACCTACTTGTGATCTCTCTGTCAGATAAACAAATAAAATCTTTAAAAAAAAAAGTGCCAGAAATGTCCCTAGAGCTTCATTGTTTCCTCAATTCTCCCAGCAACCCATTTTATTTAACAGATGTGGATTAAACTCATTTTAAAGATGAGGCTATGGAGGCTGAGAGTGTTTTAGCAGTATTACCAAAGCCACTTTGCTCATCATTTCAACTTCCCTTAAACTGGATCTATGTCCTGAATCAGACAACCTCAATGGTACACTAACCATTCCTTTGCCTTTTGTTTTCTAAACTGCCTAAAAAGAAAATACTGTGAAGAAAAAGAAAAGAAAACTTCTGCCAAAGGCATCCATAAACATTCACTGAGCACAATTAAAGTTAACTGATTCACTGAAATGATTTAAGAAATTAATTCCTTAACATTTAAAAAAAAAACTGTTATGTGACATTTTATAGCAAGCCTCTTTTTATTTGGCATTAATAATCTTAAAATTATGTACCAATTTGTCAGACATCTCGATTAGAGTAGTCAACAAAACAGAATAGCATATTAGTGTGCTCTCCTTAATGTTGTGTAAAAACAGCTGAAGAATCTCGAGGGGCCGATTACAGAAGAGTATATATTATTTAGGCCTCTTCTTTCTACTTCATTTTCGGTTGCCAGACTTGAGACCTTTCACTACTGATTAACACTCTTTCCACCAAAGACTGGCAAGGGAGCTGAATGTTGTGGATGCTAAATCAGTCATTTGACCAAGGAAGCTGCCAGGTGTGGTAGGGTGGGGGTGTCAGTAGGGTAGGAATACAGAACTAAACATCATGTTAAGTAAATTAAAAAATGGTTTTTTTCTTTAAAAAGGATATTTGGATTTTTGGATAATCTATCAATTCCTTTTATGCATGCTAAATCAATGATGATGATTGTCCTCACTCACTTCTGGAAAGTTAACTTATTTATTGTTGGATAATGTAACAAAAGTTTCTACGACGACTGATAAAATGTAAGATATTACATCAGTGATTATAAAACAGAACATCATAAAGCACCACTCACAGAACAAGTCAACACATTAGAAATTACTGGATGTTATTTTAGAAAAGCAGGACACGTAATACAGTTAAGAATAAGTTCTATTAGAAAACACGGGAAGAAGTACAGGGGTGCCTGGGTGGCTCAGTCAGTTAAGTGTCAGACTCTTGATTTCAGCTCAGGTCATGATCTCAGAGTCAAGCGACTGAACTCCACACTGGGCCT
>CM053614.1:5504014-5515889 GCA_028646535.1 Procyon lotor
TTTTGTTGTTCAATGATTTCAGCACTTTTCTTGATTCAATATGTACCCAATTGTTCTTTATGAGCAAAACTGAATGATTTTCACCATTATGTTGCACTTTCTTCTTTAAAAGAACTTAGAAAAGTCTCGAGAGGTTTATATATCCCCAAAATTTCAGAAACCACTTTTATTGGTTTTAGAAATTATTATTAGAAAACATCAATTTGATGAAAACTACTCTGTTCATAACTTCTTTCTTCCTTAACAACCTTGAAAATTTTCATTAGATTTCAAGGTGTTCTCTCTCAGCAGTAACATTCTCATCACATAGGAGTACCCTGCCTAAACACGTTACCACACTGGAGGGTCCTACAGAGTCATTTCTTCCTCCTCTGCCTTCATTCTTACCTCTATACTTAATGATACTGAATTACTAACTGCAGATCAGGTGTCCTTTCACTTACATTCAAATTAAACTCTCTCTTTATATTATAAATGATTTTAAATCCAAATATTTTAAAATTAATGATATTCCACATTAATAATTTACATGCATATACTATCTCAAGAGTTCTGGTCAAATTTCAATATTTCAAATAGTACTGTTTATTTCAGTAAGTACTGAAGTAAATAGTACTGTTTACTTCAGATCTGGCCAAACCTAACCTAATTTCTCTTTTTTCATAACTTAGTTCTTTCTCTCTCTCTTTTTTTTTTTTTTAAGATTTTATTTATTTATTTGACACAGACAGAGAACCATCATAAGTAAGCAGAGAGGCAGGCAGAGAGAGGGGGGGAAAGCAGGCTCCCTGCTGAGCAGAGAGCCCAAAGCAGGGCTTGATCCCAGGGTCCTAGGATCATGACCCAAGCTGAGGGCAGAGAGGCTTTAACCCACTGAGCCACCCAGGTGCTCCTGAACTTAGTTCTTTCTTGAGTTTACATATGTTTTTTAACTTTAACCTGACTTATGTGTGTCCCACTAGATTGAAACTTCTAAAAGGTGGAAACATGTATCACTGTATTTTCCATAAAGCATAGGAAATTTGCCTGGAGAATGCAAAAACAAAACAAAACAAAAACCCCATGTGTGTGGGGGAGCATTGCACAAAGGAACTCATTCTTGAGGGCTGTCTATTTCTCTCAAAATCATTTGGATATGGCACCATATCCAGCTAAACCAGAGCCTCCTTCGGCTGTTCTCACCTCTTTGTGGTCTCTTCGGAAAAAAAAAGTGTAGTAATTTGAGAAAATCATTTTCCCTTTGATTTAGTAAATGAGTTTTCCTTATTAATATTTTTAAAATTAAATTTTATCACTACCCAAATACAAGCATACTACAAAATGTTTGTCGATCAAAATCTAAACAACTTCTAAAAATTATAGCAGAATGGCAGATCCTATCACTCTTTTTTTTTTTTAAAGATTTTATTTATTTAACAGAGAGAAACACAGCGAGAGAGGGAACACAAGCAGAGGGAATGGTGCGGGAGAAGCAGGCTGAGTAGGGAGTTCGATGTGGGGCTCGATCCCAGGACTCTGGGATCATGACCTGAGATGAAGGCAGACGCTTAAGGACTGAGCCACCCAGGTGCCCCCCCATCACTCTTTTGATTGTACAATTTCTCTGAAGAAGCAAACCTTACTAAGGTAAGTAATATCTAACAATGAGCAAAATTTTCTTGGTGAAATACTATTTGGACCCAGAAGAGAATGTATTGAAATTAGCAAAACACTACAAACCTTGGACTAGAGCAGAATACTCCTAAATCAAACAAACCTAAAATAAAAACAACTAAGGCTAGATATCTCTTTGGAGTTGTAAATAATAAGAAAATTGAGAGAAGAAAGTAAAGGATCTTAAGCACCAGTGCTGATCATGCTCTTAGGAGGCAAAAGTGCAATAAGAGCTCCACTGAGTAGAAGTTGTTTCTGTAATACATTGGAAAGCCTCCAAATAGGACCACGTTTTGTAAAATATGTTGTCCGTGTGTACTTGGTAGTAAACTGAACTAAATATCCTAGGCAAGTTTTTCATTGAATAATTAAGACTCAGCATGGATAACGCCAAAACTTTGACTTGACAAGCATTAAAATTGAAACATTAAATCACAGGGAAAAATACACCCACAGAAGTTCAAATATCATTGTACAAACAATCTCTGTGTAAATATGACCCCTTTTCTATCCCCACCCTCTATCTTTTCTTTTCCTCTAAAGGACAAAGTCCAATCCAATATTAAATATCATCAAAATATCTATGTCACAGACTTAATTTGGTATCAACATAAGCCAAGTAGACTTATATTTTGCTTAGGAAACTGAAAAACAGTTTCAGAAACAAATACTTTTTTTTTTTTTTTTAAGATTTTATTTATTTGACAGAGAGAAACACAGCGAGAGAGGGAACACAAGCAGAGGGAATGGCAGCGGGAGAAGCAGGCTTCCCGCAGAGCAGAGAGCCCGATGCGGGGCTCGATCCCAGGACCCTGGGACCACGACCTGGGCCAAAGGCAGACGCTTAACGACTGAGCCCCCCAGGCGCCCCACAAATACTTTTTTAATACTTTTTTTTTTGATATATGTATTTTGAAAATAAAATGTTTTTGAAAATAAAACTTTTTCTACTACTTCAGCTGTCAGAGTTACAAAGCATATTTTTCACTTCTCTGAAACTATTTCACAAACTGCAAATCACCAAAATAGAATCTGTGTGCCCTTTTGGTGGAAGACTTCAGTTACTTTAAGAATTCAGAAAATAGACAAATCACTTTCATCCAGGATGATTATGAACATCCTCACAGAAATCTTTTTAAATAATTGAACTAATAAATGAATTGTCAGGTTGCAAGATAAAAAAATCAACATAAGGATCCAGTTGTTTCTATACACTAAAGAAAAAAGAAATTCTATTTACAATATCATCAAAAACAATATATAGGAATAAATTCAACCAAGGAGGTGAAAGATCTATATACACTTAAAACTAAGACACTGATGAAAGAAATCAAATAAAATACAAATAAATGGGGAGATACGGTGTGTTCATGGATTAGAGAAATTACTATTGTTAAAATGTCCATACATGAGATTGGAGAAAATCCAAAGACATCTATAGATTCATGTAATCTTTATCAAGATTTCAATAGCATTTTCACAGAAACTGAAAAATAATCCTAAAATGCTTATGTGACTACAAAAGACCCCACATAGCCAAAGCAATCCTGAGAAAGAAGAACAAAGATAAGGCATTACTCATTCCAGACTGTACTGCAAAGCTATAGAAATCAAAACAGTGTGGTATTGGCATAAAAACATGCATAGACCAATGGAACTGAATCAAAAACCCAGAAATAAATCCATGAAGGTACAGTCAACTAATATTTGACAAGGAATCAAGAATACTTAAAAGGGAAGGGATAGTCTTTAAAAAAAATGATGCTAGAAAAACTGGATATTCACAGGCAAAGAATAAAACTGGACCCCTATCTTACACCACTCACAGAAAATTAAATCGATAGGGATTAAAGACTTAAATGTAAGACCTAAACACATAAACCTCCATACATGGAGAAAGATCCTTGATATTGGTCTTGGCAAATGATTTTTGGGTATACCAAAAGCACAAGCAACAATGACAAAAAATGTTGGACTACATCCAACTAAAATGTTTCTGCAAGCAAAGGAAAATCAACCTAATGGAAAGGCAACCTATGGGATGGGTGAAAATATTTGCAAACCATATATCCAATAAGAGGTTAATATCTTAATATCCAAATATATAAGGAACTCCTACAATCTTAGAACTCATTAACAAAAACAAATAATACGACCCCAAAATGGGCAAAAGACCGGAGCAGATATTTTTCCTCAAAAATAGGCAAAAGACCTGAGCAGACATTTTTCCTCAAAAATGGGCAAAAGACCTGAGCAGATATTTTTCCAAAGATAGATGAAAGGTGCTCAATATCACTAATTATCACAGAAAGGCAAATCAAAACAATAATAAGACACTACCTCACATCTCAAAGGTATAGTAAGTGTTGGCAAGGATGTGGAGAAAGGGAACCCCTGTACACTGCTGGTGGAAACATAAATTGGTATAGTCACTTTGTACAATGTTCCCATGGACGTTGGTGGGAACATAAATTGATATGACCACTATAAAGATTCCTCAACAAAATTTTTAAAAATTACCATATGATCCAGCAACTTTACTTCTGGGTATACACTTAGGAAACAAAATCATCATGTCGAAGATATATCTATAATCCCGTGTCCACTGGAACACTATATATATTATGTAATAAGTATATATAATGTATATAACTATATTTTATAAAGTGAACTATTACATAACTATACAAAATAAATAAACCCTGACTTTTGTGACAACATGGATGAAACCTGAGGGAATTATGCTAGATGAAATCAATCATATACAGAAAGACAAACACTACATGATCTCACACGTGGAATCTAAAATATTCAAAACTAGTAGAGAGTAGAATGGTGGTTCCAGGAGCTGGTGGGAGGCAGAAGTAGGGAGATGCAGGTCAAAAGATACAAACATCTGGTTAAAAGATCAATAAGTTTTGGGAATCCAAAGTGCAGCATGGTGACAAGTTAAAAATACTGAGTTACATACTTAAAGTTGCTAAGAAAGTAAATATCAAATGTTCTTACCATACACATACAAAAAAGGTAATTCTGGAAGATGATGGATGTGTTAACCAGTCTTATGTGGTAATAATTTCCCAATATATATTTATATCAAATCATCACACTGCATAGCTTAAACTTATACAGTGTTATATGTCAATTACATCTCAATAAAACTGGAAATAAAAAGGAACTCTCTACAGTAGAAAAATTATGTTCTATACATGCAAGTTCTTTAATACTAAATCTTGTCAAATGCAGGCTAGATGACTGTTTTTTTAGGAGAACTTTCAGGTGATTTAAAGATGAATTAGATAATCATTACGATTCCTTCCAAATAGTGCTCAAAAAATGATGGGGACATGTCAATGAATGAGATCCAATTTGAAAGGGCCTCAGCAACCAAATCTGAGAAAATTTTGAGAAAAAAAAAATATTGACAGAAATACATTATAATCCATAAAATAAGAATCCAGGAGTCTATATCAATAGTGAAAAGAAAAAGCTCTTCCTTATAATAGTAGTCTAATTAAATTCTAATTAATAAATGCAGAAGGAATGATAAAAATAGAATATCACCATTTGTCAAACATCAGAGTAGTAAGAATCACAAACAGATGCTAAAATTAATAGGTGATTGTTAGATGAAAAAGTATAATGATACACAAGATATTAACATAGTCTTAAACTTTCTGTACAATGTACTTAATTACAAGAAGAAAAAGTAGGAGTGCCTGGGTGGCTCCATTGTTAAGCATCTGCCTTTGGCTCAGGTCATGATCCCAGGGTTCTGGGATCGAGTCCCATATCAGGCTCCCTGCTCAGCGGGGTGCCTGCTTCTCCCTCTCCCACTTCTCCTGCTTGTGTCCCTTCTCTTGCTGTGTCTTTATGTCAAATAAATAAATAAAAATCTTAAAAAAAAAAGAAAAAATAATTTTAAAATGGAGAAATCACTTTAAGTGATCAATGTTAACGCCACAAGAAATGTTATGCATCAACACGCTGTGCCTCCTGATATGATACACTGTCAAGGACATGACATCATTTGCCAAAAATGCATAAACTGAAGAAATTTTAGACAAATTCAGAATTAGGGACATTGTACAAAATAATTGGCCAGTATCCTTCAAGCTTATGAAAGACAAAGAAAGATTCTGGAACTGTCCAAATAATGAGAGACTTCAGAGGCATAACGACTAATTGCAATACGCAATCCTGGTCTGGAATAAAGACATTAACTGGGCAGGTCATGCGCTTTGCATAAGGTCTATAGACAAAAGCAGTATATCAATGTTATTTTCTGGATAATGAACACTATAATGTGGTTATAGAAGGTGTTGACATATGAGGAATCTGGGTAAAGGTTATATGGAAAGTCTGTACTGTTTTTGCAAGTGTTACAGAAGTCTGAAGGAATTCTGAAATAAAAAGTTAAAAAGGAGGAATTAATGTTCGGAACCTGGGTGGCTGAGTTGGTTAAGTGACTGCCTTCAGCTCAGGTCATGATCTCAGGATCCTGGAATCGAGTCCCACGTGGGGCTACCTGCTCAGTAAGGAATCTGCTTCTCCCTCTGACCTTTCTCCTCTCATGCACTCTCTCTCTCTCTCTCAAATAAATAAAATCTTAAAAAAAAAGAATGAATGAATGAATGAATAGGTTCTGTCGAAAAAGTTGGGGAGGGGGTAAGGGATGTGGAGCTACATATGATAAGCAGCACCCACAAGAAGAAATGCTAAATATCAGTGGCACCGAAACAGTAAAATGTATGCTTGGAAGAATGAAACTGCAATAGTTGTATGGTTTAGACTGTGTTGGTCCTTCCACTTTAAGCTAAGGCATTTGTATTTTTATACAGTTACCAATAGAGAGCCAATGAGTTACTGTGGTGGCTGATGATAAGCTCATAGAAGAGTCCCCGTGCCCAAGTTCACTTCCCTTCCCTAAGGAAACTGTATCCAGTAACTGGTCAAAGTGGAGTAGAAAGCCCCAGGCTCATCATCCCCGCTTAGGACAATGTTGAAGGGCTATCTCAGATTCAGAACTTCCAGAGAGGTCAGCTGAAAGCTTTGTTAAGTGTAATTACACTCCAACTTCTCCCTCTTCCCAATCCTCCCTATTTTTTTTTTCCCTTTTGTTTCACAGGTAGTGATTCCCAAGAGCACCCCTAATAAATCCTCAACATGCTAATGTCCATCTCAGAGTCAAATCCAATCAGTTACAGAAACAATGATTGTGCTGAAGATTCATGGTTGTGTGATACCATTCGCCAACAAGTTGGCAGGCAAGAGCAGCAAGTATGTAAGAAAGGAAGATGGAGAAGAATGAAGAGTGGATTTCAGAAAACTAAAATTGAGGAGACTGTGGGTACCATGTAGAAATGTTCAGTAGGCAGCTGGAATACACAGGGCTTAAATCTAGAAGTTCAGAAAAACGAATGCAAACATTGCCCTTATCCACACAGAGAAGATAGTTCAACCGCTTTAGAGTAGTGCTGTTGCTGCCATTGGCTCTATTATCCTGTGAGGAAATTCAAATAGTCTAAGATCTATTATTTGATTCCTGATAAGATTTCTTTTAAACTAAATTCTCTTTGGTCTGTGGTTAGTAACGTGTTCAAATGGTCTAGCTGTGGATTTAGATTAGCATCTTGGACAAGTTTTGAGCAATGTTAAACCATTTCATCTGCTCAAAGATACAATAACTGCTTCTTTTTAAACCTTCCAATGAGATAAGAAATACCCCCACCCCACTCAAATAAGTCATTTCAGGGACAATATAGAACTCAGTGAAGCCCTGAATCTTAACAAATAAAAAGTTCAAGGTTTTCCAAGAAAATCAGGCTATCAGAATTCAAACAGACCTTCTGGGAGTGATTTAACGTATTTTTTTCTGCCTCTGTGGAGGATGGAACCTGAATGGTACCTAACCGCAATCTGAAAATACGATAGTAAGCATATCACAATCTACATTTAAAAATACTTTGTTTTATTATTCTGAGCACTTACCAAAAGCCATTTTAAATAGTTTTTGTAAAGACTTTCTTTCTCTGATAATCTGAGTTTCAGAAATGTTATATTTCACATTAAACTTTTATTTATTTTATATGACCATAATTTTAATCTTGCACATTCAAAGGTATCTCCTTATACGGAAACTCAACAAGTGTGTTAGAAAGTGAACTCAAGAGAAAAATATGTTAATTCCTTAAATTTACTCATTTGCTCAAATATCAAGTGAACTTAAATGTTAAACCATATAACTTTATAAAGTAAAAGACCTTTAATAAGGAAACAGAGTCCTTGGGAATAGAGTAATGGCAATTTGGGCAAGAATTACAAATTACTGAGTGCCTTCTATGAGCTGGTCATTTGTACTATGCTAGGTTCTTTAACAAAGGGTTATCTTCTGGAATTCGTATCATCACCCAATTGTTAGAGGATGACAACCTATATGCCTTCTTATAACCACTCTACAGTTACCCATGTTACTAAACAGTTTGAGATCTAAAGAGGCTAAAGTATGCCAAAAAGGTCACATCAGTGGTAAGTTTTCCACTTGTTCCTGTTATTTTTCCATGAATATATTATATAATAACTCAGTGAGTTACTTCAGCATTGGTACTATGAGAAACACACAATTTGATTTATTTCTGTGATAAGACTATCACAGTAACTTTATATTTGTCTTCAAAGACCCACAAGGAAGACAGAATAATGCAAGAAAGAGGTCTCCATTTTATTTTTTATTTTTTTTAAAAGATTTTATTTATTTTTTTGACAGAGAGAGAGAGATCACAAGTAGGAAGAGAGGCAGCCAGAGAGAGGGGGGGGAAGCAGGCTCCCGCTGAGCAGAGAGCCCGACGTGGGGCTCGATCCCAGGACCCTGAGATCATGACCTGAGCCGAAGGCAGAGGCTTTAACCCACTGAGCCACCCAGGCGCCCAAGAGGTCTCCATTTTAGATAAACTTGCAAGTTTTTAAATTAGTCCACTCTGAATAACAATTCCAATTCATCCTAATTTTTATTAGCTTATCACAATTTGCTTAATCTCAAGAGTATATAAACTGTCAATATGTATCATGACGTGGTTACAGTAAAATATTTTCATTTTCATTTATTTATATTTATATAAATATATTATATATTATATATTAAATAAATATATTATATATATTATACATTTATCATTCAGGAATAAAAGTGGGAACAATGAGTATGAATTATGGCTTTTCTTAATAATAAACACTTTTAAAATAATTCAAAAACTGTTATTCCAAACCAAATTTAACAAAAATGATCTTGCTCCATTTACATTTGTAAGATGTATGTGGTTTAAAATAAAGTTAATACCAAATTACACTTTAGATTTCTCATGAGAATTAAATATTTTTCAGTCACATGTATTAACTCATTTTATATCTAAATTGGTCAAAAGACCAACCTAGCATTTAAGTCCTTAGTCACTGGTTTTGCTCTGCATCAAAACTATGGTTTGGATTTATTGAATTAATTGAGTTCTTACTATATACCACGTTCCTTGTTGAGAACTTAAGGACTTATCTAATATAGGGGCGCCTGGGTGGCTCAGTCATTAAGCGTCTGCCTTCGGCCCAGGTCATGATCCCAGGGTCCTGGGATCGAGCCCCGCATCGGGCTCTTTGCTCAGCAGGGAGCCTGCTTCTCCCGCTACCATTCCCTCTGCTTGTGTTCCCTCTCTCGCTGTGTTTCTCTCTGTCAAATAAATAAAATCTTTAAAAAAAAAAAGAAAAGAACTTATCTAATATAATGATCAACAAAAATTCTCTGATATACAATATTATGCCCATTATATGAAATACTGAAACCTAAAGTGGTATAGCAATTTGCTGTAAATCCCACATCTTATGAGTAAAAATCTATAACCCCAGGCCATTTGACCTCAATACCCTTGGTCTCAACAAGTGACTGTAAGAATTTGCTACTTAATTCTCAGTGACACACTGTAATATGTTTGGTAAAATGTTACTACAGATCGTGGGTAGACTCTCTTGAGAAGTGCAGTTCCTCCACCAGCCGGAACAGCAACACTAGACATTTGTTAGAGAAACAAATTCTCCGGCCTCCCCATCTTATCAAATAAGAACTCCGGAGGTGGGGCCTTATAATCTGCTTTCAACAAGCTTCTCACATGATTCAGCTGTTTCAATGAACCACATCACTGGGAGAAGTGAGAAATCCTGGCCTTGGAGGTGAGAATTAGCACAGTAAAAGGCTATTTACTCTTCAAAAACTATTTTCCTTTCTTTACATATCACAAAAGATATTGAAGGAATTTTTCTCCAACAGGATGATTCCCTGTAGTTTCTTTAGCGACAGATATATATATAAAATTCATTTATGGGCGCCTGGGTGGCTCAGTTGGTTAAGCAACTGCCTTCAGTCCAGGTCATGATCCTGGAGTCCTGGGATTGAGCTCCATGGGGAATCTGCTTCTCTCTCTGACCTTCGCTCCTCCCATGCTCTCACTTTCTCTCTCTCTCTCAAATAAGTAAAATCTTTATTTAAAAAAAAAACTCATTTATATATGATTGGTTAAGTGCCAATTGCCAGTAAGAGCAAATCATAAATAATGATCTAGTATAACCAAAGATGTCTTTAACAAGTATTTTGCTTTTTAAAAACAGTAACCCAAAAGAGGACAGAAAATATTTTCTTAAAAAATAATTAATCGGGGCACCTGGGTGGCTCAGTCGTTAAGCGGCTGCCTTCGGCTCCGGTCATGATCCCGGAGTCCTGGGATGGAGCCCCGCATCGGGCTCCCTGCTCTGTGGGAAGCCTGCTTCTCCCACTACCATTCCCTCTGCTTGTGTTCCCTCTCTCACTGTGTTTCTCTCTGTCAAATAAATAAAATCTAAAATAAATAAATAAATAAATAATCAAGAGGTGCCTAGTAGCTCACTCGGTTAAGCATCCAACTCTTAATTTCAGCTAAGGTCGTGATCTCAGGGTGGTGAGATAGAGGCCTGCACAGGGCTCCATGCTCAGCAAGGGAGTCCGCTTGAGATCTTCTCTCCCCCTCCCACCCGTCCACCCCACTCTCACTCCCTCTAAAAAACAGTAATAGTAATAGTAATAATAATAATTAATCAAGATTTTTTTAATGAACTTTTAACATTAGGTGTTTGGGCTATATATATGTGTGTGTGTGAATACACACAGACACACATATTGATAAGCAGAGTGTGTACATTAGTTTTGGATACAGTTGTATAATTGGCCAATGGCATTATTTAGTAGCTTCTTAACACTGTCCAAGGGAAATATTAACTATTTAAAATCTAAACCTCTTATTCCAATTATCTATTTTAAAGAAAAAAGGTAAGTATTTATGAAAAACTTGTGGAGTCTGCTGATGGTTAACTTTTCTGAAGACCATTCTTTGAACGGACTAATAAATTGGCTCAAAAATACAAGTTAAGGATAATCATACTGGGAAATTTCAAACATTCTCCACAAGTATTTTGTTATGTTTAGGTATTTTGCAGATATCTGACATATCGCTACTAATACTGAAAGAAAAAATTGCAAGTCAATGTCCCATATTCATTGATGGCACTTCACAGAATAATTAAGGAAGCCTGTTGTTTACATCCTCTATTCATAACTATTTTCATCACTCTATGAATTAAATTAACAGTATTCACTCTATTATAACTACATAGAAGTGATTCAAAACAGCGTGAAAGCTTTTGCCTAGAATAGTGTGTTTTGTGGCAAAAGGTTAATTTCACTATATTCATCCCATTAGAATTCAAAGACAGATATTTCACTTAGATGCTGAAACACATGAATTGGGACTGTCAAATGCAAATTCCACTAAAATTAAATGCCTACTTAAAAAGAATGCGCTTGCATTTCAAAAGCATCACATTTAGCTGATGGCATGCAAAACTGTCAGAATATAATACTGATTTATAGGATTTCCACTGCCCAGAAACATTGGGGAAAACAGGAGAACCAGAGGGATTCAAAAGAAACTTGATCTTTTCTTTTTTTTTTTTTTTTTTTAAGATTTTATTTATTTAACAGAGAGAAACACAGCGAGAGAGGGAACACAAGCAGAGGGAATGGTAGCGGGAGAAGCAGGCTTCCTGCCGAGCAGGGAGCCCGACGTGGGGCTCGATCCCAGGACCCTGGGATCATGACCTGAGCCGAAGGCAGACGCTTAACGACTGAGCCACCCAGGCGCCCCGAAAC
>CM053614.1:5515989-5578117 GCA_028646535.1 Procyon lotor
ATCCCATCTTTTCAAAACCAGGATGCATTAACATTCTAAAATGACACCTCCATCCAGCCATGTCTAAACCAGAAGTCATTCTTCATGCAAAGAGAGCCCGAAGTGGACTGATGGGACAAAGTAAGAACGAAGGGAAGAGTAAATAAAGGAAAAAGGGGAAAGTAAGGAAGTGGAGGGAAAAGCAGGCTGAGAAATTGAAAAAGGCAATGAAAATGAGGGAGAGGAAAACCAAGGAGAAAAACAGAACCTGCAAAGAACAGAACAGCCTATTCGCATGTACTGTTTTCTAATTGCTCATCATTCTTCATGTAATTTGGTAAAAGACAATGAGTATGAAAGGGAATAGCATCCACACTGCTCCTGTTCACTGAGGGTATTTATAACATGTCAGATACAAATATTCTCCCTTATTAATTTTTAAATCGTTAACCAGTTCTTGCACTTCATAGAAGGTAAAAATATTTCTTTCCCAGCCTTTGTGCCTGGTAAGAACAGATGTACTCTAGCAAACTTGAAAAGTGTGCTCTTCACAATTAGTGCTCCAACGAAAACACCTGTAACAGGCTGAGCAGAACAGACTGCCTTCTGCCAATGGACCGAAGGGGAAAAACAACTGAAGCTATTTTGCCATTATGGTACAGCCACACATACTCTGCTTTTCTTAAGAAAGAAAATTCAAGTATGATACAGAAGAGAGTTGAGAGTTTGTGGGGTATTTACAGGGTGGGAGGATTCATGAAGCCATTCATTAATGCATTAAAAAGTCTTGCTTTGTGTTAGTAATTGCATTTGTTTTGTTTCCTGTCTGTGAATTTTGTACTTTCTCTTAAATACAGATTGTAGAATAGGCTGAATTTCCTGGGCACAGGATTAGGGGAAATACAGTGGCACTCCCCTATAGGTAAGAGGTCAGATACAACTTTGAGCTAAATCATAAGCAAGAAATGAATGTATTATCTCCTTCAGACTCCCACCTCGATTCAATATGATCTTTCAACAGAAAAAAAAAAATTCAAGCCCTCTCTAAGAACTTTTGTCTCTGAAGTGGTTATGAGTATTTGTATAATATCTATTATTAATAATTACAGACTAGTAGGTGGAAATAGATGGCTGGAGGTCTTCTATTATGACAACTAATCAGTCTATTATTTCAAGTGGGTAATTATCAAATAAAACCATCAATGTACACGATGTTAGCGGTGCATTTTTATTACCAAGGTTTAACAATAAAATGGGATTAAACCATTAGCAACATTATTTTCTTTATCTCTATTTTTTTTCTTTTTGCAACTTAGTCAAAAACCCCTGGATATGTGTAGGTAATAACAAACAGATATCAAACATATAAAACTTAAACAAGACCAAAGAATTGGAAATGGGCATTTATTTTCAATTGTTGTTAATCCAAACACAGAGGTAGAGCTGTCTTTTCTTCTCTGGACCTTTTGACATTTGCAGCAACACATTCTGCATTTTACTCTGTCATCTGTGATATTGGAAATGAAATGCTGTGTCTGATCAGAAGCATCAAGCATGAAGCCAAGCAGAAGATACATAAGTATCTTCTGGTCCATTGCTCACAGTGATTGAGCTAGTGGCATCTAAAAGGGACACAGAGAGGTCTGACACACAACACCATCTCCCTCTCAAGCTCACACACATACTAATACACAGGCACATGAAGAAACGGCCTTCTCCATCTGGCAGCTACTAATTGACTAATCGAGCATTAAGGCCTTCGAAGAGTGCTAAACATGAGTAGGATGGAAAAATTCTCCCCCTCTGAACTGACCTAGGATAATTTCTTATAGCTTTGTCAGTGTAAATATCTTAAAAAGTTGGGGGGGTAGTATCTACATTAATATTTGAGAGCATATAATACCATCTCACATTTCATATACTTGAAGCACATATTTTGTTAAATTCTGTCAAAAATAAATAGAAATTCGGCCCATCACCTATTTCTGGATGGCTCATGAACTAAGAATGAATTTTGCGTTTTTAAATGGTGGAAGAAATGAAAAAAAATGATGTTATATGACAGATGAAAATTAAATGAAATTCAAATTACAGTGTTCATCAGTAAAGACTTACTGGAACACATTCATGCTTACTAGTTTATATATTGTCTACATCTCCTTTCACGCTATGATGACAGAAATGAGTAGTTATGACAGAGATCAAATGTATCCTGAAAATCCTAAAATATTAACTGTTCTTTTCAAAAAAACATTTGCCAACTCTGGTTTTATACCACGTTCATTTACTTCAGCCAAAGTAGAAACAGTACAGTCTCACAGTTTTAGTTTAAACCTTTTTCAGACATAGTCTCTCCTAAAACTTAATTCTTATTTATTTTTTTACTTCTATTTTTTAAGATTTTATTTATTTATTTGACAGAGAGACACCCAGCGAGAGAGGGAACACAAACAGGGGAACTGGGAGAGGGAGAAGCAGGCTTCCTATGGAGCGGGGGGCCAGATGTGGAGCTGGATCCCCGGACCCTGGGATCATGACCTGAGCTGAAGGCAAAGGCTTAACGGCTGAGCCACCCAGGAGCCCTAAAACTTACTTCTTAATAACCTATGAAAACATAACTATTTCCTTGCGCTTCCTCCACCTCCAACCTCTTCTGAAAAAAACATTTTATATTCTAGAGTACTCTAAGCCAAAACACAAATTGTTTATTCAATAAAGAAACTGAAATATCCTTTTAGATTTTAAAAAAGTAGAAAGCAATACAAATGAGGAATATAGGATTTTGGTTATATAAGCCACATTAGATTTTCAATGGGCTAGATTTCACACCAATATACATTCATACACAAGTGGCTCAATCCAGTATGCAGTAGCCTTTGATCTGGAAATGGGGAGGATTTACCCGAGTGCTTCTCATCTGAAAATGGGTAGATAAGATACATGAATGAAAAGAGTCTGCATTTTATTGGGTTAGCCATATACTCATTTTCCACCATTTTCATCTTTTTTCTATCACAAAATTTACATGAATAAATCAGAAATAGCTCTGAATTACCATAATTTGTGTATTCCCTTTCTCTTCTAGTAAATTATAACTTTGTGAGAATAGGTATCGTCTATTATGTAGGCTTGTACTTCTAAATGATCAGTGAATATTTCTAAAATGAAAATGGCCTTACTGAAGATTTCTCCACCACCCAGAAAGACTGGTGTCTGCAGATCATTATGGGTGTTTCCCTTTCCATACAGCTGGACATCCATGGGCTACATTTTCTGGCTCCCTTGCACAGACATTGAACCTTGTATTCTCTGCCAAGAGAATGTGAGCAGAGTGACGAATATGATTTCCAACTTAAGGAGCTTAAAGAGCCTTCTCTCTTTTTCCAAACTCACTGACTGAATGCAGAGGACTCTGCACTCTATGGCAAGAAAAGACCAAAAGAAGAAAGGAATCTGGACCCTGAATCAACACGAGGAAAACTACCCTCCAACCAGGACTGTTCTGTGATTGAGAAGCAAACCTGTGCAAACCACTGCCATTCATAAATCTGTTATAGCAGATTGCATTATCCTAACAAAAAATAGTTGCCAACTCTATTTTTATTGCTAAATAAGGAAGATATGCTCAGTTCTGATCCCTATTAACTCTTCCGCAGCATGAATAGTATTGATCACTTGCTTGCTTTTGAAATTCCTTCTAACTCTGCCCTTTGCCTTCTTGATTAGGACCACACTACACCACCACCACCACCACCACCACCACCACCACCACCACCACCACCACCCATGTTCTCCTGCTCCCAAGTTTCCCTTGGGTTTTCCTGGCTTCCTTTCATCCCCCTTGGCCAGCTCCTCTTCTGTTTCAAAGCTCATATTCTCCAAAATGCTCTTAGGCCCTCTTCATTTCCAGAGCAAAATCAACCACTTCAAACTTCTGGAAGAAGGCTTACTGTACTGACTACGACCTTCATGTGGAGGAAGGTGGCTTTTTTTGACTTAGGTTAAACTATCTTGAAACACATAGGAAACATGAAAATGTTACACCTTCCTAATGTGACTTATGTGTCACTGTTCTCTTCTAAAGTCTTTTTATAAGTAGGCAGTAATATCAATATTTCAGCTAACATGGTCATCTTTCTTGGTGATACATGTATCATGATACATAGTATCATGATATGTACATATGTATCATGATACATAGTAGACTGTACTTTATTTACCCTATGTATAATTTTTTTAAAGATTTTATTTATTTATTTGACAAAGAGAGAGATCACAAGTAGGCAGAGAGGCAGGCGGGGGGGGGGGGGGAAGCAGGCTCCCTGCTGAGCAGAGAGTCTGATGTGGGGCTCGATCCCAGGACCCTGAGATCATGACCTGAGCTGAAGGCACAGGCTTTAACACACTGAGCCATCCAGGCACCCCTACCCTATGCATAATTGATGGGAGTCAGAATTCTTTATTCCTCTAAAAAAATAATTATTAAGAACTTATCATGTGTTAACACTGCTCAAAGTGTTGGAGATACACGGGTGAAGAAGAGAGTCAATATGTTTGCTTTTTTTTTTTAAAGATTTTATTTATGTATTTGACAGAGAGAGAGAGAGATCACAAGTAGGCAGAGAGGCAGGCAGAGAGAGGGGGAAGTAGGCTCTCCGCCAAGCAGAGAGCCCTATGTGGGGCTCGATCCCAGGACCCTGAGATCATGACCTGAGCCAAAGGCAGAAGCTTTAACCACTGAGCCACCCAGGCGCCCCAATATGTTTGCTTTTATGGAGCTTATTTTAAGGGAGGAGACAGAAGATAAAGATGTAAAATAATTTAAACAAAGGTTATAAAACCTATAAATGCAATCACGGGACTACATGGGAGAAAACGTAATTATGGGGCAAGGGTAAGTTTGAGAAACAGTAAAGCACTCTCTGAGAAGATAAAATAATATTTAAGTATTAATTTTTGGGTCTTTAGAGATTAGCACCTAATACTCATTCAATTAGCATATATTTAATGAAACATTAAATTGAGAGTTATTTATATGATGGCTATTCTACACAAAGAAAACTGAAAAAGCCTCCTTTTTAATTCTTTTTATAAGTGTGTTCCCAAGGGTAAAGTTAGAATCACAGTGCCTTAGATTTTTACTTAGAAGAAACTCTGAAAACCACGTAGTCTAGGAGCATTATTTTTAGATGAGAAAAATGGTTACCAGGGAATTTCCAAAATGCTCATGTATTTTATAATACAGACAAGTATAAGAGTATGTTTATGAAGATGGAGAGTTAAAAGACACCTACCCAAACATCAATTGATGGGATCATTCCAACACTTGGAAGCCATATTACTGGGAATGGGACAAGCTTTCCTGGTCTCATCTGAAAGGGTCTTTGGCTGGTAATTGTCAGCCTGTGCCTTTCAGTGTACAGTGTAGCACCACTGAGCTGAAGGCCAGTGCAACTGGCTGTGACCTTTGTTTATCAAACACTGGACCACTATCACTGGACCAGTGGAGTGCTGATATGACAAGCTCCTCCTTCTATAAGAGATCTGCTTTGATATTGCAAAGACAACTGAATTTTGTTTTTTTTAAAAATCGAATTCTCTCACATTTTCAAAGAAGATCCTAAATTCCTTAGCTGAAAGAGTAAAACGGAAATTAATAGTTGGTGAACTAAAAAAGGCTTTTACCTACAGTAGACTGCTTGGTCTGGGGTATTATTCTATAGGAAGAAACTGTAAAAGGAATGGACTTTTTGCTCCACTGCTTTAAGTCTTTAAGTCCCTTTCTATATTTACTCCTATCTTATCTTTTCAAAAAATTCAATTTCTTTGCACAGTGTTCAATCTCTTTAAAAATAAAAAAAAGCCCAATGTGTATGGTACCACACAAATCTTTAAACTGAAGTTTTATTTACTTATCTCTCTTCCACATCAACCTACACAATTTGGCAGGACCCCTCATTTGAGCTTCCGAAGATCTGAAACTCTGGCCAGCCCAGAGGCAATGAAAATTCTGACAGTATAGGTTTCACTTGTTCACCAAAATATGAGAATAAATTAAAAGGTGTAAAAGCATAAGATACAGTATCCATGAGAATATTCCACGTAAACCCCCAGTTCTTCCATTGATATTATATGCATTTATTTTTAAAATATCTAATAAAATGGAATACCTAACTTGTTCATTCATGACTGGGATCCCAACTATCAGCTTTGTTTTCAATGCTGTCTCTGTCACCTTTTTTCTTATGCATGGTGCTACTGTTCATGTGTGGCAAAAAAGACTAACACATCATTGAAGACAGTAAACACTGCCTAAGAGTCATGTCACAATTGGTTTATTTATATTGTTTTCCTCTCTCCTGGACTCGTAACTGTTAGTATTCTCCTACATTTGTATTCCTCCTCTTTTCTACTCATTCTGGACAGTTACTGATGATATCATGATGTCTTTCCTTCCTTCTAACCTTGTGTGTGTGTGTGTGTGTGTGTGTGTGTGTGTGTGTGTGTAACCCTTAGAAAGATACATAATTAAAGTATTATCCTGTACTCATTCCCTACCCAAATTTTACACTGAGTCATAAACAAAAGTTTTCTCTTCCCTGGCCTTTGTATTTTTTTTAAGATTTTATTTTCAAGTAATCTCTACACCCAATATGAGGCTCAACTCACAACCCCGAGATCAGGAGCCGCATGCTCCATGGACTAAGCCTACCAGGTGCCCTGCCTTTGTATATTTTTAAAAGTTAATTCATCACTTAGACAAAGAAATCTCCAATGAAGTTGGCACCATATTTTAAATTGTATTTTAAGGGTTTCTGTTTTCAGATTTTCTGCTGATTCTATCACACCACCTACAAAATTATATATGAATTTCTTAACTCATTCCTATTAGACATTTGGTGTTTGATGTGGTGCCATACTAAGTAAGGAATTTAGCTCACTTTAGCATCTTCTATATATTCCCCACATCCTTCTGTTGGTTAAAATATTATTTTTATTTTTCTGCTAGTTACCATATATTCTTAAATAATATTTTTTAACTTCTATTTCTTAATCCTTTTGCTCTCTAAAAAAACTGGACAATCTACCGAGGAAGGCTTAGGACTCCTAATGTGTGCTCTGGCACCTCAAAATAATATTCCAGTTTTTCTAAATTACACTTAAAGCATTTCTATAATGACTTCATATTGCACTTAGTATCTTCTGACTCAATATAAATGCCCAAGAGAAGTTATATTATACTCTAGACTAGCCCCAGCCAAGAGCACTTTCAGTGACAATGGAAATGTCCGATACCCACACTACCTATGGTGAGGAAACACTGAGAAGGCGCTATTCTTGCTCTCAAACACTGGAGACATGGAGGACAGCCAGATGTAGCTGAGAAAAATGCAAGGTAAATAGAAAGGGTGATATTTCACCTTTCATCACGTATCTCCTGCTCTCCTTCAGTTCCAAAAGATTCATACGTCTAATTGGATGTTTTAACTAGAGTAATATATCTTAAACCCCATATATTTTCCAACGCACACTCTTAACTTCACCTCTACATTAAGTGCCTCAGTGATGGGAGTACAGGTCTGGCATAACACTTGTTAAAGGGTCTCCCAGAGTTTTAATGGTTTCCAATCTGCACTAACAGTCACTGTAATGTTGCAGGGTGAAAACAGCCTTAAAAACAGCCACATGTAGTTGGTGGCAAATACTGGACAGTTTTTGATTTATGATGATTATGTCAGAGTCTTTTATTCATCAAACAATATTTTGCGGCAGCCCTTGCAGTCTCATAGGCTAGCCTACAATTTCCAGGCCTAAGAGATAAGATCCATTCCAAAGCCTAAAGGAGTGAGAGGTATAACGAAACACACCTGTGTTTCAGTTGTGGCTCTGCCTTTCACTAGTTTGGGTGCTCTTTTGATCTTCAATTTATCTTTAGAACAGGAATGATAATGCTAAATTTGAAAGACTCTTAATGAGGTTTTTGCAAATGAAAATGGCCACGCAGTAGCTGTTCAGCTGATGGTAGCTAATGCTATTAAGTTATTTTTGCATTAATCACAATTACTTGTAAGTTATTAAATGATTTGTCGCATACAGAGTTGTAATAAGGATTAAATGAGATGCAGTATACAAACAGTTAGCAAGGATGCAACACACAATACATGACCACTAAACATTCCGTGCTCACCAAATACTGCTCTTTACCCAAGCAGCAGCCTTCCATGTACATGGACAGCATCCACATACTGTGGCACCCTCCACATACATTCCACCGAGTGCTACATTTCCTTCAGGGTGCCTATGATATAGGCATATATATACGGTAATTATATATATGTTCTTCAGCTATCATGTTTTGTTTTCTTCTCTACTTCTGAATTACCTGGAAACCCCCAGAAGATATAATTCCCACTATTCAGCGCATGATAGATTTACGCTGAACTAGATACTTAGTTCAGACATTGAAGCAAGAACACAGAAAAGATTTTTTCTGTTACCATGTGGATTCTAGTTGATGTAGGGCTCAATCTCTGCTGCTGAGTAACCATCCATCATCTATTCCTAAATATACTTGCTTTGGAATATTGGACGCTTGTGTTCCCCACCCCGACCTTTCACGTCTATTTGCTTGCACCAGTTAGCACGGGGGCCCTAGAAGCCCTCCTGTGCAGAACAGTGGCTGGGACTGAAGCCTTCATGGGGGCCCACAGATATAAATATTTGCCTGTGGATTGAGTGGCCCCAAATCAAGACCAGACTGCAAGAGAAGATAGTAATGGTGTCTGGACTGATGAACCAAACTCAATATAAGGCCTACCTCCGAGCACAACCCGACCACTTGATCACCATGGATGCCCCCTAGGGGGAGACACCATGTAGTGTATAAATTTGCATGTTAAACATGTGTATCCTAAGTGGAAAAGCTTTGCAGGTAAGAGTGTTAACCCGTTAAGCACAGATAATCTGTGTCCCTGATTAAACACACACAGAAGAGCAGGAAATCCTCCCTTTCAGGTGACCAGAATACTTTTTTCCTGCTCCCCTCTGTGCAGGCTACACTAAGACCAGAAGGAGTAAGAGCAAGACCAGTAGTAGATGTTTTGCCCAGGACTAATGACATCTTGCCTCCGTTGTCTGCCCCAACATCAGCAGCTCATGGACGTACCACTGCGGGGCTCTCTGCAGAGTAGAGACTGTGGAGTTCCCCCCAAAAAGCAAACATGTACTTCAACTTTTCCACAGAGGTCCTAGCACAAGAGAACCAGAACTGATTCAACAAAATATGTACCTACTTCTGGACAATCATGAAAATATTTTGAAGGAGATATCTGGAAGATTGAAACTCTTGGTGGTCTAATAGATTGTTTTCAAAACCACTGCCATATATGTATTCATGCAAATGCAAATGACACCTGGTGGGTACTCAAAGGTGGTGGTGTCCTGATATACCTATTGCTTGTCTGCCTCCTTTTTTAAATTGTTTCTTAATAATAGACCTCTAAACAAAATTTGGGCAAGCACAACATAATGGTTCTCTATAGCCTGTCTTTTATAACTGTATCTCCTAAATACCTCTAAACCCTAATATAGAGGTTAGGGGTTGGCAAATCATGGTCCCCAGACAAAATCTGGCCAATCACCTGTTTTTGTAAATAACATTTTTTTGGGGAACACAGCCACCATGTATTTAGTAGGTACTGTCCATGGCCTCTCTCAGGCCACAATGGCAGAGTTGAACACTGTGGCTGTACTCATTATTTAGCCTATCTAGCCCTTTATAGGAAGAGTTTTGGATCCCTCTTCTACATGAAAAAGATACTCATTTGCTTAAAAATTGAAAACTTGCTCCAAACTATTTCTAAACTCACAAATTTATTTCTAAATTCTTTTTCAGTCAATTTCTAGGTTTAAATTATATTAACACCAAAGAGAAATCACCTGGTTTATCTAAGTATCAACTAGTCATTATAGTATAAGATGATAAGAGTGCTGTACCTGATTAGCTGATCTGTACTTGGTATTAAAAAACTGTACTCAGTGCACATCTTTGTTTTATGATTTTACTGCCTTCTATTAAGACATCTGGGAATTAAATTTTTAAAAAAGCAGAGTTTTTTTTTTTTTTTTTTAAAAGCAGAGTTTTAAAGACAAACCTAAAGAAAGCTCAATCGCAAGCTATTCTTTTGAAGAAACAGATACTTCATTTAGTTAAGTGACAAGGATAAAAAATTTTATGTGTTTTAGTAACATTCTGCAGTAAGTTTCACTGTTTTGCAAATGTTCTCTAAGGTTTGGTTCTTGGTTGAGATGACAGTATTCAAAATAAAACCACTAAAAAGTTATTTTAATTCAGGAATAGTGGGATGAGGCTGTGGAGAGAGTTTCCAATTCTGATTTGGATTTCAAATGGAACCTTAATAAATCAAGATGAAGTTCATGGATTTTCTCATTTACTGCCTCCACTGCTGGTGATCAGAGCAAGAGGACAGCCTGTTGTTGAGAGCCTTCTTCCTCGGGATTTTCTAATCTTCCAACAGGCAACCACTCAACATAAAAAACCATCCTGTCTCACCTAATACACTGAAATAAATAAAGCTGTGTCTCCCTGCTTAGGAAGATGAGCTTTCAGATTGTTTCTTTGCAAATCAGAATCCTACTGTGCCAAACTATCCAGATTTCATAAACTGTACAATATCCAATGCAGCTCATCTCAGACAGCAATGCTTTAATTGCTTCGTGATGCCTCAGGACAATGTGAAAGAATTTTTAAAAATCTAAATAGGCATCTAATCAGTTTTTCAACAATATGACATCTCATGTGATCTTTATATTTACCACTCTGCTTTAATCCTGTCTGAATACATTTAGGTACTGCACACTATGTTTGCAAGAAATCTAAACTGTGCTACTGTTTAAGACACTGCACTTAATTAACCGAAATAAGCAGGTTAAAGGGAATACAATGTTAATCTACTGTAGGAGATATAAAAAAGAGTGAGGCAAAGAGTACACCATGCTACTCAAAGTGGAATATAAAAACACATCTGGAAAACCAGAAAGTTATATGAATAATAAGCACTCAGGACATTCTTCTTTCCTCTAACAAAGATTTTTTTTTTAACAAAGATTTTCTAAGATGGCTAATTTCATTGCCTTTCGTAAGAACAGGTACATGCAATTCTGGATAGAGGAATTTTTGAACAAGGAAAAGTAAAAATGAATATATGATTCATAGCCATTTAGATAACTACCAAATTAAAAACTAGGAATAAATATATTTTAGAAATTGCTAGTCGGGGGGCGCCTGGGTGGCTCAGTGGGTTAAAGCCTCTGCCTTTGGCTCAGGTCATGATCTCAGGGTCCTGGGATTGAGCCCCGCGTCGGGCTCTCTGCTCAACGGGGAGCCTGCCTCCGCCCCCCGCCTGCCTCTCTGCCTACTTGTGATCTCTCTTCTCTGTCAAATAAATAAATAAAATCTTTAAAAAAAAAAAAAAAAGAAATTGCTAGTCGGCTTTTACTTTATCACTTTTCTTTCTTTGGAAATTGTGTTTGTTCTATTTTGTTTTTGCTTTTTTTTTTTTTTTTTTTTTTTTTTAGCAGGGAGGGTTGTTGCGGTGGTTGTTTTGTTTTGTGGTAGCCAAATAGCTTTTTTATGAAGAATTTCTCACGGATGCCTCTTTGGTGAGTTAGCAAATCCTTTATACAGCCCATGGCTCCCTCCCATACAAAGCACTTTGCATGCACACACCAACTGTTTCTCCCGAAAGCCATCACTAAATGCATATTTCATGCTCACCTTTCTGATTTTAGCAATATTCCTACCTTCCTTCAAAATATCCCATAGCTCCTGATCTGGGGAATATAGTTGGGGAGTGGGTCTGAAATCTTGAACTCCATTATCTGTAAGATGTTTTTAATTAAAAATTCTACAATGTTAACATTCATTTTAGTGTACTCTTTCATCTCTTAGCTCATCTTCATTTTGACCAAAAGCAGCTGACTGCTGACTACATTATCAGTAACCTTTAAAAACCTCAAGCCCACATATTCTTCAGCATTTCTTGCTCAGTAAGAAGGAGCTTTTTGGAGTCAGATTCAAGCTCAGGTTGACAGGTGCATTTGCAACACTAGGACCTTCAGCAATAACAACAGGATGTGTTAAAGAAAAAGAGGTCTAGAAAACAGAGCCCTATAGTATTCATTCTTTCATGTGTTCAATAATTATTTTATGTACTAAAAAGATCTGTTATTGGGGGGGCACTGAACTACGCACTTGGAATACAGAGAAAAAGATATGATGTCACTGTCCTCAAGAATCTCACCAAAGGATAGAGTTCATATTAACAAGTTATTTATACTGAATAAATAATTTTATAAAATATAATAGAAATAAGATGTTTAAAGTTATCTAAACAGGTTATGTAAGAACTTCATAATTGTATAATTCATTTTATATCTTGAGTAAGACAGTGTGCATTGCCCTTTGCTTGTGTAGGTGTGTTTCTCTGTGATCTAAAACACTCATTACAAACTCTGTACCATATTCAGGCTCTAATTCTATGTACCGCAGTGATTTCAGGCATCAAATTTAGCCCCTTCTTCAAAGAATGATTCATTTTTTTCATTTTCAGAGGATGAGATCATGCTGCAACTTCCCAATTTACCACAAGCACCTTGAAGACAGTGTTTTGTGTCGCAGGCACATATCTATTCCCAGTGTCCACGGCTATGCTTGGCATATAAACATTTTTCAATTCAACAACGTTAGCTGCCCATCATCCCACCATTACAACATTTTCTGCATTCTCATTTCTCATTAAAATCTCCAGGGAGAGGAGACACAGGGAATACCAGAGAATATAGTGGAATGGGACATAGGGGCAGCAATTGGCGACTGAAGACTGAAGACAACTTTCACGGTAGAGTTGTAAAGAAAAAATAAATGTCCCCTCAAAGAGGAAATAGAAAAGTTCCATTGACAACGTCCCCCCATAGTTCTCTTTACTTCTATCTTTATCACTCAACTATAGATAACGGGTGTTTATACTGTTCACTTCACACAGGCAGACACATGGCTCTGACAAAGGTAACTAAGGTTCCTACAGGTATGCTAACAGTCATATTCACGGTGGTGTCTATAGAACTCCTTGGGACTTGGTGGCTGTGCCTGCAGGGGTCACTACTGTCCAAGAACTGACGATGGGGTTCACTGCTACTGTCAGCAAGGGAATGAGAATGTAAATGGGTTCACAGGTCACTTTATGTCAAGTGGAAAATGAATAATAGTTTTGTTCCTGTGGGCTTGAGAAAAACATGCATCACTGATCCCTCAAGGATTAATTTCTCCTAGATAAATGCAATTGTCTAAAATAATAGTGGGGGAAACCAATCATTCTAAATGCAACACCCAGAATAAGTGGATGAGAGCTGCCCATTTAAAAAGGCCAAAGAATTCGAAAGGAGGGGCCAGGGGTGCCTGTTAGCATGTGGTCAACAGTTGCTCTCAGGTACCTGATGATGATCCTCTCACAGCTGGAGGTCAAAAATAAAAAGCCATCCACATGTCTGGGATATTTATGACTGAGCTGCTCAATGTGATGTGATCTTTTTAAGGGAAAAAAAAATACCACATCCAAAGCTTGGGAAAAACTAGCCTGGGATTGGCTTAAATTCTAGTATTAAACTGAGGGGGTTATTAAACTAAGAGTTTAGAAAAGGACAGTTTGTTTCCTGCATGTAAGTTACTACCTAATGCAGTCACTTCTTGCCTGTAGGTCTCAGATTATTGATAAACTTTTTGAATAAATCCTTATAACCATAATATGACATAATTGCTACAGTTTCTTAAAAAACAATTATAAAACCTGCAATAAGGGGAGTTACTGTTTCTGAAGGCCATACCGTGATATAATCAGTATGGACACTGCACAGATAAGTACGAAAAGCTCAGAGCCCACCTAAGAGGATCTTTCAGTCTCTGGCCTCCCTCTCAGACCCAGCTGCCGAGGACTCATAATAGGCCAATACTGAGAAAATAGAAACATTCCCAGAATGAGTAATAAAAATGCTTAAAGAAAGCACAGTAACTATTTGTAGAGGGAAGGACATGTATTTTGAACCTGAGTGGGATTATTAAGTACTGTACATATACTTGGGGAGAGCAAGAAACTGTGGCCCATATTCCTATTTCCCCAGGGAGGGCTGCATATGTTAGGAGAGATTTTAGTGAAAGGAAAGAAAAAGCTAAGGCAAGGAGATGTGGCAGGAGTCAGGTGTAGCCTGGAAGACAGGCACGAGGGAGGGACAGTTCCTGGGTCCCTGAGAAACTAACACCTAGGAGAAAGTAGTAGTGTGGTTGACAGTGAATGGCAGTGGAGTCAGATGTCCACAAAAGGGACATGAGGATATTTAAGAGGGGACAACCCACTGTGACCCAGGGTCAAGAGGAAAGGAAATGAGACCCTATGACAACCAAGTTTTGAATCCCCTGCTTTCTTCTGAAGATGGCCTTTACTTTCCTCATTTAAAGCTTGAATCCTTACATACCCCTCATAATTCCTTCCTTAACCTTGGCTTGACAAATGGAGTCCTATATTCTGTGCATCTGACCTTATCCTTCTTGATGCCTTTGCTTCTCCCTTGATCATGAGCTCCCTATTTACACCCTGCCTCGAAATCTGATTCCAGCTCATATTTCTTTCTTTTTCCTAATGGCTTTGCTTTGTCATCTTGACTCTGGATTGTATATCCCACTTTGAGAAGAGTCAGAGTAATATGAGAATGATCTGAGTCTTTTCCCACTTTAGATTATAAAAGTCATGGTCCTGATTCACAGAGCCATAAAAAGTCATGGGGAAAGACAGAATATGATAGAAAAGGCAATCTTATCAGTGCTGAGTTAAACTAAGAAAAATAATGAGAAGAGGATGTCTAAATTTAAGCTTATTTAAGAAGCCTAAAGAAGAGAAGTTTTTATATTTCAGTTGTTCATTCAATTAATTTGAATTGGAAACCTCCTATATGCCAGGTAACAGTCTACATACTGAAGGCATGTAATACAGATGACAACAACTAAAGTCATAATTAATTTAAAACACATGAAAATATGCTGTAAGGAAAAAAAA
The DNA here is from genome assembly GCA_028646535.1 of Procyon lotor. Taxonomy (NCBI): domain Eukaryota; kingdom Metazoa; phylum Chordata; class Mammalia; order Carnivora; family Procyonidae; genus Procyon; species Procyon lotor. The sequence continues at coordinate 5,531,094 of CM053614.1, forward strand.
GTAACAGTATATAAAAAAAAGATGTATCACTTCCTGTGTTTTATATATGATATTTGAGAACACAAGTAGGTCCTTAAACATACTTTTGCTTACCCTCTTCATCCATCCGGATCCACGCCTATGTGTATCTCTGGGAAGAGATCAAACATCATCTTCTCAATGAGGTGCTCTTATTCCTACTCCACATAAAGTTAGCTGGACCTTAGTGAGGTAACTATGCACCACTCCCTTGGCACAATTGAGAGACACAGTAAATGCTAGATTTTGGTCACTCTCTAATTCTTCCCTGACTGTTCTAGGCAGCAGAAGCCACACAAATAGACGATTTCAAGAATGGATTTATACAGTCAAGGTTTATCTAACAGTCAGGTTAGATTCTAATGACTTTGGCAAAGGATAAATTCTGTACATCCATATCATTACTGAAAGTTACATTAAATCACACAAAAAAATATATAAAATATCATATAAGTGGTTTTGTGTATATACATATAAATCCATCATTTCATTATTAATTGTTCTATTCTTTGTTTCTATTCTTCTTTCTCTGGCTCTCAATCATCTTTCACTGTCAATCCCAAGAATGTCATTCATATCATCATTTTCCTCTTCCCTGGCTGCATAGACAATGAACCTTACTTCCTTTTCTATGGCCTGAAAAAAAGTTAACATCATTTGCACATTTATATTACTTAAATAAATATATTCTCCTTTCCTTTTTTAAGTGGGCATATAGTTAAATCCAATTAAGTTTAATGTGTTTGTTTTTTTTTAAAAGATTTATTTATTTTGAGAGAGAGAGAGTGCACAAGCATGAGGGAGGGGCATAAGGAGAGGGGAAAGCAGACTCCCCACTGAGTAGGGAGCCTGACACAGGGCACCATCCTAAGACCCCAAGATCATGACCTTAGCTGAAGCCATTTAATGGACTGAGCCACCCAGGTACCCCTTAAGTTCAATGCTTCTATGAAATAATGTCCCCCTACATGATTCTTGTTTCATGACTCTTGCATTTATTGACTGATCTCATTTATATTTACCCAAAACACAGTAGTCTATTAAAAGGTTCATCAAAAATATCAGCCTTACATGGGAGGAAGTTTGTATTCTTTCAGTCTTTTAAGCGATATTGATCAATATACATACAAGCCTATACCTCAAAAAGGGAAGTCCTAGAAACTGCTCTGAGTAGGAAAAAGAATGAATTGATTCTACATTCATAATACTATTTTCTGATTTCACAGTCTTTTAGTAGATTATTATTTAAATTTTTTCCTTCCTTTTGGCAGCATAGGCAGGAAAGGGAGATAATTACAGATTGCAGTGTACTTTTGGCTTTAAGCCCAGCTGAAACATAAAGTGGAAGGATGCACTTTCTCTTTCTTCCAAGATAGACCTATAGGATATGCTCAAATCCAAGAAGAAAAATCAAACTAGGCAGTGGATAAGTAATAGTAAACAAGATTATTTCCAATAAATGGAAGGAAACACGCTGACATTTTCTGGAAGGGGTCTTGTGGATGCTTACACATTAGTATATTACCATAGTTGTACATGGAAGAGATTCTAATAAAGGGCAGTGCAGAATATCTCTGCAGGTTTTTCTAACCAAATCACTCATGTTTTTAACTTCACTTTCGAATATCAAGGCTATACATAAAGCAAAATCAAACAAATGTGAAAGTTAAAACAACAGTCTAAAAAATTTTGTATTAAAGCTTTCCCTCAGCTAGAACATAAATGATCTCCTGTATCTACTTCATTTTTAAAGTAATCTGTGTTGGGATTGGATGTATGAATTCATTTGGAGGAGGAAAGCTATCAGTGGGAAAGACAAACTTAGCCATAATAAGATGGCGTAGAAACCTATCAATCATGGCCAGTGTTCTGTAATATGTAAATTATCAACATATTGACTATTATTTACTGAGATAACTAATGTATTTAATATTGAGTATCCATGTTAACTGCCAGAGGCATGTGTTGATGAATCTCCATCAGCTTTATCTCTCATATTGTACACTAGATAAATTGAACTGCTAATGGAAAACAAAATGAAACAAAAAGTTAAATATTTGATACAACATGGGTTGCCTGGGTGGCTCAGTGTTTGGTTAAAGCCTCAGCCTTCGGCTCAGGTCATGATCTCAGGGTCCTGGGATCAAGCCCCGCATAGGGCTCTGGGCTCAGCAGGAAGCCTGCTTTCCCCTCTCTCTGCCTGCCACTCTGCCTACTTGTAATCTCTCTCCTCTCTGTCAAATAAATAAATATATAAATCTTTAAAAAAATATATCTGATGTAACAGAATTATTCTAAATTCCTCAGAAAAGGAACTTTTCCCAAAAAAGAATGTCAAAGGAATAATGCATTTTAATAAATGTAAAATGCTTTAATAATTATTTCTAGGGTTATCCTACAATGTATTCTTGTACACTTGATAAACACTTCATACTTAAAACTGCCTTATTAATTTAAAATAATTATGATTCCCTTTGCCTTGTTTACCCCTAGGGAGTAACTGTAGTTCAAGTAGGTCAAAGATTATAAATAAATACTTTTCTCATTGGAAAGCAAGATTTTTCTTTACTCCTCATTAGTAGGGCACTGAGTGACTTTTTCAGACTCTTTGTGTGTGGCATATAGAACTCTGTGCCAAGAAAATCATAAACAGCTTTTGATGGAAAAATCCTAAAACTATGGGGATAAATAGACTTTAGTCTTCTTGGATAAGAGTAAGATTTAGCAAACACAGATGAATATTACCAGCCACTAAAAGCAAATACCTCTTGGCAACAATGCCAAATAATCTAGAGTTTATTGGGGGGTCAGACAGAGTTCAGATAATACAACAGGGCTCAGTTATACTGGTAGAGGATAAGACTAGAACTCTATTAATAATTCTGTTCAAGTGGACGCTGCCTATATTTTGTCAGGGCAAGGAAGCCCTTATACTAGTCAGATGTCAAATAAGGCTGTATAACATGTCAGAGAAAGTAGAAGGCCCACTCATAAAAACAGAATAATTCTCAATAAAAATTACGCTAACAGGAGATTTAAAATCTCCATTCTGTTTCCTTCTGCAAAAGGATAGCAACTACCAAACATTTCCCCTCTCCTTGGACTGACATTGGGGGGCTTTGCATGATCTGGTTTTCTGAATCAGTGAAAATATAATGGAGTAGTCAATAACTGTTTCCGGGACAATCTGATATGCACATATAAAAAAAGTAAAGCTGGGCATGTATTTCACATTATTTAATAATTTCAGATGAATTAAAGTTGTACAAGTGATATTTTTAAATTGTAGAGGAAAAAGGAGTATCTTTCTGACATTTGAATAGAGGACTGTTCTTACAATAATACGTGATAAAAGAAAATATTGATCAATTAAAGAACTTTTTATGGAAAAAACAAAAGATACAGTCACAGTGTGAAAAGATACGGCACAGATAAGGGAAAAAAAAAACATTTAAAAGTCCATTAGATCCATCAATTACAACAGAGAATTATCTTCTCTGATAGTGTGAATCCTACTGACAAGTTCCTGATTAAACAACTCCTTTCCAGATGTAGGAATTTTTATGTAAAGAAGTATGGTTTTCTTTTTTCTTTTATAGTTTTTTTGTCTCTTTCAGTCACTTGAAAGCATAATATGCCAAATTTTTTTCATCTAGGAACTCTTCACAGGTTTAACGAGCCATTAGTGTAGCATTTCCATTACATTGGTCACATTCATTCTGCTCCAGCAAAGCATACATTTCAAAATGTAAAATGTGTCCATTGTGTGTCCATTCAATGTGACATCCTAATTTAAGAAAAAAAATAGCAGTTACCCTTAATGCCATTTTATTAAACATTAGAAGAAACCACTGTGTGTTAGATTATAAGTTAATGAAATTTTATTGCCAAGGCATATAAATGCAAGAAATAAAATTTCAAAGCAGGAAATAAGACTGCAAAGACTCTTACTATCTATGCGGCAATTTAAGAAAAAAAAAATAGGAGTTGATGTTATCTGGAAATGTCATACCACAGATTATGTGGCAGTATCATAACAGTTGATTCTATAAAGCTATCTGCAAAAACTAGAAACAATGTGTAGGTGTGCCCTACTGTTCTTACATTTACATTTACACATTTATAACACTCTGCAAAAGACCCATGGAAGATTTACTTACTACTGTTAAAAACAAATCCTCTTCAAAAAGGCATTGATAATTCCTACAGTTTTCAACTATTGTAAATACAAGGGATGTGGAGTTTTTGCTATTTTAAAATAAGTAAGAGGCAAACTGTTTCAGCCCTCTCTGCAGGTTATTCATTTCAATTAACACCAAAGCTAATGATTGGGCAGTCATACCTACAAAGACATTTACGTTCCACTTAACATTTTGAAATTTGGGGTCTGATTATGATTTGCTACAGCTTACTGACTAATTTTTGCTTCTTGCATTTAGCTTTTCAATGTCAGTTTTTCTGTTATGCGGTGATTTTAGGACCAGAGCTGAGACTGTGCACTCATTCAGAATATGCCAGCTTAGTTTCAGGTACAAGGCAAGGAGAATTAAAGGATAGATATGACATCTCCAAAGTCAACAAGTTCACAGCCACTCTGGAGGTAAGGGCAGTAATTAAGTTAATATACAAAGATTTTTGTTTGGCCGGGAGTATAATGTATGATCCCATATGACACATGAGACATTGTTCTAAGGTCATCACACATGTTGCAATTTTTCACCTTCACCACAAAGCCATATAGAAGGTATTATCCTGTAGTTCCCAGAAGAAGAAAAAATAATAGCTAGCATTTACTGACTGAATACCAAATGTCGGGGTTTTATGCAGAACTTTATGCCTTTTATCTTGTTTTATCTATAGAACAATCCTCTAAGATAGTATTCCTATCGTCTTCTCTTTAAACATGAGGAAAGTAGCTTAAGTGAATATATCAGTCAGGTTTCTCCAGAGAAACAGAACCACAGGGATATAAATAAAGAGACTTATTATATGGAAAGGGCTCCTATGATCATGGAAGCTTAGCAAGTCACCAGCTTTCAGCTGCAGGGTGAATCAGCAAGCTGGAGACCCAGGTGAGCCACAGTTAAATTCCCATCCAAAAGGCCAATAAGCTCAAGACCCAGGAAAAGTCAATAAGCCTAGTTCAAAGGCCATGGCAAAAAGAATTCTCTCTTAGTTGGGGAAGGTTCAGCCTTTCTGTTCTATCCAGGCCTTCATTAGGGAGGGTAATCTGGCCTACTCTACCAATTTAAATGCTAATTTTTTAAAAAAGATTTTATTTATTTATTTGAGAGCAAGCAAGCACCCACAGGAGCAGAGGGAGGAGGAGGGGGAAAGGGACAAGCAGACTCCATCCTGAGCACAGAGCTAGATGTGGGGTTTGATCCCATGACCCTGAGATCATGACCAGAGCCAAAATCAAGAGTTGGAAGCTTAATGGACTGAGCCACCTGGGTGCCCCTTAAATGTTACTTTTATCCAAAAAAAAAAAAAAAAAAAAACTCCTCACTGAAACATCCAAAATAAAGTTGTCCAAATATCTAGGCACCTCACAGTCCAGTCAAGTCGACACATAAAATTAACCATCACAGATACTGAAAGTAACACAGCCAGTAAATGTTGAAGCCTAGATACAAACCAGAAGCTTTACTCTTAAAAAACCATGTAATACTTCTTTTGAAAAGTTAAGAAACTACTCCAAGTCACAGTTAGTAATGGATCCATATGCAATTCCAAAGTACATGCACTTTCTATCATATTATGGTGATTCTAACCCTTGAAATAGTAGTGGTCTTTAATTTTTATACCTTCCTGAATAGCAAAACTGCTCATAAAACCACTCATAATACAATCCTTTTTCTACTATTGATTACTCAGATCTAAAATAGCACTGACCATCCATGATGTCTCATTCTACCTAGATACTGCCTTAGCTGAAACCAACCTTGAGAGCTGAAGAATCCTTTGATCTGTTCCAAGAAATTCAATAGAAGTAATTTCATATCCCACTGAATATAATCTTATACCATCAACACAGATCAACCACCATCTCATAGCCCTGTCACTTACAATAAACATTCATGCTTGCATTTCCTTTTAGAAGATGATGTGGAAATGAATACTTTTAAGTATAGAAATTCTAAAGGATCCACAGAAAAAATTCTTACTAACAGTATGAAAAATAAATCTATTGAACATCTTTAGTCACTGTGCTATTTTGAAACAGTAAGAAAAAGACTTTCCTGAATAGATGGCAAAATTAGGAATATCTAGCTTAGAAGGTTATTAATCATGTATCTTGAGGCTTTTATCAGCATATCTAAACAAAAATAAACCATGTATATGTGCCCTCAGATGATACAGCTGTTCCAGAAAGTTGATGGGAGCACCTGTTTTTATATGTAGGCAAAATTCTCTAATGGACCTAGGAGATTTGCCTCCCCGAGCCTCTGATACCTAAGGCAAAATCAACATTGTTATTGCTTCTCCTCTGTTGAGGCACATTTTGTCTTATTAATGATCTCCTGGCTAATAGACCCTGAGTTTTCTAAATCCTTCACACATACTATCTTCAGTGTTGCTGCACTTTTCTTTACCAGGCTTAGCAAGAATTTACTTACATTTTAGAAGGGCCAACAGATATAATTCAAACACAGTACTCATCTCCTTTAACACAGCTATGGTCTTTACAACTTGCTGGCCTTAGCCCTGCCCCATGTGACAGACCCTGAACAGGAAGAAATGTTAGGAGATCTGGTTCAAGTCCTTAAGTCTCTCAACTTACGGGCAAGGGGAGCAGGGCAATTCTCTACGCTTCTTTAAGGAACAGATGAGGCAAGTGAGGCTTGAAGTTCACACAGTTTCAACTAATCAACTTTACTGTAAAATAATTGAGAATACAGAATAAAAAATTTAGATTCCTTGGCAGAAATAATTATGACTGAGCAATGCAAGGATATTTCTAGCCCCATTTTTTGATGTTTCAGTAAGATTTAATAGCTTGTGTGTGTGTGTGTGTGTGTGTGTGTGTGTGTGTGTGTGTGTGTGTATCTTTCTATTTTAACTAAGTAGCAAGAGAAAAACGTCTACAGCTTTACTAAGACACCTTGTCAAAGCCAAGAAAAGTCTTTTGCAAAAAAAGAGAGCAGGCCTCCAGGCTAAAGTAGAAAATGCAAACTTGGCCCAATCACAACCTGTAGGCGCCCATCTCTTGAGTGCTAACTAGCAGCAATGAGACAGAATCCCAATGAATCCATCATTCCATGTCCACTTCAGGAACTACCGAAGAAATCTCACTTTTCACCCACGACACTAGTTCTGGTACAAATGGATTGGAAGTCCATTTGGGGAAAACTTGTTTATAGAGGTTCATCAGTACTATGTCCTGAGATTTTAGCTTCCCATCACAACTGCCCTTCAGGTGACCATGAGCACCTGAAGGCTCCTTGATGTGTCCCCTGCACCCTACTTTCTTCTCAGTTCCACTGGTTTAAACCACAACACATCCTCTCTGTTGAAGAACATGTAACACACTACTGCCTTCTTAGGAAAAATTTTGAAAGGGTGACCACTCAAAAAAGCTCTCCTGATGACCATTCTGTCTGGATCCACTGACAACACGTGGTCTATGGCCATGAGGCTGTGAATTCCATTGTTATTCTGTTTGAAAAGCAGCAGAGATGCAGGAGGAAATGTGATTTGGCCGTATATTGTCACCGTCAGCTTTCAAGCCTCATTTCTATTAGGATCTTAGAGAATATATCTAAGATGTTAAGCTTTGAAAGTATGGTTATGAATATGTGAACTGGTGAGACGGATGATATAAGAATGAAAAGTTCCGGACCATACAGATTTAGCAAGCAAAGTGGAGAAATCAGAGGGGAGGCTGAGACAAAAGCTACGGACCAGTAAAACATATTCCCAGGCATCAAAACAGCTGAGCGATGATAAGGGAACAGGACCCTGGAAGGAATGTGATCTGATGGCTTAATTCTATGAAGAGGAAATGCTCTGACGTGAAAGCTTGCATATATCCTGACAATTTCATTTATTCTGTCTTAACGTCATAATAAAAATATTTGATCTAGACTTTATACTCTTCGATGGGCTTTTAAAATTGTTTTATCCTAAAAAATATAAAAAAATAAAACTGTTTTATCCTTCTATGTGCTGGTAAGTAAACATGGATACAAAGATGAAAATGAAGCTTAAGACCCTCACTCTCACAGCCTGTTAAAGATGCTATAAAAGGCCCTTACAATGTATTTACATATTAGGTATTTTTGTAAATCGCAACAGTATGTATTTTAAGCATGGATGGCTACAACCACCATCTTATTTCTCCTTTCTCTCCATCTCACTTCCCCTCATGCATGGTAGCACTAGAACTGTTCCTTCTATCCACTCTGCCAATATACAGAGCAGTATGACACGAATTATAGAAGCAGAGGTTGTGTGATCACAGGAACAAGTCCTGTGAAACCTAGCACCACTAGCATGAGTTTTGTTAAAAAAAAAAAAAAAAAAAAAGCCTTGTACTGTACCAAGACAGAAGGTAGATTATTTCAAAAACCAGATGTGTAAAATTACAAAGTACTCAATTCAATACTTCATCAAAAAGGAGTTCTCTTATACTAGGAAATGTAACATATGCAATTATAAACTCAAAAAACGTTGTATTGAAGAAAACGGAATATTTTACTAAGCACTTAATGTCATATAACTACAATTTGAAATATGTTTTAAAATGTTACAATTAAAAAAACTGAAAAATTCAAACTCCTGATTGGGCCCTATTTAAAGATCATGTTCTTTGATCAGACTTAATTTTTAAAAACAATGAGAGAAAAATCAGATGCAAAATTAATGCAGCAAGAAACAAAGGTCAAGATGAGCAATGAAATTAACAGAAATTTTTCCAGGGACACCTGGGTGGCTCAACTGGTTAAGTGTCCATCTTCAGCTCAGGTCATGATCCTAGGGTCCCGGGACTGAGTCTGCATCATTGGGCTCCTTGCTCAGCAGGGAGCCTGCTTCTCCCTCTGCCTGCTGCTCCCCCTGCTTGTGCTTGTGCTCATTCTATCTCTCTCTCTCTCTCTCTGACAGACAGACAAACAAACAAATAAATAAATAAATATCTTTAAAAAACCAGAAATCATTCCGACACTGAGAAACAAATCACAACCAAAATTCTCTTACATTAGGGACAGATAGGCTTCTTTAAAGGGTCAAACAGTAAATATTTCAGACTTTGCATGCCATCCAATCTCTGCCACAGCTCTTCAACTCTGTCATCGTAGGGAACAGCATTCACCAGCAATATGCAAAGAAATGGGCATGACCAATCTGGCTTCTATTTTAGATCATACTAGAACCAATCCTTCATTAAAAGAAAGAGATAAATAGCGAATAAAATAGGCTCTAGGATTTTTTTCATAATCCAAAGAATGAATCAGATTAATATCCTCATCAAAATGTACCTTTTCCTCATTTGATGAAATATATTGATATCAACAAAGATATTAATTTCTTAGTATGCTCATATAAGACAACAAAAAATGCTGTAACTTTTTTTTTTAAAGATTTTATTTATTTATTTGACAGAGAGAGAGAGATCACAGGCAGAGAGAAAGGGGGAAGCAGACTCCCTGCCGAGCAGAGAACCCAATGCGGGGCTTGATCCCAGGACTCTGAGATTATGACATGAGCCAAAGGCAGAGGCTCAACCCACTGAGCCACTCAGGCACCCCAAAAATGCTGTAACTTCAAATGTTCTGAAATCATATATATAAAGGGGACTTGACCAGTGTGTTCACAAAGTAGACAACATCCTAAAAATTTACAAATTTCTATGATATTACTAATAATAAGTTGAAAAGCTAGAGAAAAAAAATTTAAATATCAGCAATTAAAAAAAATTAACCACCATTCTAGGGTAACAGCCAAATTATCTTTCTTTTTCCCATACAGAAAATTTTATTAGAAGTCATTGTCATAAGAAATGATAATGAAAGAGGATTACAGGAACACAATTATTTACAAAGATGGTATCAATAAATTTTGTGAACATTTATATTTATTTCTTTGTAAATTATCAATTTGAATGATTTCTTTTCTAAATTAGTATTCATTTTTAAACCTCATTATGTGTTAGCAATTTTGAATTATTTTTTTCCTACTGGAAAGCTCCCCAAATTATTAGGCTTCCCCCAAACCTGGGAAATTATTATTAATACTGTATAATTAATCTCTAGATTTTGAATGCTTTACTTAAAATGAAGATTTTTAACGTACTTTATATAACATGTTGCTATCAGTCCTATAAATATAAGGACCTAAGGATGACTTTATTAAATGCGCTCATAAAAATACATTCAGATAAATAATCATAAAAGATGATGAGGTTGTTATTTCTGTGCTTTTAAAGAAACAAAGAAAGAGGCAAAGTTTTTAGGCCTTCAGTCTGGTAGATTCAGCCTTAGGGGTCAGATGTTCTTCTGATTCTACAAGGTAGTAAAAAGCATATTTTTAAGTTAAAAGAAAGAAAGAAAGAGCAATAGGAATAGTATCTTCTTAGTTGTACTTGTGGAAAAACTCTCCCAGTGTCTCCTTTTGAATCCAACTTTCTGTGCCCTAACTTGGAAAAAGGAGACTGATAGTCCTCTAGGCAGGGAGACATTTTGGCACAAGGGCAATGTAGGTTCAGTGTGGGGATTGTTCAAATATAGAAAGAGAAAGATTCTTATACTTTTCTGTATCTGTGGAAATGTAAAATGTAAAACGAGGAATTAAATAAAATGATCTATAAATGTCCCTACACTTCCAACATGGATTCTAAGAGCAGCAACGCCATTGTTAATAGTGTAGAGTTGATTGCAATTAATTGCAGAAGTCAACAGAGACTAGAACTGATCAGCATGAGTCTGATTCCAGTGTCTGCACTAAAGATAGGTTCTTAATTCATAATGAAGAGGGATAGGATGAGTAAACTAAGTGATTCACCAAGCATGGACAAAGAATAAGATTTTTCAGGTAGGGATATTTTGCAATCTCTCAAACTAGCTTTTTCTTTTTTTCCTATTTTCTATTTTTATTAAGAACCCAATTTAAGATTTGATAAACTATAAATATTTAAACCTCAAAAATGCAACTAATTTGTCCTGTGGAAACATAGAGACATCTCTGGGCTGAGTACAAAAACACCTTATGAAAATCAAGGATGAAACAACAGCCGTTCTTATTTAGTGATACATAAGTCACATAAGGTTACATTTTAACTTAAAACATGATAGTGTCCTGCTCTCAGAGAGTTCTCCAACTAAGCAGTGATCCAGATGCTTTATAAAGAAGGGTACAAATGATAATACAAATAAGACACAATTCACAAATGGAATTCTGATGCCCACTGCAAATGTTCCCAAAGTGAAATAAAACTAGGAGGCATTTTTCAAATGTCAGTGAGACTACACAAGAAGTTGCTATGATTATTATGATTTTTTTTCTTATTTAAAGGTAGCAGTATTTACAGGGGAAAAATATAAAAAGAATGCCAACAAAAAAGCAGATGCATAAATCATTTATATCTTACTACCAGAGACAAATACCATTAAGTTATTGTGTTAATTAATTGAATTTAAATAAATCTGTAAAAAGACATTAAGTAGCAAAAAAGTTATTGTGTATAACTTTAAGATTTCTTTATGCAGATGTATATCTACATTAATAATGTATATCCTTGCAAATGTAAGTATATTATTGTTGTTTGGTATTTTGTCACTTACCATTATTTCTATTATAGATATCTTTTCATTTACTATGTTTAAGACTGTATACTTTTTTATTGTAATTTTAAATAAAAATCTATAAATAATGGATACTTTGTTCCTATGTTTTAGATTTAGTACAAACTATGTTGCAATGAAAATATTTCAATGCCCTTTTAGAACTTCTCTCAATCTTTCTTAAGGATAATTAGAACATCTGGGTCAAAGTGTAAACCCATTTTAATGTCCTTAGATGTCGCCAAACTGCTTTTGGGGAGATAGCACCAATTAACACGAGTAGTTAATTAAGTTAGTACAATTTTTTTAAAGGATTTTTTTATTTATATATTTGACAGAGAGAGAGAGAGATGGTGAGAGAGGGAACACAAGCAGAGGGAATGGTAGCGGGAGAAGCAGGCTTCCCGCTGAGCAGGGAGCCCGATGCGGAGCTCAACCCCAGAGTCCTGGGATCATGACCTGAGCCAAAGGCCGATGCTTAAGGACTAAGCTACCCACACACCCCAAAGCAGTACAATTTTCATAATGATAGGTTGAACACACTTGCATTTTTTTTTTTTTTTAAAGATTTTATTTATTTGACAGAGAGAAACACAGCGAGAGAGGGAACACAAGCAGAGGGAATGGTAGCCGGAGAAGCAGGCTTCCCCGCAGAGCAGAGAGCCCGATGCGGGGCTCGATCCCACGACCCTGGGATCTGACCTGGGCCGAAGGCAGACGCTTAACGACTGAGCCACCCAGGCGCCCCTGCATTTTTTTTTAAATTGGCTACTTCTGTGTCTCTTTGGTAAATTTTCCATGCATACTTTTTTGCCTTTTTATCCTCTAGAGTGTTGGCCTTCTTATTATTAATTTGTATAAGTTACCCATGTTTTGATATTACCTGATACATTCCTAAACGTTTTCTCCAGATTTTTTTAAACCATTTTCTGTCCTTCAACTGCATTTTCCTGGTAGTTCTTCTTTCTCTTTCTCTTTCTCTCTTTCCCCTCCTCCTCCTAATCTCCTTCACTCTCCTATTTGTTATTTAGTGGGGACACAAAAAGTATTTTATTTGAATTTGGTGAGAACCTTCACATAATCTATCTTTAAGCTAGAAGAAGAGAAAATGGGCGAAGTTTTTGCCATTGTTTTTGAGTCCCTGCACATGTAAACCTGCCTTCTTCTCACCCCAGTATTTGACCGATAGTGTGGCCACGTAGAGAATTCTACATGGTATTCTTTCTTATAGAATTTTGAAAGTATTGCTTTTTTGCATTCTAGCATATAACATTGCTTTTTTTTCTTAATTGAAATATGGTTGACATACAATGCTATATTAGTTCCAAGTGTACTATATAGTGATGCGACAGTTCTTTATGTTACTCAGTGCTCACCACAATAAGTGTAATCACCATCTGTCACTATACAATGTTATTACAATATTTTTGACTATATTCCCTCTGCTGTACTTTTCATCTCCATGACATTTATTTTATAATTGGAAGTTTATAGATGAAGGGGATTAAAAGGTACAGAGTTGCTTTTGAAACAGTGATGCCATAATGATTCTTACTGACCAAGATGGCCATAATGTTCCCCTCAACTTCATTAAACTCTAGAGAGGCTTCTTCTTGACTCCTGGTCCCTCATCTCCCTTTTCTTAGAGCATTTTATTTTAGAAAACCTGTCATCGTAAATTCTTTCTCTGCCCCTTAGAGATGAAATCTTTTAAAAGCCTTTGCCATTTATACAACCCAGAAATGTCTTTTTCAAGAACCTGGAAGGCCTTTGATATGTAAACATCAAGGGAGCTAGCACCCCTATCTCCCAGTTTGTGTGGGAGGAAAAAAGCCTAACTTTGATGGGATCCTTGCTCCAAGAAGTAACTACCTTCTGTGATGAAGATAGGAGGTTTACTTTTCCTTTGGATCAAGCCAATTAGCAAGCACAGGTGGCCTATATCCCACCATGCCAGATCTTAAAAACTCTCCAGGCCTTTGTTTCTGTGGAGTGTAGTTAAGACTGAGTTCTGGCCTCTCTTCTCTATGACAACAGCTTTGAATAAAGTCCTCCTTGCCTGTTTAACTTTGTCCAGCACAATTTTTACTTTGAGACTACATTTATTCTTTTTTTAAATCTGAGATTCTGAAAATCCAAAGTAATATTCCTTGCTGTGTGTCATGATACACATATATATGAGACACAAATATTCATATTCCATGAACAGAGTTTCAATCAACACTCCATTACTCAGTCTCTATCCCTCTTTTCTTTTACACCTGTGCCTCTAAATCCTGAATTTCTGAGGGGGCAGGGGGAAAGGTTACTGATGTCTATCCCTAGAGCTTTTGTAACTGAACCTTTCTCTGCTCAGTTAAGTCAGTTATAAACACAGATACGATGAAAATAAAATACAAATGCAAACACTAAGTCTACCAAAACTTTGTTGAACTCCCTTAACTGCTATTATTCCATTGGCTATACTCTTAATTCTTATGGATCAACACTTTTTTAAAATGCTTTTTTTCTCCCTTTACTCCCATGCATGGGGGAGACTGCCAATAGATATGATTAAAAATATGGGGAGGGACTAGATCATGTAAAAAAAAATCACTGTAGATTTATGGATTTTATTCTAAATAAAATGGGAAGGCACAGAGTTCTAAAGTAGGAGACTTGACATGGTATGATTAATGCTTTCAAAAGATCAGTCCAGTTATTGTGAAGATAATGTATTATGGGTGTTCAAAAATGGATGCAAGACAGACAGACCGGTATGGAGGAACTATAGAAGTGCAGATGAAAGATGATGTTGGCTGGAACTAAATTATTAGTGGAGGAGATAGAATCAAGTGAAAGCATTTAAGATTCAGTTTGATGATTGAACTGACAAGCCTTAACGATGAACTAGAAAGGTAAGAGTGTTGGGGGCTCCTACATTTTTGGTTGAATAGCTGGCTTCTTTTACTGGGATGGTAAAAAACAGCATGTACCAAGAGATGTTTATTCTCTTTGTATTTCAACAACTTTTTGGCACATGAAAGTGAATACCAATTTAGCTTTGTTGCACATTTCAATCTTCAAATCTTGTTATTTATTGATCCTTAAGAAGGCTTTATAAATTAAATCCAAATTTTGTCTGAACTCTTTTTTATTTCCATTTTCAAGTTCTTTTGGTACTTCTTTCTCCCTCCAGTTTTAGTTGTTTACATTCACTTTCTTGTAGAAAATCTAAAGTTTTTAAAATCAAATTTATTTGTAAAATTTAGTACTTTTGTTTATTCCATTGGCCCTTATTGTTGAATCAGAAAATAACTACTTCTTACCACTGCACTAGCACCACCTTAGTGCAAAACCATCATCTCCTACCAGACTACGAAAACCTCTCTACGCTGCCACCCCTGCTGTCCTACACGGTACTTTCAGGTGGTTCTCAGAGTAAACTCTTTAATTAAAAGTCTGATCACATCACCCCTCATCAGTAAATAAGTAAATAATAGGATAAAATAAATCTCCACTGACTCTTCCTTACACACACATTAAAATACAAAATGCTCGCCACGGTCATAAAGTCCTATATGATCTCAAATCCTGCCTCACCTCTTCAATGTCATCTTCTAAAACTCTACACCATTGGCTGTTCCCAGCTATGCTGGCCTTTTGAAGATCACCAACATGCACTCCGACTCTAAAAAGTGCTGTCTCAAGGTCCCATCATTTCATTTAGTCCAATTACCACCTTTTCACAGAGAATTTCCATGATAGAACAGTTACTTTTGAAATGGACACAACTTGGTGAATACATTGTCATAAGTGCACTTCTGGAGAATATGGCCAAGGAAATTTGTAAATGAAGTTTAAAAATTATTATTGACAGGGCTAGGTTTCCTAATTATGTACCACAAAGCTCTATTTGGGGCTCTGTCAGTTGATTGCCTTTTTTTTTTTTTTTAGATTTATTTATTTGAGAGAGAGAGAGCATGTGTGTGTGCATGAGAGAGAAACAGCAAAAAAAAAAAAGTTTAGATCTCAAATATCTCAAATTGATAGCCATTTTCAAGTCACATCAATTATATGTAGAATACCATCTAATGGAAGAGACTTAAATTTTTGACAAATCTTGAAAAAAAGTCACTGAAAATGAGCTAATTAGGGGGAAAGAATCGTGAATATGTGTTTTTCCTCTCTTTATAGTCTTCTTTTTGTCAACTGCCATGTACCATTGAAAATCATTTGAAATATCATTTGAGAACTTTAAACAGAAGAGAAAATTAAAGATTTTAAATAGAAGAGAAATATTCATTTATAAATTATTTTACCTAATTTCAGATGAGGCTAACTACTGACACCACAGCTGAGGAAGCCATCAGCATTTCACTGACTTATGATAACTAAAAATGTGTATTTCTTAAGTATCACATTTAGCTTTAGACAAAAAAAAAAAAAATTAGTATACCACGATGAACTGCCATTCCACAATCAAGAGAAAAATGCCAGGCCCAGGTAAGTCCTTTTATTTGACATGAACATTTTAAGTCTGTAGACCTTGGAGGAGAGGTAAATTGCAGAAGAATCCACAACCTTAGACATTTGTTCTCCACCGTAAGGACATAAGAATGACATTACTAGGTCAACTAACCTAAGAAAATAACAAACAAAAAAATTACCAACTAGGTTCCAAAGAAATGGAATGTGAAAAGCCAAAAGAAAAGAAACTTCTACAGTCTCTGTGGAACTTAAACACAATTTCAACCCACAGTTTGGGCAACAAGTTAATATGAGAATGACTTCCTGTCATTACATTTATAATAGCATAACACACACACACGCAATTTACTAAGATCCTTCTATTCTATATACTATATTCTTCTTCTATTCTATATTCCATACATTTTAAAAAAGGAAGATGGAGTACAAAATATGCATGGTACTTTTTCATGGCATTAATAGATCAGATTTTTTAAATATAGAGAGTATATGGAGAAAATTCTGTATGGCAATGGGGAATTCTGTTACTCTTTTCTGAATTTACAAATTGATAATTATGCTGTAACACTAGCTTTCCTATAAAATAACCAGATCTTAAAATTAGTTTGGCAACATTCCAAAGTCTGCTACAACCATCACTCCTGTGAGATTCTGACAAGCCAACAATATCCATATGAATTCAAAAGAGCTGAAAACAAAATGTCTGAAACTGAAAAAAAAAATTCCACTTATGATCAGTTAAAGAAAAAGTTCTAGGTATTGAAAGATACAATCTTCAGTGCAATTTGGTTTCCCTTGGGCTTCCATTTTTCTTGAGTTGACTTAGTTTTCCTTCAGGTACTAAAATCACTAAGTCCTGGCTCTAACGGAAATGCTTTTCCTACTCTGTCTGGTTTCCATAACTATAAAATCAAGATGCATTTGTGGTACCCAGCTCCTTTTATTATAGGCACATTAAAAAACTGATGGGTTAAGAATTGAGTATCATGAAGAAAAAGAGTACCAAAAATACAAAAAAGATTCTATTTCTCATGGGGACAGTGAATTTCTGGGAGGTAAATGACAATCACATTCCCACAGCTATTACAGTGATGCTGAATAGACAATCATTTCAAATTATTTCTTTCACTGGAAGAAATATTTCAAAGAAGAGAAAAAAGCAAACTTTTTCACATCTTCTTTGTTATTTATGTGTTGCTCACAAATGGATGAGTGGCAATTTTGATTTGCTAGACACATTTGCTATACTGAATTCGTTACCTGCTACTTATAGTTGTGAACAAATGGATAAGGAATGGATTCCCCAAGTGGAAAATAAGCCACACAGAAGAATTCAAAACGAGATCCTATTGTGAATTTCTAAACTACTCTGTAAAAGTGAGGAGCAAAATTGTAGCCTAATCTTTGCTTATGCCTACTGATGCTATTCTATATGGGGGAGGTGAGGAGTAATCTTACTCATTTGGGGGTGGGTTTATAACTGATGATGTGTTTCTTCTTTGGTCAATGTCTAGCATTTGCTTAGTTTTCTATTGTTTTCTGTATTGTTAATGCTAAATATTCGACCCCCTGGACACATTTCAAAATTATATTTTTTTTTTGTTAACATTTAGTTTCCCTTTGTCCTACAGTAAAGCCTGGTCTACGCTGAAGCCCCTTCTGTACCCAGCCTTAGGTAGGACAATGATGAATTCATAAATTCATCTCCAATAATTTGTCAGAATTTTCATACTTGTGAGACCACCAATATCTAACACCTGGCTTGGTATATCGTAAGCCCAATAAATATTTGAATGAGTGAATGAGCCACTATATTGGATCTAAAGAACCAGAAATAATTACAAGGATGGATGCCATAAAATTTTGGAAACATGGGAGCTCAGCACTGGCTCAGAGAGCTCCATAAAAGTGAATACTCCTCTCTTAATCTCAGGAAACAAACTGAGGGTTGATGGGGGGGGGATGGGGTAGCTAGGTGATGGACATTGGGGAGGATATTGCTATGGTTACTGCTGTGAATTGTGTAAGACTGATGATTCACAGACATGTACCTCTGAGACAAATAACACATTATATGTTAATTTTAAAAAAAGAAGAGGGAGGAGGAGAGGAGGGGAGGGAGAGGAGGGGGAGGGAGAAGAAGAGGAGCAGCAGCGAATATTGGGGACCAAGAAAAAGAGAAATCTAGGGACTGCCAGCCGAGGCGGTGAACATGTCCGGACAGGCGCAGGAGGATGGAGGGCTACCAAACGGATCGTTCAGAGAAAAAACTGCATGTATAAAATTATATATACGTATATAAAATACCTGGCTGGGCCTCTGGGCGAGGTGCCGCCCATGCTCACTCTGAGTGTGGGGAGCGAGGCGACCACGAGGCTCGAGGCCTGCCTCTTAGGCATCAGGAGCAGGACTCCTTACAGAAGACTCTGGAACGAGGGCCTCGGGTGCTCAGAGTGCCCAGGTGTTTCTCACCGCAGGAGCTCCGTGCGGTTCCGGTTCCCGCAGAGCTCCACGAGATCTCGCGAGATCAGGTTTCCCCGGAAGAGCAGTCGTGGCCCTGGCACCTGTGGCTCGTCGCCCGAGCCCGCCTTCTCTGAGACGCCCTGAAGTTCAGCGCCTTCCAGCCATCCTCCTGCTCTCCATCTGGACCTGAACTTACTCCCCCAACACCCGGAAGGATTCAGCTGTGCCCTTGCCTTTTTGGGAGACCCCGCGCTCAACCCAGACCAGGCCTCCTGCAGGCGACAGACACAACAGGGGAGGATTTCTGGGCGGAGGGGCTCGGGTGAAGGGGCCAACTCCCCCATCGCAGGGGCTGAAAAAAGAGAAAGAGAAAGCAGTGACCTCTGTACTTCAAGGAGAAGGCGTGAGAAGAAAAAAGAAAAAATTAATTTAAAAAATATATATGCATACACACTAATGACTCATTTTATAAGGTTGATCATACGGAAAGAACATCTGGAAACTTTGGTGGAAAGTTTAGGAATAAATTAAAAATAGGAACTAATAGAAAACTAAGCAATTAAAACATTCGATAAATATTAATTCCAAGAAAAAACAAGAGAGTTTTCATAAAAGTATCATCATTTCTTACATTATGGGGCTCAGATATAAAAATTATTGTCAAATTCATGTATCATAAAAGTTTGCTATATTTACTTTTTTTACCGAGAGGTGGAATAAATAAAAGCCAGTACAAAATATTTTAAAGTAAAAAAAATCAAGAAAATGCAAATAGTCTATTGTTTATAAATATGGATGCATTCATTACAAAAACAGAATTGCAGGAGATTGCCTGTAGGGAGTGGGAATCATGGATAGGATGAGTGGCAATGGTGTCTTTAGTTGTAAATCTTTTAAGACAATTTGTTTTTTTAAATCATACACATGCATTACTTTGATGAAAAAATTAAAGCCAATGCATGCTAATTTACAATGCGTAGTACAATTTATATAAATAAGATTTTATACTATGTTTTAAAGTTAATCTGTTAGATATTTATATATTTTACCTGCAACCTAAGGTTCATAAGAGAATATCATTATACATGTTCTAAATATGGAGAAAACAATCTTTTCATCAGATTTACTAAATCATAGCCAGAACACTGGGGTCATGGTCAAAGATTAATTGTCACAATATGTTAAACTGCTAAAAATTTAGTTTTCAACATTAAGTGAATAAAAGCAGTTTTCTAAAATACATTTTAACAAATATAAACCCTTTCCTGGTCTCAAGGTTATAAGCCATCAGTCCTTGGAACTATTAAAACATATGTCCAAGTCTTGCAAAAAAGCCCTTTGCCCTTCCCAGTAAACAGATTTAGAAAATTAAAGTTTTGATGGCATAAAAAGAATAAAACTCTATCGAAATCATACAGTAACTGGTCTGCCAAGATTGCTTCTTTATCTAAATAACCAAAGACTAAGGACTAACCCAAAGCTCTAATGTCAACAGTTTCTTTGCTAGAAGTTTCTCTCAAGGATTTCTCTTTTAGTGTTAGTGGAAACATGTGGCTTCTGGGTTCACAAATAATTTTCAAGGCTGAATCAAAGTTATTTCTTATTTTTATATCTATATCTTTTAAGAAATAGAATCTCAAAAAGTAGTACATTTCTTTTTATAATGTATTTATCTTCTGATAAGCGGCCTGTACGATTTTGTGATTTTATATAAAGAAACTGTTCTTTTTATTTTCTCAAAGAGTTCCTTACAACTCCACAATACTTATATTTCCTTCATAGATATTATATCATTCCTACCATAACGAAAGCAATTTAAATGATTTTGTTTAAAAATTATTTTGGTTAGATAAAATTTGAAGCTATAAAAATATAGAGTACAAACCTGACTGTAGACAGAACAGTGAAATTGTACAAAGCCCTGTGAATAACTCATTCATTCACTCACAAATATTTATTGAGGGGTCTATAAGGTGTCAGGCATAGTGCTAAGTACACATTAGTTTCTTACCTATGAAATTCATGGTCTGGATGACGAAGAGACTCAAAAGTTCTGAAATGCCCTAATCAGATTAGTTATTTAATAATTAAGTATTCTAAAAGATTGGTGCGTTAATAACTAAAAGACTGACCACCAGAGCCAGCTACTATAAGTACTTAACCCGGTATTAATCTTCAGAGTCACAGGCTTGGTAAATAAGCACAAGATTTTTTCTGATAAAATGGTGGAGCAGCTAATCTTTCTGGTGTAGACTAGATAGAAGTGTCATAGAAGCATTTCTGCCCCCACAAGAATGGGATGAAGGAGCCTCTAGAAAATGACCTATAATATATAAGAAAATGACCTTTGGACTCTAAAGCTCCCCCTAGCTTTAAGATTTTAACTGGTCTTGTGTTCAGAAGCTTATTGGAGGATTTCATAGCCTGAATCTAACTGAAAGGTTAGCTGGATATTACTGCTAGAATATTATGGCTTGTCTGGAATAAATGTTCAAGCATTTATAAAAGCAAATTCATTTATATGCTTCATGTTTAACAATATACAGTTGACCCTTGAACAACATGGGTAGAACTAAGCAGATCCACTTATACACAGGTGTTTTTTTTTTTATAAATACAGTACAGTACTATATATGTATTTTTTTCTTCCGTATGATTTTCTTCATATGGCTTTTCTTCCATATGATTTTCTTCCATATGATTTTCTTAATAGCATTTTCTTTTCTCTGGATTTGTTGTAAGAATACAGTATATAGTATATATAACATACAAGATATGTGATCAGCTGTTTATGTTACTGCTAAGGCTTCTGGTCAACAGTAGTAAATTAATTTAGTAGTTAAATTTTGGGGAAGTCAAAAGTTATACACGGATTTTCAACTATGCTGGGGGGGTCAGTACTCCTAACCCCTGCATTATTCAAGTGTCAACTACGTAATTTAAATATATCTGACTCGGAAGTTCTTAGTACCTGACTACTCTGAAGGTCTACAAAATCTGGTACCACACTTCAACCTGTAATATTGACAAGAAACAATAAAAATCTCCAGGTGAGGAAAGAATGTCTTTCTAGAAAATGTCTTGAAGGCAGTTTAAGTTTCGCTCTGAAACTCTTCAAGAGTGACTTCTGATTATCATGGCTGCTAATGTAATCTTAGAAGATAAAAGTAATGTATTTTCAGGTATAATGTAGTAATTAACTTATGAAAAATATGTAATGCCTAAGAATACTATTAATTATAAAGGTATACTTCATAAATGATGGATACTTTTAAGCTTCTTTGATAATTCCTATATGTGTTTTTAAGAGTTTACATTTATGATTATTTTGTGCCATTAAAAAGAGAATGTGGTATTGAAATTCAAACTTCACTTTCTCTTCTACCTGATATGCAAAAATTAGTTGAAATACAACAAAAGAGTCAATCATTTAGTTTTATCATTAATGTCTTTATAACTGGTTTGACTAATGCTTTTTTACCTTTACAAAAAAAGAGAGTAGACTGGTTGAATAATTATTAAAATTTGGCTCCTAACTTAAATTGTTAATTTGTCAAATATATTCCATGTCTCTTAGAAACACAGACTAGAATTACTTTAACTTTCCAGTTTATTACAAGGTATAATTTTTAGAAATAATAAAAATTTTATAATATAATTTTTAAATAAAATATAACTATTGTTTCTGTTATAAAGAATTATAAAGAAGATAAGTAAAGGAAATACTTGGGTTGGGACTCATGAATTTTTGACTTCCCTAACATCTTGAGCTTAAACCTGATCGCACAATTTTGATGACTTCCTAATGGGTATAATTTAGGGTTAGGCATTGGAATTACTATTTCTTTAGAGAATCTATATTTATACCTAAGCCATATATGCACAGTCTTTGATCTGGAGGTTTATACTTTAATTTAGACAGCTTTCTTATCTAGTTAATAATTATTAATAAGCCTTAACCAAAGAGATTGATGAAGAGTTTGTGGTTGTTGTTTTTGTTATCTTACAGTGAGTCTGAAATCTGCTAGGAAATAGCACGCGGGATTTAAACTTATTGAGAAGCATTTAAGAAGAGCAATATTTATAAAGGGATGGACAAGATATAAAGAGACCATGTGGAGAAATGCATATCCCAGGGATTCTTTTACTGCCATTCCTTAGCCTTGCAGAACCTGGAAAGAAGAGGCTGTGTGGACCAGGCCACCTGAGAAAGTGATCAAAAGTCACCATTAATCAAGAAACTCAACCATCCTATAGCATCCCTGCAGGGAGGGGACAAGGAAAAAAATACCCCAAAATAGCTTGCTCCCTCCTACAATCTCCTGATAATGTCCCTATAGGCAGAAAACAACTGAAAGCCAAAGAGCAAAGAAACCTGTCAATGTCGAGTAGAAAAGGGTAGAGGTGAATATGGAGAGGAAAATGAAAAATATTATCGGAAAACTAATCACTAACCTTCTGACTGATTAGCAGAGAATTTTCTGGTTCTTTAGAGAACACATTTGTGGCCCATATGTGTACTGGCTCCCTCAACAGTCATCTCAAATGTGTCTACATGTCTTCCTGATGCTGCCATGTGGGAAAGATACAGCTACATTTTCCACAAATCTTGTGGTTTACAACATGCCAATCAGATGCAAGTGCCCAAATCGTGGATCCGGGCCAAACCGCATGACGGGAGGAGGGTCTAACCTCCCTTTGCTGCTGCAGGATGCAGCGGAGGTAGTGTGGGTTCAGATGCAGCAACTGAGGCCCCAGCTGACTGAACAGGGAGGAAGTGGCCCTGATCTACCACGTGGTTTGGGGAGATTATATCTGCAGGCCGGTTTAAAGCGTGTGTGCAGTCCTGTCAGATTGCTAGGTACATACCTTGATGAAGTACTTTCCCCCTACGATACCTAAAATTGTTTCTGTTGTCTTCAACTGAGAATCCCACACAATGCAGCGCTCACACACAGCAGTAAAAGGTTTGTCATTCTGGCAGGCCGTTTGATAGAACATTCTCATCACTTTCTACCTTCCACACAGAACTCATTTTGGCACTTACCCTCCCCGTGAGCCAGAAATAAAGGTTCATTATGTATGTGAAAGGAAAATTGCAACTGAGTAATTGTTCTGTTCATTTCAATGGCAGATATACTCAATATTTGCAGGAAAAAAATGTAAGCTAAGTCAATAGGTGCTCCTATTAATACAATTCCCTGTGTAAAACACACACACATTTAAACTAAGTAACACTGTGTTCTTACACTAGAGCTTGCAACTATCCACAAAGTGGTGTGTAGGACTGATCCCTAGCAATTCCTTTGATGACGTGAAGATCTCAGGAATAAGTAGAACATGACCCATGAACCAGAAAACACATTTTTTTAAAAAGCTATTTTTTAAAACTACATTCTACACCTGCCTACAATCAAAATTATTGACATGTTGAGATTTTCCTTCAGTGTTCTGAGTTGAAACACTTATATATGAAAAGATAGAAAAAACAATTCACAGTGATGATCTTTAAAACAGCTTAAATACAGACACATAAAAACAAGCGAACAAATAAAAACCCTCTTGAGATCTTTAAGTGAGAACTATGTGTAGATTGGTAAAATTTATTTTCAGATAACTTATAGGTCAAAGATTTAGGTAAGAAAAACTGACTTCCTATTCTCATGAATAGAGAGTGACTTCAAGATTTCACTGACGCCTTACATTTTCATCTTCAATGATAGCTACTGGCTCTCAAAGTTCTTAAAGAGAAGCGAGAATGACATCTACTTCTTTGATGACCCTCAAATGCAAGTAAACTATGACCTCTGAGTATCTTGCATTGGTTGGGATAAACATAAATCTACCACAGAGTCCAAGAACAGAGCCCAACTGCATTAGAACTTTCCAACCTTCCAGTCAGAAGTGGGAACGCTATTTTGAGGTGCAGAATTGTACCTCAAACACCAGGGTTAACTCTGTGAAGGAGTTTCAAATACATAAGTTTGGAGATGGCAACCTGGGAAGGCCAAGAATGGATTGAGAGATGAGAGAGCTGATAAAGAATGCACTTAATTCAGATTTTCTGAACTCCACTGTTGGGACAGGACATAGCGGGGGATGTCATTGTCAGCTACAAAAATTCGCTCAGGTCAGATTTTATAATTTATTCCAAGAATTTCAGCAGAAGGAAAAATAAAACTTAAAAGATACAGTTGGGGGCAGCTACTAAAGCAAATTTCTCAAATGTTTTTGTGGATTAGAATCACCTGGAGGGTCCATTAAAATGCAGATTCTGGGCCCCCGCTCTAGAGTTCCTCATTCCGTAGGTCTGGGATGGGGTTCAAGAAAATGCATTCTAACAAGTTCCGGGTGATGTGGATGCTGTTGGTCCCGCCATTATACTTTGAAAATTGAAATACTAAATAAATAGGCTTGGTACATTAAGATGGAGATATACCCTCATCAAATGAGAGGAAATATTCAGTTGTGGGGTAGGAAGTATTTACAATGACCAACACAAAAATAATGAAAGCAAAATCACCAACACAGTGTAAAATACATAAAAGCAGCCAAAGCAGTATTATTTAGAGCAGGAAAAACAGCTACCAAAGAGTGAGATTTCTTTATTCCTCAGAGCAGATACCATTATATTTTTGTTTCCTCAAATTCTATTTCCAAAGGAAGAGGCTATGTGTACTTATCATCTAGATTAGTTATTTCAAGAATATTTTTAAGCACATACCATATTTCAGGACCTGTGGCAGACAATAGAATAGAGAAGAATAAGACTCAGCATCTTCCCCTGTGGAAGTCAGTCCATTACTAACATAGTAAATTCTATAATACGGAGACAATGCTTTGCACTTCTTTGTATTTTAAACAAACTTCATCACAGTTCCCTGTTCATAAAAAACACTCATTAACCATGATGAATGGATGGTATATTCATTGGAATGGAAGTACACATTCTACTGATCCCTGATGATGTACCAGATACTCTGCTAAGCATCCTTTCTTTTCACTCTTGCACCATTCTGTTTGGGAAGTAATTTTATTATTCCTATTACACAGAGAGGAAATCTTGGAAGGGAAACTTTCCAAGATTAAGCAACTTGCCCGAGATCACACAGCTAAAAGTGTCAAAGCTGGAATTAGAGCCCTGATCTGTATGGCTTCAAAGTCTCTTTTTACATCCATTATGCTGACTCAAAAAGTGATTGAAAACAAGTTTTTCTTACATTATCAAACATGCATTCCTCTGATCTTTACTCTAGTAATACACATAAGAAATAAATATTTTTACATGTCTCATTCATTTTTTTCCCACTCATTTGCCAGAGTGCAAAGTGTCAGACATAACTTAATGAGTTAACCCTCAGTGCTGTTTCTAAGAAATTAAAAGAACTAACATTGAACATATTCCAGGCACTGTGTGAAATGTTGCATATGATTTCACTTTCAAAAGGAAACCCTATAAGTACTATTATCACTTCTACTTTACAAATGAAGAATTAGAATCAGGAGATTAGGTAATATTTTCATAGTCATCAAGCTAATAAATGTCAGGTCTGAAATGTGAACCCTGTTTTCAATAATTTTACAACTCTAAACAGCACTATTCCTGACTGCCTGTCTTCAATTTTCACACACATCTAGATTGTCTGCTATCTAGAATATTCATCATTATGTTCTCACATTCACCTTTCTATAAAGAAACTTGCCTGATACGGCTCTGAAAACAGTTACGTACAATCATCAAAAAAGTGCATATGGTCACACAAATGGCATGTTGGTAGTAGATTTACTACAATTTTCAGGACATGGTGGGGGGCTTCTGTTCATTTTATACATGGGTTTATGCCTGTGGTTAGTTAGTATGTAAATGTGACAAAATTTATACAACACTAATTCAAGCAAAATCAATGTGGTTCCAAAAGGAAACCTAACGGGGCGCCTGATTGGCTCCATGGGTTAAAGCCTCTGTCTTTGGCTCAGGTCATGATCTCAGGGTCCTGGGATCGAGCCCTGCATCCAGCTCTCTGCTCCGCAGGGAACCTGCTTCCTCCTCTCTTTCTGCCTGCCTCTCTGCCTACTTGTGATCTCTCTATGTCAAATAAATAAATAAAATCTTTAAAAAACAAAAAACAAAAATGAAAGGAAACCTGAAAAAGCTAAAAGTAGTCAACCATTTCTTTTCTCCATTATTAAGCATTTTCTTTGAATATAGCATATAACATATGAAGGAATTCTGGAGAAAATGAGCGATTGGCATATAGAGATTTCACTTCCAAGTTCAGACAAATGTATCAATATTGCTATCACACCTTTATTTATTTATTAAGAATAATTATTTTTATGTAAACAGAGATTATTAGCATTGTTATTAAATAGATCTGATAACAATATCTTCTTCTGAATGGATACAAAAGAATGAAAATTTCCATGATGGACTGGGGAGACATTAAAGGACGGCTTATATTCCACTAATGGTTGCCTCTGCTCTTTTGATCTAACTTTCACCATCTGTTTCCTCCTCTAGGTTCAGGGATGTCTCTCACCTAGAATGACCTTCTACATTGGCATAGTACAAGCCTCGGGCAGAGAGCCATGACTTGACCTCAAGTTAATGGTGCTGCTTGATCCCACTACTTCCTACTCTTGCCTTCCTTAGGAGGCTCAAGCCAACCTTGCCTTCTGGTTCCTCAAACAAGCCATGTATATCACTACCTCAGTCATGCCTGGGATTTGTCATTCAGATCTCACATCATATGTCATACTCCCAGAGCATCCTTATTTCCCTTTTATTTTTGCTTTTAGCCATAGTTTATTTAGAGTAAAAATTATTCCTTTTTAATGTTTGGTTCTGTGAGTTTTTACAAATGCATAAGCCATGGACCCATCACCATAGTCAAGAGAGACAGTAGTTCCTTCACCCACAATTTACTGTGGTGAAATTTACTGTGGCCATTCATAGTACACCACTGCTTCCACTTCACACCCCAGGAAACCAATGATCTGGTTTCTGTCCCTATACTGTATCATTATCTAGAGTGTCATATGTATGAAATAATGCAATACTCAGCCTTTTGACTTTGGGTTGAATGTCACTCTTTACAACTTATATCATGTTGCCCCATAATTACTCCCCACCACTGTATTATCTAATTTTATTTTCTTTATAGCACTTATTATCCCCTAAACTAATCATTTTATTGGTTTATGTGTTCATTATCTACTTCCCTTACTCTGTGTGACAGCAGCTCCATATATGACACTTTTGTACAAATTAGGAAAAAAAAATGTTTTTTCAGGTTTACATTCAACTTATGTACTTACACTCAACTTATGTACTTTAGTCTTCAAAGGCATTTCCACGGTGAAAGATTAGATTAGTCCACAGCCCTCAGGGTGGGCAATTCAATATTTAATGAAACAATTTAAATATACAGATGATACTTTTTAAATAAAAAACAGTGCAATAAAGGATGCAGGGACAAGATGTAAACTATGTGCAAAGTGACTTTATGAAGATTTAGTTGTCTACAATATAAAGTACCAACAGAATAAATAAAGAGAAAATTAAAATTATGTTTGTCCCCTTCTCATGTACTTCCATGAAAAGCAGGTTCCTAAATATGATGAGATCTGAGAGAAGTATTTATAAATACAGATCAATGGAATATAATCTACACTTATAAATTATGATACATATTGAAACAAGATACTTGTGCATTATTAATTTGAGTATGGTAAATAGATTATAAAGTAAGTAGGGAAAAATAAAACATCAGCAATAAGTGCTGCCTTAAAGTAAAATCAAGCACAATTTTTAAATTTTTTTATTTTATTATTTAATATTTGTTTTTTATTTTTTATTTATTTGACAGGGAACACCATCATAAGTAGACAGAGGAAGGCAGAGAGAGAGGGGGAAGCAGCCTTCCCACTGAGCAGGGAGCCTGATGCAGGGCTCAATCCCAGGACCCTGAGATCATGACCTGGGCTGAAGGCAGATGCTTAACCATCTGAGCCACTCAGGCACCCCAAAATCAAGTGAATTTAATTTTAAATCAGACAAACAAAAGATAAAATAACTAATAGTACCTTTCATCTCTAGTATTTTATGAGTTAAATAGTAGGCAAGGAAATAAATATTTTAGATCCAATTACTGTACTAATTCAATGCATAATTAATGAAAAATTTACTTAAGAACTTCAAAGAAATTAAAAGGAAAATTTCTGGGACCATTAGACAAATATATCTCTTGATATACAGTTTTATATATAGCCATGGAGAAAAAAAATCTGATGGTTGCTGTTTCTGATTTATTTGTAAAGAAGGGTTGGTTTGTTTTTTTAAGATTTATTTATTTACTATAGAGAGAGCTGGGGGAGGGGCAGAAGGATAGGGAAAGAGAGAATTTCAAGCACACTCTGTGCTGATTGCTGAGCCCCTTATGGGGCTCAATCTCTTGACCCTGGGATCAACCCTGGGTCAACCCTCTTGACCCTGGAGCCAGAAATTAAAATTGAACACTAAACCGACTGGGCCACCTAGGCGCCCCTGTAAAAAAGGATTTTACATATAATCCTAAATATTTTTTAGCTATTAATCTTATTTGTTTAAAAGGTATTCATTTTTAAAGATTTAATTTATTTGTTAGAACGAGAGAGAGAGAGAGAGCAGGAGCAAGAGGAGGAGCAGAGGGAAAGGGAGAAGCAGACTCCCTACTGAGCAGGAAGCCTGACAGGGGGCTTGATCCCAGGACCCTGAGATCATGACCTAAGCTGCAGACAGACGCTTAACTGCCTGAGCCACCCAGCTCTATTCTGTTCTGTCTTGGTTTCATCTAAGGTGCCAAAATAAACAACAAAACAGTAAGTGTCTATAACCTCAATATTAAAAAGCAGAGTATTCTAAAATATTTACACGGATTAGTAAAGGGCACTTCTAAAATCTCTCTCCCATCTTATCCTATTATACCTCCATAGCAACACATTTGAAAGAAATACATAATAAACCAGAAAAATAGTACCAGAATTGATTTATTCCCTCATTCTATTTCTCTTTGTTTTCCCTAAATTATTTAATATGGTTGCATAATCCTTACCTCATAAAGCCAGACTTTATGGTTCATAGTTATTATGTTGTCCTGATTTCTCTATTAATTTTCTGAAGTTCCCTCATGTGTACATGTGTGCATTAATTCATCCTTCCTTTTTCCTTCCACTCTTCAAATAGGGATAAACCAAAGTCAACATTCAGCCCATTTTTTTTTTTCTCTTTCTTCTTCCTACTTGGCAAGTTAATACAACTCTATCTTTTTGTCTGTGTGTCTGTCTATCTAGTTATCTAT
Organism: Procyon lotor; assembly: GCA_028646535.1. NCBI lineage: Eukaryota > Metazoa > Chordata > Mammalia > Carnivora > Procyonidae > Procyon > Procyon lotor. The sequence continues at coordinate 5,561,164 of CM053614.1, forward strand.
CCATCCATCTATCTACACAAGATGTAAACTATGTGCAAAGTGACTTTATGAAGATTTAGTTGTCTACAATATAAAGTACCAACATAATAAATATCAATAAATTGATATCTTCTCATAACTCCAGAGATTCATGTCAATAACACATACATATTCCATGTAAAACCTACCCTTGGTTGCATATTTCTGTTAATTTCATGCAGGCTCAAAAACACATTGTAATATATATCTAAATGTTTTCCCTATAATCTCAGTCTCATATGCTGTCTTTCATCAGAATCTGAGCATATAATGCTTTTTCTATGTTTTTATAGATTATGTTCTTTTTATATGTTACTTTCTTTGCATTTTCCATTCCAGTTAAGACCTTTTTTTAAAATACTTTAACCTCTCATATATTATTATTTTTAAGATTATTTATTTATTTATTACAGAGGGAGAGTGTGCACAAGCAGGAGGGGCAGAGGGTGAGGGAGACAGAAACTCAAGCAGACTCTGTGAGGAGCCCACGGGGATGCCAGGGGGAGGGGGGTGCTCAATCTCACGACCCTGAGATCATGACATGAGCTAAAACCACAAGTCCGTCGCTCAACAGACAGCACCACTCAGGTGCCCCTCAGATATTATTTTTAAAATAACTAAATCTATTTCCTGTCAGGCTTTCCTATCCACTGAGGAAATGAAGATTTCATTAAGCTTGACTTTTTGTTCTTCTCTGTTTAAAAATCCTTACCCAACTTCCAACTTCCAAATCCTATAGGAAAAAGCTCAAACCCGTTATCTTCTTAACCAGACATTCATGGGCCACTTCCATGTGGAAGAGGCACAGATACTGTGGCCTCACCCCTTTCCCCACTAGCTGCCCCCCTGCAGATACCATGCATTCCAGCTAACATAACTAATAAGTTCTTGAGGAACCCTAAGCTTTCCACATACACTTCTGAAAAGTGCCCCTCCTCATCTGTCTATTGAAAGCTTAGTTAATTTTCAAGGTTCAGGCCCTCGTTCTCCATGAAACTCTGCTGACTTACCTAAACCAATGTTTTTCTATGGATCTCATTGCCACTTACATTTCCGTTATGAGAGTTTAGGAACCTTGTTATGACCGATAACAAAGGAGCCGATAATTTTCCTGAAGATACCAATTACATACAACTTCAAAATCGAAAATCAACAAGGGAAGGAAGCAAACACTGTGTAATCTATGAGTACATCCACTGCTGTGCAAGGATATAATAATAAGATGGCAGTGACATTTCAAGTGTAAAGTCCCTAGCATAGTACCTGGTTTGGTGTAGACACTCAACAGTGTTGTTTTCATTCCTACTCTCAAATGAATTACACTAAAATAAATTATTCCTGTCTAGAAAAATAATGTTTGAAGTCTAAGAAAATTACGCTGCAAAGTGGAAAAATAAATATAAATTTTATCAGCAAATTACAAAAACTAGTCTTAGGAGTGTGGGCTGAAGTTTGAGGAAGATATACAAATGAGATAAAACATGGTTTTAGCACTAAAACTATTTCATAATAGTTTGATGTCACCTTTAACAAAGTTTCATCCCTGAGCCCCCAGCAAACTCACCACTTCATAGCTAATGTAGCATTTTTCACAAAAATATAACCTTGCTTTCAATTTTCCTTATTCTGGGTAGTATTACATGCACTGCTCTAACTTTTAGTCATAAGTTTATTATAAAACTATTATAGAACTATAGGAGATATACATATTTGAGAAATGTAATGAAATTTGCTTAATCTAATAGGAGTAGAAGCAAGAGAATTACGTTTTCAAAAAATATTGTGGTTAAAAAAAAATATTGTGGTTACATCTACTTTTAATGCATTGGAAGCACCTGTCAGCTAGAACATCTGCACCCTAATAGTCTATTTTAAGGAAATTTAAATCATCCTTATCCTGACAAATACAGCCATATTCCAAATATGTACACTTCATGAAAACAAATACATATTCAATTACTCATTAAAATCAAACATTTAGAAAACATCATGACTCAGGACCCAAAATATATTTTTAAAATAACAATATTTCTTAATGAAAGGATTGTGTACTGTATCATAGGCAAACATTTATCTCATTTAATAATGATGATCACATAAAAATGCCTCTTAATCGAAGGAAAGAAATCATTAAACCACATGTCTCACCACAATTATTTATTCCTGTCTATGAAATAAAATGTGTGTTTGAGATACTTGAAAACCACTATATGTTATATGCATAATAGTTATAGTGTTCTTGAAGATCGTAAACTAAATTTTATTGTTTTTAGTAAATGTTAAAAATTGTTGTAGTTTTATTCTCCTATAATCATGCCCATTGGTTTGTCATCCAATTGCCCACTGGGTTCCCATGCTTCAAAAGGAGGATAAATGACACCTATAAAAGAAAGTTGTCTGACTGTCATATTAGATTTCTCTGAGTCTCGGCATGAAAAGGCCTTGAAAGCTAGCCTCTGTGAAAGATAAAAGTAGTATCTAAATACTATAAGCTCCCTTTAAAAATCAAGAGCTAGACTTGGCCAACTCTGATCAAAGAATATTACTCCAATCTTTGCTAGAACGAACTCAGGAGAGATAAAAGGGAAGGTCATTTCAAATGGGAAGAAAAGTAGAAAGAATTCTATCTCAAGAGAAATTGAAAGTGAAGAAACGAGAATGTGGATGAAATCTGAGTCCCTAAGAGGAAAGATTACCAAATTTCCTGGGTTTCAGGCAGAAGGAAGTGTGTTGTGAGTAAAGGCAAAATTATAAAGCCTTTAAAGAAATCTTCACAGCCCTCAAAGGTGTGGAAGAATCCAAGATGCTCCTTGTGAGGGGCAATTCTCTCCCTCCTCCTTCCAGAGAACTTCACAATGACAAGAGATCTTTGTGATTATCACAATGGTGGATGGGTGTGACTACTGGCATCTGGCATCTAGTAGATCAAAGCCAGAGATGCTATTAAACAATCTACCAGGCAGGGACAATGCCCCTCTACAAAGAACTATCTGGCTCAAATTGTCAATAATACTTAAGTTTACAAACACTACTCTAGTCTAGTCTTCTGTTTCATTGTCACATCCAATATGGAACTGTAGTTTCATGGACATAAGTTAGTTTTCTATAGATTAGCCTGAAATGTTATTCTTGATTTCCTTCTGTCTCCTCATGGCATACATGATTCTAACTTTGGGTGTATATGACCAGAATAATAAAGTTCATGGTTAGTAATATGGGCTGAAGGCTCATATTCAAAAGATAAATTCTTTTCTTCAATAAATGTAAAGCATCTGCACAATAAAGACTTTGTTTTGTGTTATCTACTAAGGGCACTGCATTGTATAAAACTGACATACTTGGTGGAGAATCCAGAGAGATAGATTATAGGGATAGGGCCACTATTTCACAGAGAGTTTTCAGGGACATTCTTTACAAAGAGTTGACATGTGCAGAGGTCCAAGGAGAAGAAATAGCACGTATAAATTCCCTGAACAGGAGTGTGTGTGGTATGTTTGACGAACAGCAAAGAAGCCAGTGTAAATGGAGCAGAATAAATGATAGGAAGGGTAGCCAAACATGTTGCCTACAGTTGAGGTCCCCAGGGAACTGCTGGCTACTATAAGGATTATGGATGTTTTAATGAACAACATGGAGCAATGGAAGTTTTGAATACTAGAATGACATGATCTAATTTACATTTTTGAATGATCACTTTGCCTCCTGTTCCGAGAAGAAATTATGAGAGGAGGATGGTGGGGAGGTTGGAACTGGCCCCATGTGGTAATAAAAGGTGGTGAAAGTGCTCAGATTCAGAATATATGTTTATAATGGGGCTATATTTGTTGACAGACTCAGATGAATCCAATAATTTTCTATGAATAAAAGAACAGAGCTGTTATTTACTAAGAAGAGGGAGTTAGGGGTCAAATTATTATGTCCCCCCTCTAGCTCCTTTATTGAAATCCTGACACTCATTGTGATGGCATTATGGAGGGGGGATTTGAGAAGTCATGGTGGAGCCATTCATCGTGATGGAGCCCTCATGAATGAAACTGGTGCCCTTATAGGAAGAGATAGAAGACAGCTTGCTTCCTCTCTCTCTTTCTCCCTGACCTGTGAGAATACAGTGAGAAGACAACAGTCTACAACTTTCTTACACCATACACAAAAATAAATGCAAAATGATGAAAGACCATAAAGTGAGACAGGAAACCATCAAAACCCTATAGAACAACACATGCAGAAACCTCTTTGACTTTGGGCATAGCAACTTCCTACTACTAGAGACATCACCACAGCTAATGGAAACAAAAACAAAAATGAACTTCATCAGGATAACAAACTTCTGCACAGCATAGGAAAGCAATCAGCAAACTAAAAGGCAGCCTACAGAATGGGAAAAGATATTTGCAAATGACATATCTGATAAGGATTAGTATTCTGAAATCTACAAAGAACTTCTCAAACTCAACACCCAAAAAACCAAATAAACCAGTTAAGAAATGGGCAGAAGACATGAATAGACAATTTTCCAAAAGACATCCAGATGGCTAACAGACACATGAAAAGATACTCAACATCACTTGTCATCAGGGAAATACAAATCCAAACCAAATACTATCTCACACCTGTCAGGATGGCTAAAATTAACAACACACAAAAAATAAGTGTTGGTGAGGATGTGGAACCCACTTGCACTGTTGGTCATAATGCAAACTGGTGTAGCCACTCTGGAGAACAGTATGGAGGTTCCTCGAAATGCTAAAGATAGAACTACACCACAATCCAGTGATTGCACTACTAGCTATTTACCCAAAGTATAAAAGAAATACAGAATCAAAGAGATATATGCACCCCAATGTTTATAACAGCAAATTCCACAATAGTCCACACAAAATATGGAAAAAGCTCAAATGTCTAACAACTGATGAATGGATAAGAAGATGTGGCGTGTGTATATGTATATTACTCAGACATCAAGAAGAATGAAATCTTGTCATTTGCAATGCCATGGATCAAGCTAGAATATTATTATGCTAAGTGAAATAAGTCAGTCAGAGAAAGACAAAAAACATTATGATCTCACTCATATGTGGGATTTAAGAAAGAAAACAGATGAACATGGGGAACGGGAAAAAGAAAAAAAGGAAAGAGGGAAACAAGCTGTAAGAGACTGTTAATGAGAGAGAACAAAAAGAAGAGTGATGGAGGAAGGTGGGTGGGGGATAGGCTGGATGTGTGATTGGCAGTTAGGGGGTGCTTGTTGTGATGAGCAAAATAATAAAAAAATAAAACAGACATAAAACAAACCAAACACACCAATAAACCTCACCTGAGGTTAAAACTGGTGATGATAAAGCTTACTACCCAAGCCTAATGCTGGATCAATACTCAGGTAATAAAACAGACATATATTTTTTAAAAAAGAAGAAGAAGAATAGAAGGAGGAGGAGGAGGAGGATGAGTAGGAGAAGAAGAACAGGGAGGCAGAGGGAGGAGGAAGAGGAGAAGAAGAAAGAAGAAGGAGAATAAGAAGACAGTGGTCTGCAAACCGGGAAGAAAGCTCTTACCAGGAACCAAATCATTTAGCATCTTGATTTTGGGCTCCCAGCCTCCAGAACTTTGAGAAACAGAAATGTGTGTTGCCTAAAGCCACCCAGTCTACTGTAATTTGTTATAGCAGCCTGAGCTAACTTGAGGGGAGACTGGGAAGGAGCTGGTTTCTGTTTCATTTTTTTATTGTTGAGGAGAGTCAGAAAATTGATGATTAACACACTAAATTTGAGAAGCTTATTGAATCCAAATGAAATGATCAACTACACAGTTGATTAAATAGGTCTGGTATTCAGGAAAGAGATCTGGTCTAGTTATAAATTTGAGGATTGTCTGAGGAGTGATGGCATTTATAGTGATGAAACAGGGTGTAATCATCTAGGCATTGCTTCTTGAACTATGTGTGGTGCAAAACAGGATTTTATTCAATTCCTCAAGGGCTGATATTTGGTCATACTGTGTGTGGCCCATACACATTTGGCACAAAGAAGTTTGGCTTCATCAGACCTGGACATGATCTGTTTCATGACACAAGGCCATGGATCATTGTCTTGAATGTTGCAGCAATGTGGAACTGATGAAAATGCATCTAAACTCTTAATCCCAGTATCTGTATGATCCCACTGAAGACAGGTAAAGTCAATTGTAGTCCAGCATCGGTCTACATTCTCTATTTAATTATTTGCTTTTTAATATGTGATTGGATTAATATGGTTCATAATATTCATTCTGCTGTGTAAAGTAGACATAATCTGAGCGCTGAAAAATATTTAAATATACATTTGAAAGCTATGTCTGTACACAGATGTATTTATTTTAGCAAATGTTAGCCAACATGGTACATACTTTAGTATAAATATTAAAGAAAGGTAAATGTTCAGGAAATAGCGGACTAAGAAAATAAAAATTTATGGGAGAAAATAAGTTGATATTAATTCAGTCAAAATGATAAAATGTTCTACAATGCAAAAGGACTGTGGAGAAAAAAGAAGTAAAAATAGAACTTAAATGCCAAACTTGAAAGGGCTCAAAGAACAACAAATATATTTCCTTGAAGTTCATGTTGAAAAAAGCAGAAAAATAAATTATCCAATTATTGTTTTTTTCAAATCATTGATTTTAGAACCCTGATATTTTGTCAAGCATTTAATACAATTGACTCTACCCGTCTTTTAGTTTTCAGCATCCAAGTCCCCAAATTTCACTACTCACTCAATATACTCATTGAATATTTCACTTTAAGTTTTTCCTATTGAAAATTTCATAAAAGATTTAGAGCAAAGACACAAGTTTAGAAACTGCTTTTGTTTATTTCATCTCTCTGGCCTTTGATTTTATTTTTCAGTTTTAAGTCAGATTTCATTTTCTAGAACATACATTTCATGTTCAATTATTTATAATATCAATAAACTGTAATAGTATCCCATTCTCTCCCTGTGTGCTCATGTATTCAGAACATCTGAGAAATTATATAGAAAGCTATTTTTAATTGCTTCTCCTTTTTTTCTGAGACCAGAGTATAAGAGTTCATACAGATGAGATATTTTATTCTTAGTGAACATCTGGAAATAATTTTTGTTTATTTTGTTTTCTATGGAAATACAACACTTAATTGGGCATGTGGCTTTTACTCAGTAATAATTGCTATGGCTTGGGTGAATTAAGCACAATAGAGAATTATTTTCCCTGTATTATTGATCTATTTATATTTTGGTAAGTAGCTGCTGTTTGCACTAAAAGGATTTTCCTGTATTTTAGTCTCAGTGTAATATCTTCAAAAATAGGTTTTTATTCTATCAGACTGTTGACAGCATAGGTCCAGAAATAAAGCATTATTATTATTACTATTATTATCAGTATTTTGATCAGAATAACAGTTATTAGGTTCTATGTTCTCTTTTTTCTTTTTTTCTTTTTTTAAAGATTTTATTTATTTATTTGACAGAGAGAGAGATCCCAAGTAGGCAGAGAGGCAGGCAGAGAGAGAGGGAGAAGCAGGCTTCCTGCTGAGCAGAGACCCTGATGCGGGGCTCGATCCCAGGATCCCAAGATCATGACCTGAGCCGAAGGCAGAGGCTTTAACCCACTGAGCCACCCAGGCGCCCCAGGTTCTGTGTTTTCTGAAAGATAGTTTTAGAATGCAAAATAAAACATTTTTTTCAGAGAATAGGAGATTCATTTGTTCAATAGATAATAAGTGAATACTTAATATGTGTCTCTTATTGACAGGAATTATGCTAAGCACTGGATGGGTAAGACAATCTAGATTCCCAGGAGCCTCAGTGCAGGTAGACGTGAGACCCAAGTAAGCATATGAGTATAATGAAATTCAGTAGGTACCACCATGTGCATGGAGAGCAGTTTGCATAGAGTATCCTGTGAGTTCCAAACAAGCTTCCAAGAAAACTGACAGAGCTGCTGCTGCCTCGGGGAAGTCTGGAGGGAAACACAGAAGTTAAGCAGATGAGATGAGAGGAGGTGTGTGAATGTGTGTATAGGTGGAAGGTAATCAGAAAGAATGGGGTAAGGGCTGTGTGTGGGGCGGAGGGTGGTTATGGATGGCTTCAGTTGCTGAGATTCATCTTCTTAGGCTAGTGCCTAATTAAATAAGGTCCTATCTGCCATTCAAAGAAATTTGGATTTTATCCCAGAGAGAACTGAAGGGCCTAGAGTTGCTGGGAGTGGGATGATGGAGGGGAGAATAAAGGGTTGGCTACATGAATATATTTCCTTTTTGGAAAGATCTTTAATGTTAAGTTGACTGCAGATGGTCAGGATTAGAAGCAGAAAAACTATTTAGGAAATGATCCAACTAATTTGAGGTAGACCCTAATAAGACTTCAACTAGAACAGAAAGAGACCATTAGATCTGTACTGTAAGTATTGTGATAACAGAATTGATAGGACTTGGTGATTGAGTATGTTATGGGACAGTATTAGAAAATATCCTGGATGCTTAAAGCCCCCTCTTTTTTTTTAGTTTTGAAAAGCCATTTAAGAGGTACTGAGATTATAGGCTGAATTATTTATTTGTGAAATATAATTAAACACTAAAAAAAAATATAAGAGATTTATAATTGGTTACTGGAGAGTAATTTGAATTAGATTTAAATGACTGTTTTCCTCTAACCTTTCCCCTACCTATCACCACAGGCACATCTATCTTTAATAGATTAGGTGTTGGTTAACATTCAAAAGTTCCCATAAATGGTACCACTTTGCTCTTACAATGCACTATTACACAGAACAAGTTGTTATGGATGCTAGATGTTGACAAAATTCTCATTGCTATTTTCTGCTTCTAACTCACTCAGGGTCCTCTAGCTATGGTTGATTGTGTGTTACTGAGACAAATAAAACCTCCAGCAGAGGTCCTGCCCCATGCCTTAGCTTTTCTGGTCACTATTCCCTCGGGCTGCTTATCTGGAGTTGGTTGGAGACTCTACACAGGTATGTGTAAAGAGCGTAACTCAATTATTGACGGTCGTGCATTCTCTGCCAGAAGCCACCCTATCTTATCTGCAGTTATTAGGTTAAAAGTAAGCCCAATTGCTAGGAGCAGATTTAAAACAAGAGTCACAGAATACAGAATACAGAAGTCACAGTCACAGAAGTTCCATGTAGGGAGAGTGAAAGGGAGAGGAGTCAAGAATCAATCTGGATTCTGGCTAATGTGACCGCATGCTCCACTTCTAAGCACGCAGTGCTGAATAGAACAGGTTTGGGGTCTGGCCTGGGGCATGGTGAAAAATGAGGATGCATTCTAATCGATTATGTCAGTTTCAGGACCATGAATAAAGTCCAATAAACTCATTTTGCCTCGAGGCAACTGGGTATGTGTTTCTGGAGCTGAGCAGAAGGAACAGGAATACAGATGGGACTTGGGAAGTGAGCAGCATGTGGTTGAAACCATGGGCCCAAAAATTATTGAAGAACAATGTGTGGAATGAGAAGAAACAGTAGAGAACAGACCTTTGGGAAAGACCAACATTCTCTAGAAAAGACGAAACACAGACAAAGCTGAGGAAAACTGAACAAAGACAAAGATTAGAAAAAATTGGGGAAGAAGATATTTTAAGAATCTGGGAGTGAAGGAATGAGCCTCTTGTCACACACAAAAGTCTAATAAGCAACTCACTCCATTGTGTTCATTGGTTTACAATGAAGAGAAGATAGATGATTTGACAAAGTCAGTTTTGGTGGGGTGTTCAAGACAGGGGTAAGAAGGGAAAAACAGCCCAAGTGAAAAATAACTGGTCAGTCCAACACTGCAGTGAAACAAGGGGAGTATTTTCTAATTTAACTGCTATGCAATGCTTTTCTAGACTATCCTCAACATACCTTTGCAATGCTGATAAAATTGATCTTTAATGGTATGTTAGTAAATCTGGAACTATTAGTTTGGAGGAAAGCAGATTGTTTTGGTTATTGCTATGCAACAAACTCTAAAATTTAGAGGCTTCGAATTACAACCATTTTATTACTTCTCATGATTCTGTGAATCAGGGATTTGGACATGACTGAGAAGACCTAGTATATCCTCAATCATATCTTCATACGCTTTAGTGCCTTGGCAGGTGTGTGTCTCTTTGCAATCCCTCTTTCTTTTGTGTGGTCTCTCCAGCAGAGTAGGCTGATTTTGTAATAATAGGTGTCAGGGACTCTCAAGACACAAAAGTGGAAGAGGCCAAGTCCTTTTAGGGTTTAGGCCTAGGAAGGGCACAGTGCCACTTCTCTTGGCCTTGCTTTCTATTAACTGAAGAAAGTCACAGATGGATTGCAGTAGGGGACCTCACAGGGTCATGAAGACCAGGAACTATGGATTAATGGGGGCTATCTTTGAGATTTCACAAAAATGAAGATACATGTGTTCTGATATGTATATATCATATATACATATCAGATGATATATATTTATTTTATATAATCAATAAAGTCATTTAAAAATACACACACATACACACAAACACAAGTTTCATTTCCTTAGGCAGTAAGAGGAGTTTATTGTTAAAATACCAATAGAACAACTGATTTAAAATAAAGTGCTTGAAATTCTCACTAAACCAGGAAAAGCAAATACACATTCTCTACCTTGAGAATTTTGATTCCTATATATGTGCCTTAGATCCTACTCTTGAATTACTTCTTTGTTATGTATTTTTACATTTACTAAGAAATAAATGGAAATGAATAAAAATATTTGTACAATTGTACCTTTCTGGCTAATTTCAGTCACAGTGGATAGTTCCTATATTTTTTATTCCATAAATCCCTAAACCTTCCGAAAATATTATGTATTTGTACTAAAATATAGAAGAAGAACATTTCTGAATCATCAGTAAGTTATATGGAGTTTGTAGTTAATTTTTCATCTCAATTTTTTACTGATCTTTCAAAGGAGCACTAGGACTTTCATGTACATTATTATATGATTAATTTTAAGAATCATTACTTAATTGCAGCTCTAATTCATTTTTGGAATACTAATGAATTTTATATGTCTCAAACCATGTGTAATTGACATTCACTAATATTAGGATTAATATATAGGAGCAAAACTTTACATATAAATACATATATATAATACATTCACACACACACAGAAGCATATGTGTGTGTGTGTGTGTGTGTGATTATTGGAGAAAATTGAGGCATGCTCTAAAACTTTTTCCTCCCTAATCTCCTGAGAAATATAAAGTTCTTACAAACATACTAAATTTCCACAAGTATATCTCTTATAGACTTGAAATAACGAGCCTGACTTGAAAATTTCACTATGGTCAATTGATTCTGAGGGGTGGGAGGGTGGGGCTATTGACTTTTTGAGATACTACTCTAGTAGAAAATGTCATCACTGATAAGTACTAAGAAAGAGCAGAGACAAATTTGTAAGGGAAAACTTTGGCTCTCAATGGTTTCCAGGGCAGAGGTGTTTCCTAAAGGCCAAGAAAAAAAAAATCTGTTGTGTGTACCAAGCAAAAAATCAATGTGTAAAATCCAGTTTGAGCAGGAAAGTTTTATTAATGCTGAGTTCTCCTGCAGAGATCTCAGGCTGTTGATTCTCAAGTTTTCACAAACCACAACAAGACTGACCCAATGTTTTAAAATACTTTTAATTTACTGCCAACATTTTAAAACTGTGAGTGTTCTACCACTGCTGGCTATTTACCCAAAGGAAAAAGTAAAATTGTAAATGTTTACACTAAAATTCTGATATCAGGAATTTCTTAAAACACTGGCATATTTGGCAATGCTGGACTCCAAATTCATAAATGGCCCACCTCATTCCAGGACCTCAACTGCCTTCTGATGTGTGTTAGCATTTGATTTTGAGATCCTTTGTTTAAACAATAAGAAGGGCCATCAATATTAGTTGGAAACTTGAAAACAGGTAAAATAGCTCATTGGGTATTATCTCAGCGTGACATAGTCTGATTTCATCTTTACTAGGTTATTCCACACTTCTGATGGAGTTGACAATAAAAGAGTACCTGGTAGGGGTGCCTAGGTGGTTCAGTGGGTTAAAGCCTCTGCCTCGGCTCAGGTCATGATCTCAGGGTTCTGGGATCGAGCCCCACATCGGTCTCTCTGTTCAGCGGGGAGTCTGCTTCCCCCTCTCTCTCTGCCTGCCTCTCTGCCTACTTGTGATCTCTCTGTGTCAAATAAATAAATAAAATCTTTAAAAAAAAAGAGAGAGAGAGAGAGTGCCTGGTAGACTTTTATTTAATGGAGACACTCTCTTAATTGAGTCAATTACTTAAGATGCATATGAAACTAATTTCTGTCCAGTGGAAGAGAAAGCCTGAAAGTTCATGGTTTATTTCTCTGCTAGATACTGCTTGGTTTTATTTATTTTTAAAATTATTTTATTTTTAAGTAATTACTACACCTAATGTGGGGCTAGAACTCACAACCCTGAGATAAAGAATCTCATGCTCCATTGACTGAGCCAGCCAGGCACCTCAATATTGGCCAATTTTATATCTCATCCCAAAATACTATCTTAGTATATAAACCTTCATTAATGCTGTCTATACATATAACTCCTTAAATGAACTCCAGCCCAGTTTAATATCTTGAAAGTTCACCTTGTTAATCATTTAAATAAAATCTTTGACTAGTGTTTGTTTTGTTTGTCTAGAAGTTATATTTTACCTTATTAAAATTATACTTTAATGGAAGAAATTAAGACAATTAACCCCATTATCAGAGTTGCTTAAGCAAAAGATTATATTTTCTTATTGCACTTTGCTGGGTTTCGTTTCTATTCAACTTCATATTGTTTGGCTTGTCAGTCAGTTAACAAATTGTATTCTATGAAGATATAGCCTAGTCCTCGATAGTTCCAATTACTATAAAGAGATCGTAATTATAATGCAAAATGTTAAATGTGGAGATTGATATTTACAAGATACGGAGAATGGGGGAAAATTATGTACCTAAACTGAATGTGTGTCAGGAGATTAGCAAGGCTTCCTAGGGGAGATAAGAAATGGCTTTCCACATGAGGGATGAGTAGGTGTCATGCAGTCAAAAGTTAGAGAAACAAGAAGTCATTCCTGCAGGAACAAGAAGAAGGCATTGCCTGGAAGTGTACGTATAGGTAAGAGATGAGTGGAGTGACAGTAAATGAGCCTTTCATTTGCTATAATTATAGAATACCACAGACTGGCAGATGAAGTTATTTATGTTGGATATGTAAACTAATCAGTGTGTATTCTAAAGTGATTCTTCACCTATTCCCTCACTATTGAAGCACATTTTGTCTCTCAGGCTTGAAGTTATCTGTATTTATGGCATTTCAGATTATAATTTATCCCAATAAATCACCCTATGTTGGAGAGAAAAACTCAGTTTTGGGGGAAGCAAACTGATCATCCAAAGTCTTACTTAGAATTCTTCATTCATACCCAAATCTCCAGCAGTTTGGAAAACGCAACATTTTCTGATAAATAAAATACTTCATAGTACTTTAGTAAATCTGATTATGCTGAATAGTTAACAACCACTAATGTGGAAAGGGGAACTGATTCTGCCAAAAGAGTTTTAATCATGTCTTTTGGAACCATGATATTATAGGTTACTTTTTGAAATATGAACAATTTGAGGGTATCTCACTACATTACACTTTTCAGAAAAGAATTTCTTTTCTTTGGAAAATTACATGTGTCCTTAAGTCTATTGTATTTATCTAAGAATGATCTTTCATCTAGAAATACTTTTATATATTTCCAAACTGCTCTAAATTAATATCGGAGAGTGTCAATGTTGTATTTTTATGACTATAGATACACAAATCAGTTATGAGGCTTAATTGTACTCAACACATACAGCTATAGCACCCTTCCTTATTATTTGGACCTTTAAATAATGGTGGATCTCAGTAAAAATCAGTCAAAATGAGTTTGATCTGGAAGACTTTTCAGTATAAAGAACTGCTTGAAAGAAAGAAAAATAAAAGCCTAATACAGTTGGATAAATTATAAATTTCTTTTTTAAAAAAATATTTTTTATTTTATTTATTTGAGAGAGTGAGAGAGAGCATGAGAGAGGAGAAGGTCAGAGGGAGAAGCAGACTCCCAATGGAGCTGGGAGCCTGATGCGGGACTCGATCCCGGGACTCTGGAATCATGACCTGAGCCAAAGGCAGTCGCTTAACCAACTGAGCCACCTAAACACCCAAATTATAAATTTCTTGAAGACATTAATCTACAGCTAGAATTTTAGAGTCAGAATCATGTTCTTCTCTCATTATAGTACAAAATGTGCCGCAGTAGGAAAAGCTATTCCCTATACATATGACTCCATGCACAGTACAAATACCAAAGACGTATGTTGTAATAGTTTCAACCTAGGAGCATATGGTTACCTAAGGCAAGGAGAAATTCCTCACAAGTCCAGCAGTGGGACTGACAATTTCTATCATGTTTTCAAGGATTTCTTTAGAATTCTCAACCACCCAAATGTTAAATACTCTTGAGTAAAGGATGACCATTAGCAAACACAATTCATTCATATTTATTGAGCACCAATCATATGGTGGCTTATGGGAGTATAAAGATAACCTACAAAAAATAACAGTCTTCTTTAAAGAGACAAATAAATTAAGTACTAAAGTACATTTTACTATCTGCTTTTATTAAGATATGTACAAGGTAATAAAATAGCAAAGTAAAAGGCAAAAACCAACTCTCCAAAGCGGATATACAGTTGAAGAAAATTGTTCAGAACTATCACCTCAGACTGAATTATTTTTCATGGTGAACTCTAGGGGGTAGCAACATTCCAAACTCAAAACTTTTACCTACAAAAGATGGGGACATGAGAAACACAACCAGTTAAAACTACAACAGAAAATAAACCAACCATGAGTTAAAAATTGCTAAAGCAGAGAGTGCAAGATGGATTAGGAACAGAAGATTAATTTGGAAATATAAACGGAGACAGACTTTGAAGGGTATTGATTCCTATATAAAGCAATTTGGCCCTTATTTTATAGACTGACAGGGGTTAAAAAAACAGTTGCCCACAGCACTAAAATATCCCAACGGCATTAATATGTCACTAGAAACTTAGGAGATAGAGAAAATATTTTTTATGCTGCTCCTTTCTCGGTAAATTGTAAAAGTGTTTGGAAGAAAGGGCTCAAAAAAGTCCCTTGGTGTGGGGTATGAGGTCAGCAATGGGATATAATTGAATAAAAACATGTGGATTAAGTACTTTGGGGATGGGCTACAGTGGCCCTTCCATACAGTTTCTGTAGGCAGTATCTTCTCTAAATAATCAACATTGTGTCTCAAAATAATGTTCGTCTCTCTAAACAATCAAAAATGATTTCAAGAACATCGTTTTAAAGCACAGTCAAAATATTAAATTCCTCTGTTTATATAGCTCATTAGTATCTGCCTTTCATAAGGTGAAAGAAGTTACTTTTGACATCATTCTATATCTTGCTTTAGGGCTTTTTCTTCTAACTCAACCATTTGTTCACTGATAGGAGCTTAGTGTATGTGTTTAGCTTATATGCTTAGCTTATGTGTCCTCAACTCATGGACACATAAATAATCCCCGAAGCCAGTAGTATAAGATGGTAAGTACAATATTTGGATTCCTTGATGACCATCCTAAAGATACAGGCAGTATAACTTGTTATGGTAGCTGTTTATCCAGTTTTCAAATATTTAGCCATCTTTCACCAAGCTTCTTGCCAGACAGGAAGCTAAGCACATAGCCAGTCATCTACTCTGCCCACCCAGAAAGGTCCTTCTCTTAACCTATACATATTGCTTCAGGAGAGAGAAAAACGTTTCCCTCCTGGAAAAAATAAATGTGTGTGTGTGTGTGTGTGTGTGTGTGTTTACACATATCTATTTTACACACACATTACATCACTGCATTTTGAATTCTCTATCTTCAGCATTATAATTGTTCTCTAGAAGACATCTGCCAGTCAAATGTATAAAATCTGAAGCCCCAAATTAAATATGCTGAAAAGAATGTATTAGGATGTCTTGATCATTATTATAAAGCAGCATATAAAATAGCTTATAATGTAAGGGTCTTAGGTAGAAAGAACAAAGGGAGAAAAATATCACCTCTTTCAGCACAGAAATAGATAATATAATACAAAAGCTATAAAACAAATGCATTTATGTTAACTATATACATAGTATACCCCAAATCTCCTATGTGTAAAACATGGGCAATACGTGCATTTTTCTCTACCAATTTGTCACTATTATCTGTCATAACTTTTCCTATGAATATATATATTTTATATATATACACATATTATATATGTATGGAAATACATACATTTATGCATACTATATATACATTTATATATATACATACTATATACACACATACTATACACACACACACACACACACACACACACACATACATATTGTCGCAGAGTCACAAAAACCTGGGGTTTTGTTCCTGCATATATAAAGTTTCAAAATCTGAGTCTTCAAGAAAAATACTTTTAGAAGTGTATACTTGAGGGGCACCTGGGTGGCTCAGTGGGTTAAGGCCTGTAACTCAGGCTCAGGTCATGATCTCAGGATCCTGGGATGGAGCCCCACATCTGCGCAGCGGGGAGCTTGCTTCCACCTCTCTCTCTCTCTGCCTCTCTGCCTACTTGTGATCTCTCTGTCAAATAAAAAAATCTCAAAAAAAAAAAGTGTATACTTGGAATGTTTTTGCAAATGGTCATTTTATTCACTAAAGTTTTTATAGTTTACATAGAAATAAATGAATCAATAAAGGAATTACATCATCCCAAGTTTCCTGTCTGGCAAGAAGTTTGGTGAGTCATGGCTAAATGTTCGAAGACTAAATAGGTAGCAGCCACATAAATTATACTTCCTCATCTCTCATCTCTTAAACCAAGGTA
>CM053614.1:5578217-5592663 GCA_028646535.1 Procyon lotor
TCACAGAGAAGCACAGAGAAGAAACAGACTATGAGAGACCGATGAAGAGGTCCCTTAGAGCAAACTTACTGAAAGGCCATTTGGAGAGGCCCACATGAAGAGGAACCAAGCCCAGGCAAGCTCAGTACCTTGGCAGTCACAGAAAAGGAAATCTTTATAAAGAGGCTCCTTCATTCTGGGTTGAGCTGCTCCACCTGACGCCACATGAAACAGAAATGGGCCATAGCCACCAACCCTGCCCAAATTGCAAATCAGTGAGCAAATGAATTTTGTTGTTTCAAGCTACTATATTTTGGGGTGGTTCGATATGCAGCAGTAGATAACTAGAAATCATATTTTTCCCCAAAATATCAATAGATATTAGGGTAGAAGTAGCAATGAGGGTTAAAAATGTATATGAAGTCTACGTTAAACTTGTATCACAAAATTGACAGCAATACAAAAGTAGTGATATTTACAACAGGGATAAACAATACAGATGAGTTCTTGTGCCAACCTCAAGGATAAGCTGTGGCTTCCTAGACTGCTATGTTGATAAGGATTGTTATGACAGCTGGTTTCAGTGGGGAACCATATTCTGATTGATGAACACTATGTATTTGTCATTAACAGTCTCTAGGGACTTGCCTATTTGGGATATAGTTCAAGTTAGGAGTTCCTTCACAATGTCATTTTACTATAAGAAATTCACTAGAAAAAGAACAGAAACTATTAAAATTCAGTCAGACACTTGGATTTGCCAAAACCATATACACAGTTGATATTTTAGCTCTGCTGAGAATTTTTGTGAAATCCATCTTCTGAGTAATTTCTGGCTTTTTCTCACCTAAGATATTTCACATTTCTAGCTCACATACTGAGTAAAACATTATACAAATCTGTCTTTTAATTCCAAGATTAATATTAACTGATGATGCGTAACCATAGTTAACACATTGCTGTCGGGGTCAGTGGTTGGCGACTGAGGTCCCCCAGGTTATAAACAAAGTCACCGAGACTTTCAAAGTATTTAAAAACCTACAGAAAATGTTACATTTCCTTATATAAAGCCTACTGCAAATATCAAGACTCATGGATTTTGGTTGGGTTTATTTAACTTTTAACCTTTATTAGCTCACATTCCACAGAATTCCTGATTGCAAATTACACGTGCATGGTGAGCAAAAGTGGGAAATTAATTCTAACTGAATACATGAGGTTTGATAGAAAAATGTCTCAAAACATGCCATCTGTAGGTAAAATGGACAACATAGATGATAGTTGACAGGAAAAAAAATTGGGAGCCATTTCTGTGTTGAAAAGACAGTGTCTGGAAATGAAGATGAGCACGGGAGTTGGAATGAATCTTTCCTGTCTTTAACGGTCAGTGGGGCTTTGGGCAAATCACTTCACTACTTCCCCTGTCTTCTCGTTTGATGAGCCAGGATAATGATTGCAGACTTAACTCGCCATTTTTAAGGGGCTGAGATAATATGAAAAATATAATACTTTAGAATTCTAAAGACATCCTATAAATGTGCCCTGGTCGAAGACAAAATCGGGACCCCACCTTTACTGTGTCGTTTTTTTGGATTAAAGAACCTTGGGACACAGGTGGCATTTTTATCTTCGCTTCCAATGAAAGTTGGAACTTTGAAAGATAAAGGACGCTGTGGGGTGTGACTCTCTGGCTAAATTGCTGGCTGACAGCACTTAATGTGATTTGGCTTTTTATCCCGTGAATAAAACCAGAGTGATAGGCGCTTGGCTAGGGTACCTGAGCGCTTCTAATCAGGAACAGAAAGAAAATGTCTGCCTGGAGACTTGCCAGCTTCATCAATAAGACTCGGATCTAAATTAGAATCAGAACGAGGGAAAGAGTCCCAGATAAAATTATACAACCAGATACCAAGAAGGATATGGGAATGATGAAGGAACCATAATCAAGGCAGACATGCCCTGTAATTTATATGATAATATAACAGGAAAGGAAACTTTCTGTGGTCTCTTCATCTGTACACTAAGAATATGTGACGAAGAACAAAGTTTTCTGGTTGTACTGATGGAAGGTAAACGTAAAATTATAAATATGATCAAGACCCAATGGTTAGGATTCAACTAGAGATTAATAATAGCTATATACACTCTATTTCATAAGGGAAGGCCAGTCAGAATGAAATAATTGATGGCAAGTTATTATTTTTTTTAAAGATTTTATTTATTTGGCAGCGAGAATCACAGCGAGAGAGGGAACACAAGCAGAGGGAATGGTAGCAGGAGAAGCAGGGAGCCTGATGCGGGGCTTGATCCCAGGACCCTGGGATCATGACCTAAGCCGAAGGCAGATGCTCAATGACTGAGCCACCCAGGCGCCCCGATGGCAAGTTATTTTTGCTCAGAAGGAAAAGGTGAGAGCATCAACTCAAAAGGGAGGAATTATAAACTGCTAGAATATTGGATGGCATTCTAGAAAACACATATTTATGGTTCAGGCACACCCTCCCATTCTTCCATATCCTTCTTGCCACGTATCTGTGAGACAAGGATTCACAGTCTTACTGCACACATGAGCCCACAAATGGGAATCATTTGGTAGATATCTACCAAAAATAATGATGGTGCTGCAAGTTCTTGTGTCTGCTTATCCATTTTAGAATGAAACATGGAAAGCGATAGAAAAGGTAGGAAAGCAGAATTTGGAAGCTTTGAATGTGAGGTTGGTTGACATTATTCACGCATAAGAAATACTCTTTTTTTTTTTTTTCACTTTTTAGAAAAATAGGAAAAAACTAGGCAGCAGAACCTGAGAGTCAGAGGAGTTTGGGGGAGTTAGAAAAGTAGTATCAAAAAGTATGAAACCAACTCTCCTTGGGCTTCTGGTTTTAAATTCTTTCTTTTTAAAACAACTTAGACTTTAGGGTTGAGGGGTATATGAAGATATAAACCATCGTTTTTTATAAAGGCAGCCATAGGGAAATTGGGTTAAGTGTGCAAAAACTTATCTTAGTGAAATTCATACTTGAATGCACCTATTCTTAGAATTTAGGAAACAAAGAGAAAGTGCACGTGCACATACACACACACACACACACACACACACACACACACACACACACGAAGTGATAAAAAAGCATAATGAAATGTGACAAGTCCTATCCTATGCAAAGTAAGCAGAAGCATTACTGAAATGCTTAGTTTACAATTAATGCTGAAAAAAAATCTCTCCAGTGATGCCTGTTGTCACAACACTAATAAAGCCACAGTCTAAGAGGATATGGTAATTAAAAAAATGACACATATAATCACCTATGTTTTCTCCTTGGTTCTTTTCTCTCCCTGTTCAGCTATGCTGCTTTCCTTGCACATAAGTCAGTTCTGCAGTCAATAAAAAATTGCTGCAACTTTCCATGTAAGATTAAAATCTTAAAGAATTAAAGTTATCCATTCATATTATCTATACCTATCACTTATTGCTCCTGTGTTGTTTAGGGGAGAGCCGAAGGGAGCAGCTAGATTTAAACAACGGTAACGTGTACATTTTTACATAGATAAATAAAGGCTTGTTTTGCCAAATTCTTGACACTTTTGAACTCCAGGAATTGCCGCACATTAATCTACTTATGTGTGACTTTCTCCATGCAATTATTTATGTTAGACTACCACCTCCTTGTTCTTGCTTCTTGCCACTAACTTAAAAAAATTTTTTAAAAGATATGCCAAAGAGGAAAAAAGGCTGTATTTAATAGAGACTGAGCACTTTTCTTGGAAAGATTAACAATATAAACATGCAAATATGTTAAGGGTAATATGAATATTTTGGAATGAAAATATAATTCCATTTTATTTACATTATCTCTGCCTCCCCTGAAAATCTTATTTCCCCTTATAGCCACAAAACCGATCAGCACAAAACTATAATAAATAGAGTACAGTTAACATAACTAATCTAACAATTTTGTACATTTTCTCATATAAAACATCATTCTGGGGTCTCTGGGCATGACGATAAGTACATAAAAAATCTCACTAGATGGCCATTGATCATAAGTGCTCTTCTGAGTTTATCAAATGCAGTGATTAAACTTGCAGAAGCTTACCAATGCCCTCGAAGATAAGGCACTTTGATAGCATCATACAGCCAATGCATAACATTTTTTCACTCTTCCATTGCTCCTTGTCAGTTTCCCTTTCCCTTCCAATTTAGCTGCAACAGAGCTGCAAATAAGTATTGTGAAAGGGAGTGTTTTTCCCCGTCTCCATGATATACATATCATATTACAAGGACAAAATGACTTATCTCTACAGCATTTTCCATTGTTGTTGCTCTGATTGACCTTTATAAATCTATTGCAGATATCATGATATAATCCAAAACTTAAATATTGTGAAGCACATGGTAGGTGCTCAATAAATATCTACTGCCTAGGTTTTTAGTTGGTTTCCCTGCTTCTATTTTTGCCTTTCTGATTCATTCTCAACATAAAAGCCAGAGTGCTCTTTTAAAAATATAAATCAGATGTCACTCCCTAGTTTACAATTCTCTAATGAATTTTACAATTATTTTAGAATCAATCTAAACTCCTTTTTATGGCTCAATAAAGCCTTTTGTGATCTTGCCGCTATATCCCAGTCCAAAACCCTTCTGAGCTACTCTCTCTTGCTCACTCCCAAGACTCTATCCACTAGGCTTCATTCACCAAAGCTTTCCTCACTTCCAGGAATTTACTCTTTTCTCCCTCTGCCTGAAATTTGCTTCCTTTGGCTCTTGGCAAGGATGGCTCCCTTCCACCCTCTGAAACACAAATGAAATTTCATCTGCCCAAGGAACACTTCCTTGACTCTCCCATCTAACTGGGTCTAATTGCTCTCATTTACATCACTCTGGTATTTTCTCCATGTAATGATCTGTGTGTGTGTGTGTGTGTGTGCGCACGTGTACACCCTTGTGTATCATTATCACTGTTCTGGTTATTGTTCATAGTACCCACTTAAATGTAGGCTCCAAGGGAGAATTCTTGTCTGTCTCTGCCTGGCCCCATGCCTCTTGACCCCTTCTATGCCCTATACTCAATATCTCTCATAACACGTAGTCAAAAAATAGCTTTTGAATGAGTAAATGCAGGAGTGTGTGTGTGTGTGTGTGTGTGTGTGTGTGTGTGTGACCTACTAGTGATTATTTTATATGCCCTCAAGTTTTGCCACCTATTCATTTCTGCTAACTTAGTTTACCCTGAAATTATCTAGTAATCTTTCCTGTTCACACATAGTCATCATCAGCACTGTCTACATGTAATTTGCAAATCTGCTATCTGGAAAAGTTGAATTCAGGTCAGCTATTTCTCTAATGGATGTATCTCCAATGTCTTGAGAAATTTCTGGAATTAAGTAAGTAGTTAAGTAGTTAAGTAGTTATGAAAGAATTAAACAACATTCAGAAAATCTATTATTTTATTTCTTGTCTAACTCTTGGTCATATCTATTAAATTCTTTCTACAATCTGATCTTATTTCTTCTGACATAATATGGAATCCTTCTTCATATCTTTAATCAATTAGACTCCCTGACTTTCAGTACCCTTGCCCCATATATATTACCTGTTGTTACACTTGAAAAGCTGAATTTTAAAACCTTTTAAAGGCAGATTTATCATTAAAAATTAGTACTGTCACCTTTAAATTCAAATTATCAGAGTAAATAAAATGATTTCTCAAAATCTTTTTCTTACATTTTTAACATTATTTCCGTGATTCCATGGTAGTACCTTCCCATGAAATGTCTGTTCTTTTTTGGAGCCGTAATCCCATTTCTTATGCTATTAAATATTAAGCCCAGGGGTCCCCAAAGACAGTAAGTGATACCTAAAATAGCACCTATTTCTCAAACATGATCCAGGGGGGAAAAATCCATAACATAAAGAAAATAGGAACATGTTTGTATACATATTTTGCTGTAGATTCCTTTTTATCTATGGGCTCTGCCATGAGTTGAATGTGTAAGTCTCCCTCAAATTCATATGTTGAAGTCTTAATATGACGCTCTTTGGAAGAGGGGTCTTTGGGAGGTAATCAAGTCATGCTAATGAAGACTCCATGATGGGATTAGTGTCCTTATAAGAAGTGGAAGAGAGCTAGCCCTTTCTCCAGTGTGAGGATACATAGAGAAGTTGGCTTTTCATAAACCAGGAAGGGAGCTTTCACCAAACCCCCAAGCATGCTGGTACCTATATCATCTGGGTTCCAGCCTCCAGAACTATGAGAACTAAGTATTAGAAATGTTTGTTATAGCAGCCCAAACTAAGAACTAAGACCGCATAGCATAAAAGGTGTACACACACATATGTGTGTATAATATATAATTCTACTCTTATATTAAACTTTAGGTAAAATATAAAGTTTATGATCCATTTAGTATTTATACAAAATTGGGCTGAAATGAAGGAGGTTGATAGTGAATCAGATAAAAAATTGTGTTGCAGGGGCGCCTGGGTGGCTCAGTCGTTAAGCGTCTGCCTTCGGCCCAGGTCAGATCCCAGGGGCCTGGGATCGAGCCCCGCATCGGGCTCTCTGCTCTGCAGGAGGCCTGCTTCTCCCGCTGCCATTCCCTCTGCTTGTGTTCCCTCTCTCGCTGTGTTTCTCTGTCAAATTAAAAAAAAAAAAATCTTTAAAAAAAAAAAATTGTGTTGCACATATATTATTTAGCTTAGTTTAAATTATATGATATACTATAAGAACTAAATACCCTTCTCATTCACCAATAAAAATATGATTTTAGTACTTGAAATTTCACATTATATGAGGATTTTTGTCTAGAGAAGAATGCAGACAACATTCAGAAATGCCTGTGTTCTAGGCATGTGGTATGGACTTTATGATACTGACTAAAGGAAGAGACTTGTAGGCCTACTATTTAACTCATTCATGTGCAAACATTCATAGGTACTCAGATCCATAGAATTCCAATAACTTAACATATAACTGAATCCTTTCATGAAAACAATAATTCACAGCATTCAATAAATGAATCATTTCACAAAATATGAACTGAACTCTCTCTTTTGTAATTATGTGATTTCTTAAAAGATTTATTTATTTGAAGACAGAGAGAGAGAGCAAGCACAGAGGGAGAGTGAAAGGGAAAAGCAGACTCCCTGTTGAGCAAAGAGTATGATGCAGGGCTCAGTCCCAGGACCCTGAGATCATGACCCGAGCCAAAGGCAGATGCTTAACTGATTGAGCCACCCAGGTGCCCCTAATTATGTCATTTTTTTTTTTATAACCACAAACAAAATTATAGGCCATTCCAATATACTCTTTCTGGAACCTATAAATGAAAACGGAAGTATCCTACTGGTTGACAGATAAAGGAGAAAAACTATTCATCCCTGCAGAGTTTCTGTTGGTCCTATTTTTAGGTTCCAGAAAGGAAGTTAAAAGGGACCTGTGTGGAGAACTTCCTCTCCCATTCTTTGGAAACTCTGGCACAATTTTAACTTCCATAAATCACCATTATCTAATTTTATCTAAAATTCCATTGAACATAATATTGACTGGGCTACCAACATAAATATAATGAGTCTGTTACTGGTATAATAATCATGAATCAGATGAATGTTTCAATGGAAAATGTTCTATTTACATGATTAAGTGCATTGAGCATCGGTATTAATCAAGATAGGTCATGAACTATGGCTTCTTGAAAAAACTAATAAGTGATGTTTTAAATACAGAAGAATTATTTTACATATTAGCAGAAAGCAGAACTTAAACAAGTTAACATGTTCTCCTTTAGCCGTTAGTAGTAATTCTCAGGAATTATTAAAGTAGTTTTCATGGGAAGGTATCCTGAGATAGTTCTTACTCTCATTAGAATATTAATCCCCAGAACAACTAGATTTATTCTAATTTAGAAATTCATAGCAATGAAGGCAAAAATTGGTAGGAATCCAGCAAATACATGTGTCCCTACTGCTCTGCTTCCCTTGTCTCAAATCTATAAACATGCTGCCAGCATGCATACATTTTTGGGGCGGGGGGCAGGGGGGCGGTGCAGGGAAAGCACAGGTACAAGGCAGGAAGGGGCAGAAGCAGAGGGAGAGAGAATCTCAAGCAGTCTCCACAGCCAGGGTGGAGCTGAAAGCAGGGCTTGATCCCAGGATACTGAGCTCATGATCTGAGCCGAAATCAAGAGTTGGACGTTTAACCAACTGAGCCACCCAGGTGCCCCTTGCTTGTTTTGTTTTGTTTTTTGGGTGTTTTTTGTTTTTTTTTTTTTTAGATTTTACTTATTTATTTGACAGAAAGAGACACAGTGAGTGAGGGAACACAAGCAGGGGGAGTGAGAGAGAGAGAAGCAAGCTTCCTGCAGAGCAGGGAGCCTGATGTGTGGTTGGATTCCAGGATCCTGGGATCATGACTTGAGCTGAAGGCAGATGCTTAATGACTGAGCCACCCAGGTGCTCCCGCCTTGCTTGCTTTTCATCACTAGTATCAAGTGAAGGCTTTAAGAATATTCAATTCTGCCTTTTGAGAATACATATGGACCCATATTTCTCTAAATATTATGAACAATAAGACTCTTCCCTGAGTTCTAATGTAGGCATTGTGATTAAATAGTCTTAGAGAAGGGGATCAAGAATTAAAAAGTTTCATTTCTATAGTATTATCTCTTCAATTTGAAGGCAACTATTCCAGAAAGTCTTCATTTTGTATTTAATTACATACAATTTGCAAAGTTTGCAAAAATTATGTAGATTTAACTTAAATCTAAATTCAATGTTCAGTTCAAGTTGTTTTAGGTAGGATTTGTTCATTCATATTTGTGAATTTTTGTGCATCTTCCTGTCAGTTTGAGTTTTTTAGGATGTGGTTTTTTTCTTGGTTTTTAAAAATTATGGGATATTTTTCTGTTGTTTTCACTGTTGGAATTACAAATTAGCTAGCTCTGGAATTACTGAATGGTAGATGTTTCCCCCCGCAGTATTCCATAGATCCTTTTTCCTTATAACTGTCATCTAGCAGTGTGGAGAATTTTTTTTTTTTTATAATTTCTTTTTATACTTTTTTTTTACACATTTTTGAGAATTTGTATTATACCTTTCACCATATTGGACAATTTTATGTAATTTTTTTCTAATTCACAAGGTGTGAGTTTAGTTATCATGATTTATTTTTCTTGAAACACAGAAAGTTTTCAATAATAGCACTGTAAAATCTATTTCATCCCCAGGATTGTTTCATATGATGTTCACTGGATGGCAGTTCAAAGAGAATGCATTTGGCCCAGATTTCTGGAAGGATTTTTTTCAAAGAGTTCCTGGGAATCTAGTCAGTTCTAATAACTAGTTGGATGGTAATAAAAATAATTCCTCATAAACATCTCTTGAAAATTAATTTTGCTCACTCCATAGCTTCAACAGATTTAGAAATATCATTTAAAAGCTGCTGGTTTATTATGTAAACACAAAACCAAAATTTTGCAAATATATTTCCTAAGACATTTCTGAAGTTATTAAGTCCTTCTGAATCTGAGGATTATATTTTATTCCCTAAATCTTTTCAGGCACCAGAATAAAATACAATAAATCAAATCATAAGCCCTCTGTGGGTATTACGGTTTCAAAAAATGACAAAAAAAATTATTTATCTTTCCACTAATATACAAATAAGAAAACCAAGGATGACAAAGATTTCTTTCTTTCTTTCTTTTTTTTAAATTGTAGACCTAAAAGATACTAGAAAATACTTTCATCAAGTCTCTTGGTTGGGTAATAAGGGAAAGCATAATGAAGTGAAAAAGAGCTCAATATTTGGCCTCTATATCCAAATTCCAACTCCATTGTTCAATAGAAATTTCAACTCTGGTAAGTTTTTAAATTATCTGTGCTTCAGTCCTCATATTTGGGAAAGGGGGGGTTTTGAATTCACAGTTTTTATAAAAATTAATGAGCTAATTCCTATAACACACTTATAAAAATATTTATAACATAGTTAACCTCAATAAATACTACATATTTTATTATTACTATTACAATCTTGGTATAAAGTACAAGAGAAATCAGAAGAAAGAATAATGAAGAATTGATTCATTTTCCTTTTAAAATTTATTAATATAATATTAAAAATGACTTGAAAAATGTTCATTGACACGATATATTAGAGTTAAAATATTTTACATAAACTGATGCATTTAATTTTTAAAAGTCAAGAATACCTTTAAATGTTCTAGAAAAAGATGGAAGTAGTGCTTATTTTTTTTTTAAGGCTTATTCATTTGACAGAGAGAGAGCACATGCACAAGCGGGGGAGCAGCAGAGGCAGAGGGAGAAGCAGGGAGAAGCTGAGCAGGGACCCCCACACAGAACTAAATCCCAGGACCCTGAGATAATGACTCGAGCTGAAGGCAGATGCCCAACTGGTTGAGTCACCCAGGTGCCCCAGAAGAGCTCATTTTCTATGCCAACACTGACCTGCTTGTAGTAGTGAGACTAGAATTTGTGAGAAGAGTTTTATTTAGATTAACTCAAGTATGTAGCGATTGACAAGTGTGATGCCTGCCACAGGATAATGGAATGGTAGCACAGAACTGGCTCATCAAATCTATTAATGCATTTACTAGCCATTGTATTTCATCCAACAAATCTATCTATCTATCTATCTATCTATCTATCTATCTATCTATCTATCTATCTATCCATCTATCCATCACCTATCTATATTTTAATTCTAGTGTAGTTAACATAGAGTTTCATATTAGTTTCGGGTGTACAGTATAGTGATTCGACAATTCCAAGGACTACCCAGTGCTCATCTCAATAAGTGTATTTCTTAATCCACATATCACCTATTTAACCCCTCCCCTCACCCACCCTCCCTCTGGTTTATTCTCTATAGTTAAGAGTCTGTTTGGGGCGCCTGGGTAGCTCAGTCAGTTAAGCATCTGTCTTTGGCTCGGGTCATGATCCCAGGGTCCTGGGATAGAGCCCAGCACAGGGCTCTCTGCAAGTCGGCTTCTCCCTCTACCTCTGTGATCTCTTGTATACTCTTTCTCTCTCAAAGAAATACATAAATAAATCTTTTTAAAAAAGTCCTTTTTTTTTTGGTCTCTCTCCTTTTTTTCCCCCCATTGTTCATTTGCTTCTTGAATTCCATATATGAGTAAAATTATATGGTATATGTCTTTCTTTGGCTTATTTTGATTCTAGTTCCATCCAATGCTGTTGCACATAATGGCAAGATTTCATGTTTTTTATGGATGAATAATATTCACATGTTCTTTATCCATTCTTTTATCGATGGGCACTTGGGCTGCCTCCATAGTTTGGCTATTGCAAATAATGCTGCAATAAACATAAGAATGTATGCATCTCTTCAAAATTAGTATTTTCATATTCTTTGGGTAAATACCCAGTAGTGTAATTACTGGATCATAAGGTAGTTCTATTTTTTAGTTTTTCGGGGAACCTACATATTGTCTCCCATGGTGGCTGCACCAGTTTGTATTCCCACCAACGGTGCATAAGGGTTCCTTTTTCTCCAAATCTTCACCAATACTTAATCTTTCTTGCATTTTTGATTTTTGTCATTCTGGCAGGTATGAAGTGATATGTCATTGTGGTTTTGATTTGCATTTCCCTGGTGATGAGTGATGTTAAACATCTTTTCATGTGTCTGCTGGTCAGTCTGTACATTTCTTTGGAGAACTATCCATGTCTTCTGCTTATTTTTAATTGGTTTATTTTAGGGAGTGTTGAGTTGTATCACTTCTTTAAATATTTTGGATATTAACCCTTTATCAGAAATGTCATTTGCAAATATTTTCTTCCATTTAGCAGGTTTTCTTTCAGTTAGGTTGACTGTTTCCTTTGCTGTGAAGAAACCATTTGTTTTCAGATAGTCCCAGTAGTTTATTTTTGCTTTTGATTCTCTGGCCTCAGGAGCCAGATCTAGAAAGATGTTGCTACGGCAATGTCAGAAAAATGATTGCCTGTGCTGTACTCTAAAATTTTTATGGTTTCAGGTCTCACATTGAGGCCCTTAATCCATTTTGAGTTTGTTTTTGTGTATGGTGTAAGAAAGTGGTCCAGTTTCCTTTTGCATGTAGCTGTCCAGTTTCCTAGCATCATTTGTTGAAGAGACTGGCTTTTTCCCATTGTATATTCTTGCCTCCTTGGTTGAAGATTAATTCACCATATAATCATGGGTTTGTTTCCAGGCTTTCTATTCCACTCTATTGAACTGTATGTCTATTTTTGTGTCAGTACCATTTGTTGTGATTACTACAGCTTTGTAATATAACTTGAAGTCTGGAACTGTGATACGTCCAGTTTTGTTTTTCTTTTTCAAGATTGCTTTGTTCAGGTCTTCTGTGGTTCTATACAAATTTAAGTTTTGTTTGTAATGCTATTGATATTTTGATAGGGACTGCATTTAATCTGCAGATTGCTTTGGGGAGTATAGGAATTTTAATATTTGTTCTTCCAATCCACTTTGTTGTGTCTTCTTCGATTTCCTTCATTACTGTTTTATAGTTTTCAGAGTTTTCAGAGATCTTTCACATCTTTAAGTTTATTTCTATGTATTTTATTATTTTTATGCAATTATAAAGGGGGTTGTTTTCTTAATTTCTCTTTCTACTGCTTCATTATTCCAACAAATATTTATTAAGCAGTTACTATAACCCTACAATGGTTCTTGGTTTGAATATGTGATTGTAAGCACAGCAAAGTCCTTTCCTTTATAAAGCTAATATGTTAGAGAATATAGGTATTAAACGAATGAATAAAATTACACAAGATACCTGTCATAAAACAAAAATCTGAGTAAGGTGTTAAAGGGACTAGGGATACATTGAATGGACCAGCCAAAGCTTCTTTGAGTGGTGGTATTTGAATGGAAGTGGGTTGGGTGGAGGGAGGTTAACGAAGATTAGCAAGGAGATTAGCAAGGAGAGCAATCTAGAGCAAAGGTCCCAAGGCAGGAAAAAAACTCCTCTTCTCAAGAGATGAGCATCAGAACGCTGATGTGTTTAGAGTAAAGCAAAAATCGAGGAAAGAAGAAATAATGTCAGGGGAATAGATACCAGCCACCTTGTGAAGGACCTGTGAAGAGCTTGGATTTTAGCCAGAGGATGAAGCTAAATTGTTGAGAGTTTTACAAAGAGAAATGGCAGAGATGGATGTATGTTTTTAAAAAGATTATTGCCTCCTAACTCCTAGTTACATCATCTATTCCTAACATATGGTCAGGGCTTGCATAATCTCTAACAAAACCAGCAATAGTACTCAGAGAAGGTGAGAGGAGAAAAGAATCTAATTTGGGATTCCCTAAACTACTAGAGAAATGAATGGATGATTGTAGAAAAAAGATAATATGTCATCACTTTCTTCCTTCCTCCACTTTCCTCCCAGGTTATCTGCTGGCCAAATTCAAGGAGAACCTTGAGGACAAAGTCAATTAATGTTATCCATGGAAGTTAGCTCTTGCCTAGATATGTGGGTGACATGATAAATAACAGACCTGGAAGAATAAATGAAAGATATTTACAACTCAGAGTAAGGTAATAGACTTTGCTTTAGCAGCTGTAATCATTCAGGGCTAGAACAAACACCACAAACACTCCAATTAAAAGAATCAACTGTGTCTGCAGGAGCCATTTTAAATTGCAACAGTAATGTTGTGAATCCTTTCCTATGTATTTCATCAAACATTTTATTATGAGTTACTTCAAGTGTACAAATAATTACTAAAAATTATGCATGTGCATCTTAAAACAATACGCTGGAGGAATAATTAATAAAATGTATACTATGAAGAGGGATAGCTTGGTTTAATAAAAACGACTCATAGAATTTTTAGTTCTCATTCTGTCCAGGTAACAAACTGAGAATCCCCCAACATAGAAAAATTATTATGGAAGGTGACATCATAAAAGGCAAACAAATTTCAAATAATTTTTATGCTGCCTGCGGGGGGCTGGAAGGCGCCCCACCTGATCCAAGCTTCTGTCCTAGGGGTTGGGCAGAAGTCTGACCCAAAAAATTAAGCAAGTAAAAATAACACCGTTTATTAATTCCATACACAATAGTAAGGAAGAGGAACTATAGGCCTTACATGACTCTGCTGCGATTACATTTGAGTAATGAACACACAGATAATGATGTACGTTGCTCTGGCAAAAACTGAT
This sequence comes from Procyon lotor, assembly GCA_028646535.1. Taxonomy (NCBI): domain Eukaryota; kingdom Metazoa; phylum Chordata; class Mammalia; order Carnivora; family Procyonidae; genus Procyon; species Procyon lotor. The sequence goes on from CM053614.1 coordinate 5,592,378, forward strand.
GACGGAACTCTCCTAAGGGGACCAGGAACGTATGTGCAGAGTGTGATGGGGCCCAGTTCTCATTGCCCATAGCAGGAAGCCAGTAGATGATGCATAAAGCTGAAAATTCAAGAGCTGAGTAGAAGCATGTTACCTAGAAATGTGGAGGTAAATGCAGAGGACAAAGCTAAGTTCAGTGGTTTTCTTTGGGGCTGGAGGACGGGAATGTGGGGAGCCTTGTATTTACCACTTTGACGACTATATGCATGTGTAACAGTTTTTTTTTTTTTTTTTTTTTTTTTTTAAG
>CM053614.1:5592763-5630885 GCA_028646535.1 Procyon lotor
TACACAAAATACATAATAAGAATCTGACATCTTCAGTCAGATTGAGCATATGTTAATTTTACCTCTTAGATTTTGATGCCATCAATGAAAGGCAAACACAGTAGTGGCTAAAAGTGAAAAGTTACAAATACACCAATAAGTAGAATGGTGAAATATGAAAATAAAATAACTTATTTTTGTACTAAGTTTACTTAATTTTCTATTTAAGCCAGAAGAAGAATATGTATGGTTCTACTAGAGAAAACAAGTTCTATTTTCTCCATAGTCTTTCTGAATCTTTCATAACTCTTTGGGTCACCGATGCATATGTATATTGGGTTAACATTACAATTGGGTCAACATAAAAATGATCTAGAGGGTGATTCTGCAACCTAAGGATACATGTTTTAAATCTGATATTTCTAGAATGGTTCCTGGCACAAATTTAAAGGTTTTGTAAATGGTTGTTGAAGGCATGAATAATATCAAAGGATCAGAACAACATTTTGAGGCAAAATGAAGTTACCATTTTTCTAGAAATACACTGAAGTTTTAGCCAAAACAAATATCTTCATAGGGTAAAGAAATTTTTTTACAATATAGTTTTAGTTCCTTTGTTTTATATAATATCAACTGCACCCTTTCTGAAACTGAAATTATAATCACAATGTGAAAAATAGGTTTTCTTTACGAAGGAGTTATTTTAAAAGGAAAGGACAGGAATGGAGTTATACAAAGTGACTTATGAAATCCAACTTAACGTACAGAACAAAGGTGAAGAACGTGTCCTGTGAGCTTTATCAGCCGTATTTAAACTACAGTAAGAACATAACCACCAGGGGCTCTGCTGCTCTCAGGCCTGGGGACATTCAGTGATGCAAGGATGGACTGGCCCAACATCACACAATTTCTCTTTGTGCCAAATAAATCTAAGTTCTTAAGAGTCCCAGCTCATCTGACTGTGCTTTCTTATGAGTTCTGTCAAAGCAAAAATTGCACTGGACAAAGGCAAACAGGAGAAGAAGTCTATTGTAATCCTGAAGAGAGGCTAAAACTCAGTTTGAGCTGTACCCCCCAAAAGGGCTAGAATATTTTTAAAAGTCAGGGTAATGGGCATAGACCTTAGGCCACTTGGGTTCACTAAGTGATTTTAATCCTCCCCCAAACCAAAGTATATTTTCTCCTGTCTTCATGACTGGAGGGAGTTTTATACCTTAAAGTAAGGGCCTCATCAACGTTAGGCACCTACTTTCCCAGCTGAAGCTGGGAGATGGGTTCTATCATCCTTGATGCTTACAGTTCAAAGAGACGGCCATCTTGGGTTGCAAAACTGATCTCTTGCTAGTTTTACAAGATTTACATCTCAAAAGGGCACAGAAAGAATTACAATAATGAGTTTTGTTTTTTTTTTTAAAGTAAATGCTCCAAAAGAAAGGAGCCAGGGTCTAGAGCTGGGAAGAAAGCTGTCTAAAGGTCAGTCAGGCTGAGGGGAAGTCTCGGATTCTCTTGTTAAGTCCCTAAGACATAACCTGGTTAATGCCAATGTCCTCTTTATAGGAGAATTACTCATCTGAAACCCCCCAGTTCTGAGTTTGGGTAGAGAACAAAATTCAACTGCTCATGATCTATATCTATATCTATACATAAATATAATATAATATAATATAATATCCATCCATCCATACATATATATGTAATAAATTACCACTTATAAATTCAGTCTCCATTCATTTCTGCTTTTCTATACTAGAGTCTACCTCTGCCTTTCACATCACTATTGAATTAGTCAGCTATTCACTTATTATAATGCAAATAAAATGTAAATTAGGGAAGCCTGGGTGGCTCAATCCCTGAAGTTTCTCTTGATCTCAGCTCAGGTTTTGATCTCAGGGTTTTGAGTTCAAGTCCCACATTGGGTCTATGCTGGGTGTGGAGGCTACTTAAAAAATGAAAATTTAAAAAATGTAAATTGACTATAAAATGAAATTGCAAATTTTTCCATAGATGGTGGACTTTCTAACATTAATGATAGATACAGAACAGTTCAAATCTCACACACACACACACACACACACACACACACACACAATGATTAGATTAATTCTAATGAGGAGAAATCAACAATGATAACATAATAGGCATTTCAAAATTAAATTATATTTATTGATATATATTAATATCAGTATGTATTAATGTATTATTAATGTATTAATATCTGACAGCATCTGCTGTCATACAGAAATTAGGGGACTTCCTGTAGTTCCCCACACAACGTATTTGTGCTGTTCTCTGAGCTTACAATCCCTCAATCCCTTGATCATAATTCAGATCCTCTAGGACCTCACCTCCAACCCAAGAAGGTCACTGTGCAGCCTTTGAACTATATATTCTTTTAGGGTCTCACATTTAACCTTTAAGCTTCATAAAGTACCCAATACACAGAAGGTAACTAATTAGTATACTCATTGAACAAATGTCTGTAAGGGCAACAGAGAAACATGGTACATCCTTTGAAATAACTAAAATAAGATCAAGTTGTTGAAAAGAGATGATTTCAGAAGAAATGAAAAATGCAGAATGAATAATACAGATACTATTTTTCCAGCAGCAATTCATTTTAATGCCTTCTTTCTCTGTGACAAAAATTTGTCCTCTGCTTCAAATTCTTACTCTGTGTGTGTAGGGGGAGTGAGCAGGAAAAGGAAGGGTTGTTTCCAGTTATAATTAGTTTAGAACATATCCATGCACAGCACGGGTAAACAGTCACATAAGAAAGTCATGGTCTAAATCTACCTGCTACACTGAAAAGACATCAAGAATTTTCCACTGCTGGGAGTTTAAATCAACAAATACTTCAATGTTTGTTAGCTGTGAGCTGCCCAAAGATTAGCAATGAGGGGTCTGGCACAATTTCTTGTGGCTCACAATAATGGGACAAAGCAATTAGTATTTATAAGTAAAATGGAAGCGTTATGTTGGAATAGCTACGAATAATGTTCCCATTTGAAAGAAAGATAACTCAAACTTTCATTAAAAAGTGTTTTTCCCCTGACAATACTCCACAGGTAAACAGAATCACTGAATCATGTGCCTATCATATTTGCTAAAATACTAAAGATATTATTCTTTTTCTTTAAGATTTTACTTATTTATTTGACAGAGAGAAAAAGATCCCAAGTAGGCAGAGAGGCAGGCAAGAGAGAGGGGGAAGCAGGCTCCCTGCTGAGCAGAGAGCCTGATGCGGGGCTTGATCCTAGGACCCTGAGATCATGACCTGAGCCAAAGGCAGAGGCTTTAACCCACTGAGCCACTGAGGCACCAAAGCACCCCATAAAGACAGTATTCTTAAGACCATCACTTACATATATGAAAGAACTTCCTTGAGCATTTTATCCACACAGTTCTTCTAAGATAGATGTTAAGCCTCCTAGCTATTATCTTGGACTGTACATGCAATGTAGCTGACAGCTATTTTGATATGTTTGTGATACATTCATGCCTTCCAACTAAGCATGCACTATTCAATTTGGAGGCCTTAAATAAGCTCTCAGTATTTTTGAGAGCTAATTAAAACTTCATTATTAGTACAACAGCCATACCACATTACTAGCTCGATAAGACACCCAATAACTGACAGTGCCTGTGTAGGGCTTTGAACTGACACTTATAATTAAGTTGCATGGAACCCACTGCCCTTTAGAATCTCTTTTTTAACAAGAACACAAAATGGTAAGCATGAAGTGCAAGGCTGATTTATGTTAAAGTACAGGCAAAGCCCAGATTCTGTCACTCATTTTCAAAGTTTTAGACTTTTCTTTATAGCAAGAAACACACTTATATTTGAAACACATATTTTTGGTATCAAGCTTTTATTTAAATTCAGGTTATTGAAACACATATCTTTAAAAATTTAGTCTTGGGGAGGAGATATATATATATATATATATATTTATAGTAATTACCCCTTTTTCTTATGATATCTGTTTCATACAGATGCATGACATATCTTCCAATGAAGAATTCAATTTATAAAAAAATGAATCCAATAATTTAACCTGTCCAAAAGGGAAGAGATAAGTACTAATATAATTAACTCTTTTTTTTTTTATTGATAAATCCTTAACAGCTACTTTTTAATATAAGCTAGCATCCCTCCCAGCAGCTAACATGGGTTCCAGGCAATTTTCATGCAGATATCCTGTAGTGTATTATGGGAATGTCAATGAACTTTAATGTTATCTAGAACAAAACATAATTAGGAAGGAAAGTCTTTGGGGAACAGCAAATGTATCAAGCCTCAAAGCAAAGACTTCTAGCTCTGTGTTACTTATTTAAACTTATTTATGCTAATAAAACATATTAGAAGCAAAATATCCTACACTTTTTTCCTGTTTCTCCATGTAAACAGATTACTGTTAATGACTTAGGACAATTTTTAATTAAATTGTAAATTATATTGTTACAAAATAATGCTGCTGTTGCTATCTTATTAAAAAGATACTTTCTTGCAAATATCATAATAGGACTGTCAAGGGTGAAAGTGATCGTCACGGAAACAGATAAATCTATAAAAAAATATTCCAAATAAGAAAATACTTCTTAGGCAATGTTCTTCAACTCTGCTCTCAAAATATAGCAACTTATTTGATTGTGCCCAAGATACACGAACTTTTCTTATCTGTAACTATTCATAGTCGCCCATCTTTGATGACTGAGCTAAAGTAGCTATTTACGAAGTGGCATGAATAAAATTATTAAGTAAGAGTTAAATGCCCTTAGGCATCCTTATAAATATTTCTAATATTTTGGGGGCGCCTGGGTGGCTCAGTTGGTTAAGTGTCTGACTCTTGATTTCAGCTCAGGTCATGATCTCAGGAGGGTTGTGAGATTGAGCACTGCATTGGGCTCTGTGCTGAGCACAAAGCCTGCTTAAGATTCTCACTCTCCCTCTGCTCCTACTCCTCCCCCGCTCATGATCGCTTTCTTTTAAAAAAAAGTTACTATATATATATTTCTAATATTTTCAATCAATAGGTGCTTAACTCATCGCATATACATAAAATCACTCCTGAAATGCCTTGTTCAGAGATAAGTCCTAATGGAAAATTTTATAATCCATTTCAAGCCATTTCACATACAAGTCTTTAAAATGAATGAGTCCACCTACTCATATATTTACCAGCATATGTATAAACTGACAGTCTGTGAAAATTATGCTTTTCTTAGCTTCCCCCCCACTTCTACTGAATACATAATACAGCTGTGTTGGCATTCTTCTTATCTCAAACATTCGAGTATCTACTATTAGTCTAGAAGTTCGTATTTTATTTAAGTGGTTGAGAAAGGTTATAATTCTTAAAAGCATCAGAAAAGCAAAAAAATGTAATATGCTTATTTTTAACACAATTTTTATTGTATATATTATTAATCACGACTCCTTTGATTAACACAATGTCAAAAATACTGGTTCTTTTTCATACTCCAAGAAAAACATACCTAGGAATTTAAAATAATTATTTATTGCTGAACATTTAGTGAATGTATGTACCTTTAAGTTAGTCTAAGTGAGGAATGAATAGCCTTTGTTATCCACATGGGGGTTAAAAAAAGATTATAAAATAAGCTTGTTTTAAAGATTTGAAAATACAAATGTATTAATTTTAAAAGTCAATGTCTTCCCTAAAACCATTTCCTTAATGCTTAAGAGTTTTCTATATATCTTTTCAGATTTTATATGTACCTAGAGATAAAATAATTTGTTTACAAATCATATCTTACAATGCATATGATATTGCAACTTTCTTTTTTCCCAAATTGTCTATTTTTTTATTAACATATAGTGTCATATGAGTGTTCCTTTCTTTTTGTACTTAAGGCTATATCAAGGTTATGTTTCTATTGCAGTATATATACAATTATCTCTTTATTTTTATCAGCTACGTTATTTCTGACCATATGAGTACACTATAATTTATTTCACAAACTTTTATTGATGGACAGTAGTTTCTAACTCTGCTCTATGATAAATAATACTTCATGACATTTATGAAAACATCTTTAAATAAATACATGGTTTTCTATAAATTATCTTTCCAAAAGTTAAATCAGTATAAAGGGCATAAATGAATTATTTCATAGTTGCATAGAGAAGCGCATTCAAGATTTCAACTTTTGTTATTCCTTTGGCTAATGCCAAATGCAGGCCCAATTATATGAAAAGTACTGTCCATCACAAATAAATGACATAGCACTACATTTTATTTTACTTTATTCATTTATTTATTCTACATTTTATTTTTGAAATTTATACAAATTATTTTGAAATTACTAATTTTATTTTGAATTTTTTCTTAAAAATTTGTGGCAATGATAATACTATTGCTAACTGTTTTTTTATTTGGCACAACATAATTAAGTGTCAATCAATAATAAATTAGTACTTGCTTTGTTTTGAGCAGGAGTTAAACTAAGAATATTTTCCTTTCTAATCTCTCAAATATTAAATCTTCTGAACTTTATCATGCACTGAAACATGAAAAAAATTAAAAGGAAAATTATTTTGGAAAACAGTGAAAATATTATTTAATTACTAAGACACATACAGAATTACCTAACATTTAAGATTTGAAATCATCATTTCCAGTGGAAAATTTTACTTTCATCTCAGACTTTCCTCGAATCTATACATGTACTTTAGATATATTAGCCTGAAGTCACACCAATTTTTTATCATTAAGAAAGTAAAACAGGTAGATGGGAAACTATCAGGGGAAAACACAAAAATCCTATGAAAAGTAGCACTAAATTCAGTATGTAGAAAGATTTTGTTATTATATTAGGACAGCACCTCAGAATGATAACAGAAATTGGTGAATTTTCTCAGAATGATATATATGATAAGAAATACAAGGAGAATAATGTGTTATTTTTGAGTCCTCTGAGAAACCAACACCAAGGCATTATTAATTATGCAAGGATTTTTTAAAGAAAAGAGGTCATTGTTCATCTAGATACAAGATTTTGGCTAGATTTATATATTGTGAATATGCTTTCTCAGTTTGTGGATTGTACTTTCATTTCATTAATGGTGGCATATGAAGAATAGTCATTTTCAGTATTTATGCATTCTCATCTATCAATTTTTCTTTTGTTGCTACTGCTTTTTGTGTTCTAAAACATTGTTGACTCTTCCAAGATTGCAAATACTGTCTCCTGTGTATTCTTCTAGAAGCTTAAAAACAGTATCTCTAAGGCTCCTGGGTGGCTCAGTTGGTTAAGCATCTGCCTTTGGCTCGGGTCATGACCCAGGGTTCTGGGATCGAGCCCCACCTGGGGTTCCCTGCTCAGCGGGGAGTCTGCTTCTCTCTCTCCTTCTGAACCTCCTTCCTGCCCATGCTGTTGCTCTGTCTCTATCTCAAATGAATAAATAAAAAATCTTCAAAAAAACAATAGTAGCTCCTACATTTAGGTGCATGATACATTTTTAATTAATTTTTGCATACAGTGTGAGGTAAGGGTCAAGCATTTTCTGCATCTGGATATCATCACCCACCATTTCAACATTTGTTGAGAAGACTATTCTCCCCTTGAAGTTATGTTGGTGGCTCTGTTAAAAATCAATTATTCATACATGTGTGGTCTATTTATAGATAGACAGTTTTGTACTCTCCGCCTATATATTTATCTTTATAGCTATACTACACTGTCTGTATTACTATAGCATTATAACAATTCTTGGGATTCTGATAAAACTTTTTTTTTTTCAAAATAGTTTTGTATATTGTACACCTTTTGCAGTTACAAGTAAATTTCAAATCATCTTGTAAATTTATTTTAAAGACCCCAAAAAAGACTGCTAGATATATGACAGAAAATAATATTGTATCTACAGATCAATTTCTAGAGAACGGGCAAATTAACAATAGTGTTTCTTCCAATTAACAGACATGATATCTTTTCCCAGTTAGCTAGGTATACTTTGGTTTTATACAGAAACATTTTGTAATTTTATATGTATAAAGTGAGCATAATTTTGATGTCAGTTAGTATTTTAAGTCTTTGATGATATTTTCAATGGTATTACTTTTAAAATTACATTTCTAAATATTTGATACTAAAACGTGCAATTGATTTTTTGTATTAATCTTGCTTACATCCTGTTACTTTGCTAAATTCATTCATTACTTAGACTAATGTTTCCAAAGATTGATTAGAAATTTCCAAATGAATAATAATATCATTTATAAATACAGTCAAATCTAATTCTTCTTTCCCAATCTTTACGCTTCTTTTTATCCTTATTATTGAGTGGCTAGCATCTTCAGCACAACATTAAATAAAAGTATGACAATATATCCTTGTTTGCCAATCAATGGGAAAACATTCTATCTTTTACCATTAAATATTGCATTAGCCATAGGTTTTCATAGATGCTCATTATCATTTTGATATAGTTTTCTTCCCTTACTTTTTTTTTTTGATTGTCCAATGATCCTTTATTGAAATAATTTCCTTTGTAGTTCTTACCTAGTTGGATACTCCACTGCACCACTAGCAATGTCATCTATGACATCGGGGCCATCAATGGCCATCAACGCAGATTGGGCAGTCCCCAGGATCTCTTTAATGGTTCCAGAGAGTTCTCTGGCTACACATCAGTGCCACATCTGTCGGGCAATGCTGAGTCTCATCAAAAGTGATAATTCCACTGTGATTAATGTTTTCCTCCTTCTTTCTGTCTCTTGGCCATTCCTTGAGGGCTTTGGTAATCAGGCAAAGGCAGAAGGTACCATGTCAATCTACGCCAGTCTGTTCTGAATGGTCAGTTTCATTCTAATCTTCAGGCCCTTCCAATCACAGGTTCTGTTGGCCATGTCATTACCAACCTTTTTTGGAGACAGACCCCATCAGCTGATCTTTGGGGCCAGAGCAGATGTGGCAACAACTTTCCCACAGATGCATCTCAGGCACACAACTTTAATCTCTTTGTGGTTGAACTTAGGCCACATGGTAGAGGTGGCTGGTGTCGGATGAACTTGGATTCGGGACAACAAAACATAGCTGCACTTTCTCATCCTCTGAGCCAAAAGTCAAAAGCTTCCTTTCTATTTTTGTTAGATTTTTTAATTGTCACTGGATGTTGGATTTAGTAAACTGTGTGTGTGTGTGTATATATATATACATATATATACGTGTATATATATATATATATACGTGTATATATATATATATGTATATATATATAAAATCACATGGTGATCTGCATTGGTTGATTTTTTAATATTGAACCTATCTTGCTTTCCTAGGATAAACTGTACTTAGTCATAATGTATTACCTCTGTATAAGTATTGTTGGATTTAATTTTCTAATTATATTTTGTGTCTATTGTAAATATTGATATGTAATTTTCTTTTCTTGTGATTTTTGTCTGACTTTCATAAATATTCTAAGACCCTACACTGTTAAAGAGGAGTGTAAAGATGTTGAATGACATTACATATTAAGAAAGACACTCTTTAAAATGCAGAACAGTAACTACCAAAAATGTTATTTACATTCTAGAACAAAAAATGTAATAAGATAACACTATAACTTCAACAAAAACTTCAAATAAAGAGGGCAGAAAAGGAGGAAGGAAAAAAAGCATTGAAAAGCCCTTGATAAACATAGGTAAGCTTTTGGACATTTTGTTTACGGTAGGTCTTGTTTCTTGAATTAGTGTTCCCATTCTTTAATAGTAAACTAACTCCTTTCTCCTTAATTAGTCTGCGAGGAAATATGAGCAAGCACTTTATCTTTAAACTGTCTTTAGAAACCCTAAATTGCCTAGCTCAGTATTTGGGAAACGGTATGTGCTCAGGAAAACTTCTGTTTCTTCTCAAGGTTAAATACTTGGTTGGTGAATGTCTAGTAACAGGGGAGGAAAGCAAATAACATATTCTCTCATTAGGATTATATGTATTATATATTTTCATCCAAGTCTGATAATTCTTCCCTTAATTAGCCATCAGTGACTTTTACTGAATCACATTTTGTATTTAATTAGTATTTTTGAATTGAAGCTATTCTCATTTTACAAGTTAACTGTAGAAATACCTTGTGGACATTTGACTAATATTTTAATTAAAGTATAGAGTCATATGAAAATCATACTTCTTATCTTGGATAATTGTCACCTACTGATAAATAATAAAGTTTTTAGTAGTATGATTATGTAGTGGTAAATAAAGATTGTAGGCAAGTAATTATTCTAATACTTTAATGAAACTCTACTTTATTTTCTTGTGTTACTTATACCTCTATTTGAGCAAAAGAAATCACCATTCAGTACAGTCATAAATACTTTCTGTTGAAAGATATGTTTAAAGATCTGAATATGCAAATTTTAGTCAGTTTTTCTTTGAAATCCAGGGTCACTGTTCACTTTAGACTTTCACATAACTACTGATCTGAAGAAAGATTTTTCAAGCTACCAAAAAAAAAAATTTATAGAAGATATGTTGAGCAGGACCTCAATTAGTAAGTTCACTAATTATTTCTGTATTTAAGGCCAACTGTATGAGACCATATACAATCCATACAATAGCAACCAAGTGAAAGTCTTCATGTTTTAAAGTTTATTCAAGCACAAGAGTGAGCATAGCACTGGTTTATTTTTGAGTCTGTCTGAGACAGAGTAGTAACTAGAGGCACCGGCATGACCACACTGTTCCTCAGGGTCTCTATCACAACACCGATCCATGGAGAACCATTTGGATAGGGCCATGTTTGTGTACATGACTCTAGTCAAGTAAAACAATTTGAGTGCATGTGTATGTTTCATAGAATTTTGGATTCCCAGTCAGGTGAAGTTCAACAAATCTTCAGATAAAAAGTGAAAATAGCATCTGATTAAGAGCATCTGCTTAACCTTTGAGGGCTCTTTAAAGTCTTTGATAGATAGCCAACCAACATCATGCCTTTCCCCCAGGGTACAGATACAAACATGATGAATAAATCTTAGCTCTTGTTCATAAGGAAACTGAATGTGTTGCATTGAGTGTTACTATTTTTGGAAATGATTCCCAGATGTCATGGGGGTATTTGAGGTACTATCATTACAAGAAGAAGTGATACGTTACTGTTTCCTCAAGGGATAACACAGTAGGATATGAAAGTTGCCAAAATACACAATCTTTCCACTTTCATTTTCATTAGGAAAGGTTCTAATGTCATAGCTTCTTTAATGTTACAAAATCTGAATATGATATTTGAAATGTGACATAAGATTAAATTACATAATTCATTCACTATATCAAATACATAATTCTTTAATTCTCAAAATGCAAAATTAATTAAAATAGAATAAATGGCTTTATGAATGAACGAGTGAATAAATGAATGAATGAATGTAATGAATGAATAATGTAAAGAATTGGTGGGCAGGGGAAGTTCTAGCTCACAAATTCTAATCACGACCACAGACTCTACACCAGATCAATTATTCTACCTTTATTTTTCCCAATATACTAACTGATAAAAAGGGCATGTTAGCCTTTATCCACAAGAGGATGCTTCAAAGGATGAATAATTAAAAGGGTTGGCAAGTTCTTTTTAATTAGAATGGCTACACAATTGCCAACAAATAATAACCCCTTTATTCAAAATTGAATGCCCAGAGGTTAATTGACTTGCCAAAGTCTCAAGCATTATCCACCTGTATCTATATTCAGATTGCTAAATACATTTATCTTTTAAATATTCATGAGGCACCAAAGTTCCAAAATCCAGTAAATTATGTAAAAGTATTTGTTCTTGTTTGATCAGATATAATTTCATTCTTTAGCCATTTCATGTAGGCAAGTGAAGCAATGTAATACAACCCTGATAATCTTGATAAAGAAGAAATACAAGGGCCATATAATATTTGAGCTGGAGCTCATGTTTTAAATAGTCTCACTGAATGTTGATATTCTTCTGATTATAGTTTTTATTTTTAATGATTGGTTTTAGTTTTTAAAAATTTTTAAAGATTTTATTTTTAAGTAATCTCTACACCCAACTTGGGGCTTGAACTCACAATTCTGATATCAAGAGTTGCATAGTCTTCTAAGCCAGACAGTCGAGACAGATTATAGTTTTTAAATTAGGAAATAATTTTCATTTAGTTACCTAATGCTTAGAGATGGACTGACAATCTCCAGGTGTCAGGAATTTAGGCTTAATTAGAATAATACTAATAACTGATTTTTAATGCATTAGTATAGTACTTTATTCTTTACTAAAGGCTTTGTGTTTAATTTACCAAATAAGGTAATTTCAAAAAAATATTGTACACTTAAGAAAGCAGCTCATTATAAGATAATTATTAAATTTTTGAATTTTAATAGACATTTGAGTGAAACAGGAAGGGATGGGGAGGGAGACAAACCATAAGAGACTCCTAGACTCACAAAACGAACTAAGGGGTGGATGGGAGACAGGGGGGGTAGGGATGGGGTGGCTGGGTTGTGGACATTGGGGAGGGTATGTGCTATGTTAAGTGCTGTGAAATGTGTAAGTTTGACGATTCACATACGTGTACTCTGGGGCAAATAATACATTATATGTTAATAAAAATTTAAAAAAATAGACATTTGAGAAAATGAAAGATTAAGGAAAATGTGAAAATAAAGTGGATATTCATCGAATGCAAAAATAAGCTAGTTCAGTCCATGATTTTCCCATTTATGAGTGTGAAATCGATGGTCAGTGTGAGAGCTGCTGGTCAATGAGAGAGAGAAAAGCAAGCTCATATGCATCAGTGTTGTTAAAATACTTGTCATTTGGAGATCTTTATTGTTCTAAAGGGGCTAATACTATTCTTGAGTTCCTGGTACATATAGTTTAGCAGATGTGACCAACAGTCCCATGAAAATAATAAGGAATTATTTGTCTTGTTTCAAGAGATGTTTTTTTCGTTTGTTTAAAGAAATACTGTAAGTGAACTTAGGTGTTTTCTTTAAGTTTAGAAAATATATTTAAAACTAATACAGCTGATTAATATATGTTTATACATTTAGCATATGTTTATATATTATCTCTTTAATCTTCATAAGAATGACTAGAAGACAAATGTCTTTCAGATAAATATGCTCCTATCTAGTTTGTGTACATACTGGGTTACAGAGGCTGTTCTAGATATTTTTTTTTTTTTTAAGATTTTATTTATTTGACAGAGAGAAACACAGTGAGAGAGGGAACACAAGCAAAGGGAGCGGTAGCGGGAGAAGCAGGCTTCCTGCCGAGCAGGGAGCCCAATGCGGGGCTCGATGTGGGGCTCGATCCCAGGACCCTGGGATCATGACCTGAGCTGAAGGCAGAAGCTTAACGACTGAGCCACCCAGGCGCCCCTGTTCTAGATATTTCTTAAAACCAAATTGTATGTGCACAGCACCTGGCAAATGGGAGGATCTCTATAAATGTTAAAAGCATTATTTCTGTTACCCCAATTCTTTCCACTGGCTTCTCCTTTCAGTCTACAAACATGTTCAGTTTTTATTCCTAACCTATAAAAAAGAAAAGAAAGAAAGAAACCAGCCTCCAAGACTGCAGCAGCCTTCCTGACCACTCCTGTCTTCTCCCCTACCTCTCTGTCTCCTGGGATACTTCCCGTGTTCTCCCCGACCCTCTCTCACACTATCCCCAACTATTTTTCTAATGTACACTTTATAATCACACCTTCATTCTAATTAGCTGTAATCTCCATGAGGGTACAGAATATATCTCTTTTATTGCCCATTGTTCATTGTATCCTCTGTACCATAAGAGTGAATTTGAGAAATATTTGCTAAATAAATGAATTCTCACCAAGTACTTGTGTTTATGTGCCTTCCTCAACCATTATTCTATTTAAAAATCCTATTTTAAATTTTAGCCTGGTATACATCTCTAAAGGGAATCTTAGGTCTCCTGTTACTACAGAAGCTGCCTCTGCGTCTCCAATGTTGCTGGTTTTTCTAGGATTTCTGATGACATTTAAAAATTTGTTTCTTTTATTTGTCTGTTGCATGTTTTCCTAGCACGTGAATTGAATTTTGATGAATCTCTTTATCATTGGCTATCTCTTTTCTATTTACTCACTGAGTGACCACATCCAATCTTTTCCTCTTCATTGATCATTCATGGTTTTATAGCTTCAGTATCTCTACTTTTAGCCCACATCTTTCTCCAGAGCTTGAGAATCCAATTTCTACCTGCCTGCTATGCACCTCATGTAGGTATCTGCTTTCAAGTTCAGACCTACGGACTCTCATATTTTCATTCTCGTCCTCTCTACATGAGAAGCTGGACATTTCTGTTGGTTTCCATCCAACCCTTCCCACCGGTTTTCTTGTCATTCTCCTATCTCAGTCTCTTCATATTATCCGACAAGTTATTTCTTCATTCATTCTGATCCTGATTTAGTAATTGTTCCTATGTGTTTCCTGTTTCAAAGCTACGAGAGACAAGCCTCTATTCTAAGGATATACCTAGAACATAGCTTAAAGAAACTATACATAAGTAGGAGGAATTAATACATGATCACAAACAAGATCTTATTGGAAGAAACAGTGAAAGTAAGCAGGGGCTTCAAATGTAAATAATAATTTACATTTCTTAAACTATTTCCATACATTTGTAACTTTCTTTATATTTACCTTTGCAAACACTTGGTCTATAAATATATGCAAGATCAACTGAAAATGTATCTTGGCTATTAAAAGTAGAAGTGGTTGGAGGTGAAGGGCCTTCAGGACTTAGCACCCATGCCTTGTGGAGGTCTGTACCCATGAAGACAACCAGGCTTACAGGTCCATATGGTAACAACTGCTTCCAACTGTTGATAAAGGATATTTGTATCTTGGAAGAGCTTTGAGGAGTTGATGGGGAAAAAAAAAAAAAAAACTTTTCTCAATTTCCCATTGTAAGTGTTAGGTAGTGGGTAGTAGTGGTTGCCTGGAGATATAAGCTGAAATAGCTTTTAAGGTTACCTCCAGGCTCAGTGGGAAAGATTGCAGTTATCAAACAGTAATATCTGTATGGCACTGGGGATGTGAAGAACGGTTCAGTGTGGTATAGCACTTTATTTGTTCAAACAAAGCTTTTTCAGGTTTCCATGTGCTACCTTATCCTGATACTTAGTAAATGCTCACTGTAATCATACCAATTATAATTTTACAGTTGTGGGTTTGTTTCTACTTGTCCTTAGCTGTCCATTTTCTTGATTTTTTACCTGTCCTTTTAAAATTTTCTCTATGTTACATATTTTTACAGAAGGAGCACATACCAAATATTGCCTTGTATTCCATCATTTCATCTAATTAATCGTTAATTCAATTACGATCCAACTACAGGATCACACTCATTCATTCCCATTCTTCCTCCCTCTCCCCTAATGATATTATTCATTCTGATATTCCAAACTCCTTTGTTCTCTTTGGTATTAGTGCCTTATTTTGCCAATATTAACTGAGTACAGAAGAATTACTTCTGGGTTCATCAATTAATAATTAAAGCTCAGCAACATGAAAATCTTTGAATTACATTTCTATAAGTTTAATTACTTTTGCCTCTTATTTGCAATTTTATTTTACTTTCAAAGAGCTAAAGAAAATTTCTAAAAATATTTCTTTATTTTTTTTCAAACTTTAAGGTTAAACTTTTAATAAGTTCAAGAAGAGGGAAATTTATTTGTATAATATAGTTAATAAATTCTATAGGGTTATATACAGGTGTGACAGAAAGATGAAGTTGAATTCTATGGATATGTTAGTAGGTAGAGCAAACTTAACCAACTATAGACAATTTCATAGAATACAACTGAGTAAAACATTAAAGAAATGGTATGTATAGAGTTCAGGATAGTGGTTACAAGGATGGGAAAGGTGATATGACTTGGAAACTCTTCAGGTATATTCTATGCTTTGTTCTTAACTTTGTAATGGTTATGTATGTTTTCATCATATTACTACTTAAGAACTATAAATATATTTTATATGCCCCTTCATCTATGAAGTAAAATTGAGATAAGGTCTTTCAATTTCCAAAGTACAAATATATTCTCCTTTGTTCTTTTAATATTTATGTAATATTTCTCAGACTTCAGAGTGTATCAGAAACTTACAAAGTACTTATTTATGAACTCATCCTTTGGCTTTCTCCCCAGTGATTCAGAATCAGTTCTCAAAATCAGCAGATGAATGGGTAAAGAAGATATGGTATATATGTATACAGTGGAATATTACTCAGCCATAAAAGAACAAAATTTTGCCTTTGGCAATGACATGAATGCAGCTAGAGAATATTATGCTAATCAAAATAAATCAGAGAAAGAAAAATACCATATTATTTCACTTATATGTGGACATTAAAAAACAAATGAATATATAAGGGGAAAAAAGAAAGGCAAAACAGGAAACAACTCTTACCTATAGAGAACAAACTGATGATTACCAGAGGGGAGGTGGGGGAATGGGTTAAATAAGTGATGGGTATTAAGGAGGGCACCTGTGATGAGCACCAGGTGTTGTATGTAAGTGATGAATCACTAAATTCTACACCTTAAACTAATATTACACTGTGTGTCAACTAACTGGAATTTAAATAAAAATTTGGAGAAAAAAAAGAAAAAGAAAACTTGTCTCTAATATTCTCAAACAAGAAAGGGAGGTATCTTTCATCACAAGGACGTAAGAGGGAGGGAATATACAAGGATGAGAGAATAGGGATTCCTTCAGTTCTCCATGAGGTAGCTTCATTCTAGAACCAGTAGTGGCTGCAGATGCAGGTGTCATAGGTGATGCCCAGAAAACTATCTTTCCCTGGGCCATTTGATAGTTGACCTCTCAATGGCATCATCTAGAAGATACTCATTTAAGTCTCATCACTGAGAAGAGGATCATAAGCTCCTTCTTTTTTTTTTTTAAAGATTTTATTTATTTGACAGGGAGAAACACAGCAAGAGAGGGAACACAAGCAGAGGGAATGGTAGAAACAGGCTTTCTGCCGAGCAGGGAGCCTGATGCGGGGCTCGATCCCAGGACCCTGGAATCATAACCTGAGCCGAAGGCAGACGCTTAATGACTGACCCACCCAGGCGCCCACATAAGCTCCTTCTTAATCTCATTACTGATATAGGGGAAATGATTAATATGAAAGCCTTAGTATGATCATCTAGGGTTAATTCTTATTGGGCAGTCAACTGTCAGAACCATTACAAGCACTTAATATGATGCCTGACATACTGTGGGACTCAACAACATTGAACTGCTATCATAGTTTTTTTCATATCTTGCCTAAATTCCCAAGTTTTAGAATCCTTTTGAAGGCACATTTTTGCCACCTGCTTCAGCATTTGTATTTGTTTATCTTTTTCACTAATTATTGAGCTGCCATGGTGATGGATGTTCATCTTTTTTCTCATCCTATGTACTTTGATTCCTTCTCACAGATTTATTGAGAAGAATGTATTTGAGTTTTTACTTCTCTCCTTAGTTACCTCTCCTTGCAGCATTTCTTACTCATCTCAGGTGGGGGTCCACACAGAAACATGGTTGAATAAAACTGATGAAAGGACTGAGGTCTTAAAGAGTTGGCTGCATAGTTAGAGATCTTATGCAAAACTTTATAATGTGTTACATTATAAAGAGTTGGCTGCATAGTTAGAGATCTTATGCAAAACTTTATAATGTGTTACTGAGAAGAAAAGTGTTTCTGTGGAGGAGACATTGAGTGTAAAATGAGACAGAAGAAAAAAGAAGTTGGTATCGTTAGGGACCATCACTTTTTCTACAAGTACAAAAATGTGGGGCTATCAGAGAGAAGTATCTTTCTGGATGTGTGTATTAGGGGAGAATGACAGAGGTCTCCCAGGATAACCAAGGGAGTGCCATTCATTGCGAGGAGAGGGAGTATTGTGTCAGCACCACAACTGAAGGACAGCTCCCCAACTGCTGCCTTGGTGATTTCTAGTGCAGAAGTTAATCCATTGACATCCACAAAATGAATACCTACTGAGTTGGATCACCCACAATTATTCTTTATCTTTTAAAATTACCTTTCTGAAGAACTGAAAATTCCTAGTTCAAGAAATATATGAGTTTCTCAAGGCTTGGTACTAGACACTTCTCATCTCTATTACAAAAAACATTGGTTCCCAGATTTTAAATATCTCTACATGTTCATGACTCTTAAATTTATATACCTAGTCCAGATTATGCACTAGTTGTAAACACCTTCACCTGAACACTTCTTAGGCAGAGACAATCAAAATCCAAAATTCATTCTGCCCCTCATTGTATAAGGTTGTAGCTGGGAAGTGGCTGACTAACTAGACCTACATATCTAAGCATATCCCTTTACCAGGATGCAGCCATCTGACTAACTCTCAAGGTGGAATGTTAGTGTGAATGATGTGTATTACTTCCTGGCCAATGCCTTTAAGAATTAGGATTATTTTTTTCTACTCTGTATCTTCTTCTAAGCAAATAAGATGGAACCCAAGATAAACCTTGAATGCCACATCTTGTTAGTATCCAAGGTGACTTTTGAAGCATATCCTGCATATGACAGAACTGACATGAATCTCTGAATGACTCGTTGGA
Organism: Procyon lotor; assembly: GCA_028646535.1. Classification (NCBI taxonomy): domain Eukaryota; kingdom Metazoa; phylum Chordata; class Mammalia; order Carnivora; family Procyonidae; genus Procyon; species Procyon lotor. The sequence goes on from CM053614.1 coordinate 5,611,346, forward strand.
ATAGAACCCACACTTTCTAGGAAACCCAAATCATTCCATTACATATGGTAAAACAGACATTTTATTCTCTTTGAGCAATAATTTATTTGGTGGCCTAGTTATCACTTGCTACCTTATATATGATCATAATTGCCTAAAGGTCTTACTAGTATCTAAAATTGAGAAAGCCCCAACTTTGATTTTTGCCCCTAAATCTACTCCTCTTTCACTCTTTTCCATTGTGGAAAATAATAAAAACAATAATAATTATTTTTTACTATATTTCTGGAAATAGTCTAGCTGCATTAAATAAATGTATTCATTTGTCCTTATAATAACCTTATAATATAATAACATTATAATAATGTCCTTATAAAAGCCCTATTTTTAATCCACATTTTACAGATGAGAAAGCAGAAGTACAATGACATCAAACAATATACTTAAGGTCATTTAGCAGGTGTCAATGACAGAATCAAATCCACCCATACCGGCCACCTGATGCACGTTCTTCACCATTTCACTCTACTGCCTCTGTCTGGTTCAAGGACAAATCTTTTAACCAACAAATATATTATTTTAAAATATCTGGAGGAGTTGGAATCAAGAGAAAATATGCATAGGGGATAGTAAGGCTACAAGTAAAACTAACACATAGAAAAATTTACCATATGCCAAACAACACTACAGAGGGAGACGGAATAAAAAATATATATATATATACACACACACATACATACACACACACACATATACAACTTTTAGCTACCCAACTGGTCCCTAAATTACTTAGTGGACAATATAAAGAAAGAAAATGGATTCACATTTTACTGCAGTTGCCTGAATGAGTAAATGAAAACTACCCTTTCAAGTTTTCAGGGTACTAACAGCATAGAGAATATTTTCATTTATTATTACTTTGAACTATATTCTTTACCAGATTGCACAAAGAAAGTATTTAACAAATTTCAAAATATGCAAAATATGCTAATTCCTATGCACACCTTTACATGGAAACCAAAACTATGCTGGTAAGCAAATAGTTCTCTGATTATCTGGAGTGAAGCAGAGGTGAAGTTAGAGTATACAGGATTATGAATATATGGTACATTTTCCTCTAAATCACTCATAAAGATATTTTTATACATGAGGTTTGAAGATGATTTGGAAAGAGATAGTTTGAGATAGATTTCTCTGACTAAACCATGGATTGTATACATCATATTTTGCCATTTACATGTATGTATGTATGTGTGTGTGTGTGTGTGTGAGTATATATATATATGTATATATATATATATATATATACATACACAGATAAATTAGAAGGATGGATGGATAGACAGAGACAGACAGACAGAAAGAAAGAAAGAAAGAAAGAAGAAAGAAATATATATTTTCTCCATTTAAAGTAAACCAAGAAGATAAAGTTGAAGTCCTCTAAACAAAATTAATGTGCTAACCCAGAAATTAGCCTTAAAACAATAACAGTACCTCAACATAAGAATGGCTGGATAATATGGAAAGAGTGGGCTGAAATCATCTTCTATAATCTTGTTTCTATTCCAATAATCGCTTAAGAAATATTTAGCATTTAATATGTATCTGGGACTGTTATGGACACCCAACATGTACCAATTTAAAAACAGTCCAATTTACTCAAGGTTAAAATTCTAGGCAGACAAAACAAATAAATATAATATTTAAGTAAATTATATGCTATGATAAAAATCCATAAATGCTGTGAAATTTTTCAAAGAGCAGAACGAGGAAGGGTGATCATGAAGATTTTGAGAGTACGAGAGTAGGTGTGTATAGACCACAGTATTAAGTAGAGTGGATAGAATATGCTTTAGTGAGAAGGTAACATTTGTTCAAGTACCTGAAGAGAGGTGAGAGTTAGTCAAGAGGATATCTGAAAAAGAATATTCCAAATAGAGGAAATACCCAGTGCAAAAGGCCTAATGTTCCAGGATCAGTGTGCCTATATCTAAGTGGATAAGGATGAGAATGGTAGTTAAGAGAAGTAATGAAATGATGGGGGTGGCTGAGGTGGCACCATTGGTTAAGTTTCTGACTCTTGGTTTTGGCTCAGGTCCTGATCTCAGGGTCATGAGATCAAACCCCTATTAGTCTCCACAATCAGCACAGGGTCTGCTTGAGATTCTCTCTCCTTCTCCTTCTGACCTTCCCACTCGTGCTCTCTCTCAAATAAATAAATCTTTTAAAAAAGAGAGAAGTAAAAGGGAATAGCCATAAGGATATTGGCTTTTACTCTGAGTAAAATGGTGAACAATTACAGGGTTATGAGCAGTAGAGTAGTTATATGATCTGATTTCTATTTTAAAAGGAGAATTATGACTGCTTTGTTGACACTGGTGTACACGGGAGCAGGAATGGAAATAGAGAGATCTGTTTAAGTTCTTATAACCATTCAAGAAATAGCTGATGTTTCAGACCAGAGAGGTAATAAGTAGTTGTATTTTGGATATATTTTCAAAGTTGAGTAACAGGATGATCTAATGGATATGAGAATGTGAAATAAAGAGAAGTCAATGATACTTGGTACTAATCACTCAAAATAGTGCAGTTGAAATTAACTGAGAAGCGAAATGCCCGGTATTTAAAGACATGAGACTGATTGGGATGTCCAAGGAAGTGAGTGAATATAAATGGAAAGAAAAGAAAACTAAAGACTGAGTCTTGGTATATCTCAATAGTTAAGAAAAAAGTCCTGGTTATTAAAAAAAAGAAAAGTCAACACAGAAGACTAAGAAGAACGAACAAGAAATTCAGTAGGAGGAAACCTGAAAGAAAATGGTGCCCAGACATCAAAGAGGAAAAGGAAGAAATCATGGAGGAAGAAATGCTCCACTCTGCTAAATTCTGAAGACACAACAAGTTCAACGACAATGAAAGAGTGGCGACTGATGTCACAGTGGGAATGAAGACAGCTTGGAACATGCACGGGTATGAATATATGGGTTGAAGTGGTCCAAGAGAAGATAGAAGAGAACTGAATGGAGCAAGTCAAAGCATTTCTTGAGGAATTTTGCAACAAAAGAGAACAAAGGAATAGAGCAGTCCTTTGGGGGAATCAAGAATGATTTTTTAAAGTCTGAAGAAATAACAGCATATTTGTATGTTGAATAGAAGATTTAGAGGGTAATGTGATGAGATGAGGGAGGGGAGTTAAAAGTTAAGTCCCAGAGTTGTTAATATACACTGGGCTTTATGCATAAATGGTGGCCATAGATAGAAGCAAGAAGCTTGGATGTTGTCTGGCTCTTTCATCTTGAAGCTCCCCCACCTTTGGCTGGCTGGCAGAGGAAGAAGTAGAGAGTGCAGGGCCCCACAGGAACCAATATGTGGGCCAGGCTGAAAGATTTAGACAAGACTGCCCCACACATTCCATTGGCTGCCAGAAGTCACCTGTGATGCCTAACTTCAAGGAAGACCAGAAATCAGTCTATGTGACAAGGAAGAAAAGGACATTGGTTTGGTGAACAACAAATCATCCACGCCCACACCTTTAGCTTCTTGATTCTTAAAAAAAAAAAATTGTGGGACTTCTTACTAATTAAATAACATAATATAATAAATAAAAGTGAAAAAGGAAGGACTTTATAGTATTATCAACCTAAAAATACATCCGAATTTAATAATGTTAATGTGTGGGAAAACCTCCTGATAATCATTTATTCCTAAATAATACATGCTACAATTCCATTTGCTTTTACTTAGGTTTAAAGAACTATTTTATCAAGAAGCCTGGGTGGCTTAGTTAAGCATCTGCCTTTGGCTCAGGTCATGATCCCAGGGTCCTGGTATTGAGTCCTGCATTGGGCTCATTGCTCACCCGGAAGCCTGCTTCTCCCTCTGCCTGTCGCTCCCCCTGCTTGTGTTCTCTCTCTCTCTCTCTCTCTCTGTCAAACAAACAAATAAAAATGTAAAAAATAAAAATGTAAAAAAAAGAATAATTTTATCAATACCATGATTTGAAGAAAGATTTTGGCTCTTGTGTCGAACTTGTTAACTTGGTTATTCTTTAAAAATTTCTAAATTATAGCTAAGGTCAGTAAGAAATAAGAGTGCATTAATATTTAAGTGATCATACAAATATTAAATGAATCTTACGTTTTGTTTTTTTCTTGTTACCTGACTGGTTTTTCATCATAGACTTCAACTTTAAGTATGCATCTAGTAGGAAACTATGGGTTCAGGTTAGTGTTAGGATTGGAATTGAAGTTGAATTTAGAAACGAGGTCAGAGGTGTCAAGGTCACAAGTTAGGTCAGGAGTTAATTTTAACAGCTTTTTAAAAATTTTAAATGATCTCTTTCAGTACCTACAGGTGTTAATGTATAATACTGCACTACTCTTACTCTGTTCAAGTCCCCATTAATTAGGGAGATAGATAACTCTCTTGGTGCCAATGTACCATTTTAGTGATGCCTTTTTAAACAAACTTTGACTCTGGCCTGCTTTTCTTTAAGGTCTGACTCACTCTTTGTGGAGGAAATTGAAATACATTTTCTAATCTCTGCTGAAGGAAACCTGAAAAATCTAATGCAATTTTCCACAAGTTGCCTCAAACTTTTGCCATTATGCTCAATCTCAATTGCTTTTAATATCATTTCATTCACAGGATCTGAATTCACACACTGTGTCAGCACTTTGGGCTTTCTTCTTCTGAAGGTTTGGGAGTTGTCTGATATGTAAATGTAAAATCTCAGAAGCTTTAAAGAGTTCACCCACAGAGCCTGGGATTCACATTATCCCGTTATCATTTTCTCAGTGTTGGATTCTCCCTGGTGTTCTCAATGTATTGAGGTTGGAAAAGAGGCATTTATGCTGACATGTACAACATTACATGCAATAAATAATGTACAACAAATTCTATCTAAAGGAGAGGAATATTAGATAATAAGTTTAAATTATCATAATAGAAATGTCAAAAACTGAAATTACGTTATTAATAAATATGACTACCTTTCAGCAGATGTTATCATTAAATAGGAGGTAGTTTACCATTTTAAAAAACAGTTCACCTTAAAGGGAATGAAAGAATCTCAGAGTTGGTAGGGGAACTAGGAAATATTCAGTGCAAGCCCCTGCAATGAGGTATAAATCTCTCTCACGGGGCCCCTGGGTGGCTCAGTGGGTTAAAGCCTCTGCCTTCAGCTCGGTCATGATCTCAGGGTCCTGGGATCGAGCCCTGCACCAGGCTCTCTGCTTGGCAAGGAGCCTGCTTCCCTCCCCCTCTCTGCCTGCCTCTCTGCCTACTTGTGATCTCTGTCTCTCTGTCAAATAAATAAATAAATCTTAAAAAAAAAAAAATCTCTCTCACTGAGGCACGTTCTTTCTGATACCTGCACAAAACAAATGAATGCAGAGATGTGTAAATTGTATTTGCCCAAAACCCTCTCCAAGAAACACTAAGTACCCCTCTGTCAAGAGAAGCCCTTCATTTTCCTCCTCAGACTTGATTTGCTAATGTAGACCTCGGTGGTTTTCCAGAACCAGATCTAATTGTGATTTATTTCCTTCAGTCCAGGGCCTTAGTGCCTCTTCTGACAGATGTTTTCAAATATTGAATTGTTCTGAGCTAATTTCATATCTGTCTTATTTCTTTCCACTTTCAAATTTACTCTGACAAGCGTGACTTGTTGGTATCTTTGAGTTCCTTATGCCCGAGGGCACATTCACAACCGATGACTTTCCAGAAACTGCTATCACCTCCTTCCACCCTACAAATCCTGTGGAACAAATATGCTTCTAGAGTGTAAGTGTTCAAATAAATATGTTGATTTTATCTTTTGTAGTTTCTCTGAGCGTAGGATATAGAGGGAAGCATAACGGGAGTAGCATTTGATGACTAACACCATTTCATCAGGATCAATCCTGGGCAATGCAGTATGTTGACAGACTGTGTGTGTGCGTGTGTTTCTTGTACTCACTTCCTCCTGTTCATGTGGGCACCTACCCTACTTGCCTCCTCTCTCATTGCCGCGCACACGGCACCGCAGTTACGGCTCCTGCAGTCATTTCTTTTTTCCTTATTTTATTATATCAATTCTCTAACTTCCTCAACCCATCAGCAGTGAAAGGGAAAGAGCCAATCAAACACGCTGGTATAGATTTCAATACCTTCTTCAAGAGTGATATGTTTAGGTGCTCTAAGGTTTTGGGGAAAAAAAAAAAACCCTGCTAAAACAATGACAAAATTAATGTTTCCAATATTGGATTTTCAGGAAAATTTTTAAAAAGTTAACTCTTTTTTGGAGATAATTTCAAACTTACAGAAGAGTGACAAGAATAGAGTCAGGGACACCGTCAGCCCTTTCATTCTTTTTTTTTTTTTTTTAAGATTGTTTGTTTGTTTAGAGAGCACGTGTGCCAGGTGGGGGGCAGCTGAAGGTGAGGGAGGTGAGAATCTCAAGTTGAGTGCAGAGCCCAGTGTGGGGCTCTATCTCATGACCCTGTGATCATGACTTGAGCTGAAATCAAGAGTCAGATGCTCAACCTACTGAGCCACCCAGGCGCCCCTCTCTTTTATTTTTTATTTAGATTCCCCAATTTTGCTCTGAGCTGTGTGCTTTATCCTTCCTTTTCTCTCTCCCTCTCCCTACACACAGACACAGACACACCCACACACACACACACACACAAACACACATACACACCTTCTTTTTCTGAACCACTTGAGAGTACGTTACATATCATGTTCATTTACTGCCCAATATTGTAGTTTGCATTTTCTCAAAATAAGGACACAAATCAGTAAGTGTACAGTTACCAATCTCAGGAAATTTAACATTGCTACATCTAATTAACCTTCTTTATCCCAATTTTGTCCACTGACCTAATAATATTTTTATAATATTTTTTCTCTCCAGGATAGTATCTAGATTAGGATCTCATAGTTCATGTTGATGTCATTTTCAACCTAGAGTCATTCTTTAGCCTTTTGTTATCTTTTATCATATTAACATTTTTGAAATTTATCCTACCCTCCCACCCCTTTTTCAGTAAAATGTCCTCATAGAGTATTTCTCATTTGCCTTTTTTTTTTTTTTTAAGTAGTCCAACTTGGGGCTTGAACTCATGATCCTGTGATCAAGACCTGAATTGAAATCAAGAGTCACTTAACCAATTGAACCACCCAGTGCCTCATGGTATTTCTCACTTTAAATCTGAGGTATATTATCTATGGTAGGCTCAAACAGTTTACACATGTTTAGTGGGATACCACCTGCACTATGTTGGGTCTTTAGCCCATCACATCTGGAGGCACACAATGTCTATCTGCTTCTCATTGATCATCTTTATTTTGATCATCTACTCAAGATGTTATCTAATTTCTCCTGTAAATTTATCTTTTTCTCTACCAAATGATAAGTAATTATTGGGAGATACCTTAACACCATACAAATATGGTACCCCTTATAAAAATATTCCCTATCCCCTTGTTTCAATGACCACTGAAGTCACATGCTAGAATATTACCAGACTGTTGTAGAGTAATGGCTCTCTACCACCAACACACCTTCCACAGTTACCACGCAAAAGTTGTTTTCCTTGCATAAGCAAAAGTCTTCTCTCCCATTTTATCTATCTAATATCTATCTATTGATCTATTACCTACAATCTCCATGCATATAAAGATACATATTTTTTTCTAAATGTTTGTAATTCATTACTGTCCTTAATCATTTTTATGCTCAAATGTCCAGATTTGGCCAATATAAATTTTTTTCAACCTGGCTCTCATGTGCTTTTTTGTCATTAACCATTTTTCTTTCCCCTTTCATTTTGACACAAAAAGGTGCTTCAAAACTCAAGTCAAATCTTACTTGACCAAAACTTGATATAATTTCTCCAATCAGATCTGATTCCTTTTAGAGGATAATGATATGTAACTACAGTCTGCTCCAGGTATGTTGACTGCTATTGGAATGTCTTTTTCTAGACCCATTTAACACACATATGTGCACACACATACACACACACGTATACTGTGGCATACTGTAGTCACAAGTATGTATAGGCACATATTCACACACACATATTTTTAAAAGGGCTTCCTTCTTGTTTTCCTCCATTCCCTATTTATTTATTACTTTCTTCATAGTGAGAATGAAGGCTCCCAACATCATCACCATATTTACCCATTTGTTCAATCTAGAATACATTTAAATGTTTCCAGAATTGCTTCAACCATATGCACATGTTTTCTCATTTTTTATTTCTTATATACAAGTCAGCACACAGTAGGTGCTCTTTGTGCTTTTCCTTTTCACTTAACAATATATCCAGGAAATCTACCCCATATCAACTCACAGAGATATTTCTCAGTTTTCTTTACAGCTCTAATGTACCCATTTTGCAGAGATAGCCTGTTTATTCAACCAGTCTCCCTGTAATTGGTCATATAGGTAGTTTCCAACATTCTGTTGTTACAAATGATGCTTCAATGAATAACTAGTATATCTGGCTTTCATGTCACTGGAGTTGTATCTAGAAGTGAAATGGTGTGCTGAAGATTAAATGCATTTATATCTATGAAGTGATCATTCTCTTCAAATTTTTTGGCCCATTTCTGGGTTTCCTCAATTGTAAACGGGGAGATATTTTAGACATGGAAACTTCCTCTGTGATTGGTAATATCTGTCATACAGAGACGTCAATTAAGTATAAAAGTGAATTAAATTTAGTAACATAGACATTCATCTTGCAAGTGGAACAAACAAGAAACAAAGTAAGACTAGCTATAGATTGGCTTAATTGTGTTCACTATGATCACTAGCTGTAAACAGTAATAAAACTAGTGTAAAACACTAGCTGCTTTATATATGCTCATGTCTGTGCAAACGAGGGGCAGTGAGAGCCAGCCATGATGTTTCTTTAGAAATACTCTCTTCATCAACAACCTAATAGATTGTGCTATCCCAGGTGCCCATGTGTTAAGTGTGACTAGAGCCCCACATACTCACATAAAGGTTGCACTCACCTTAAGACAAATAATTCCTTTATATGTTGCGAGTAGACTTTTAAAGCCCTTTGCCAACTCTCCTGGTTCTTTATTCTCTTTTGTCTGGCCCACTGGTTTTCCCCTGTAATTATTTTTGTTACTAGAGAGCAATCCTGATAATAGTTCCTAGTTTCCTTCAGTTCCTATTCTCTGGACCTTGATTTCAAGTCTGATCATATTGTCTTCTAAAATTTATGTTGAATTTTAATGTACATAAGGAAAAGTGCACATTGATATATGACCTGATGAATTTCCACAAGTGTAACCAGCATCTAGATCAAGAAACAATTACCAACACCCCCAAAACCTCCCTTCATAGAGAACTTCCAACCACTACTCTCCTACAAGGGAAACCACTACCCAGATTTCTTACAGCATAGATTTCCCTGTTTTTGCCTTTTCCACAAATGGTAACATAGAATATATAATACATTTTTCTGTGTTATACATTTTTTTGCATAGACTTCATAAACCAAACTGCTATCCCGACTCTCAGTCTTTATGAGATTAAATGACCTCTCGATACTGTGGCCAGATTGTACTGCACTGACCCAGGGCCCAGCTCACATTGAAGTTTGTAAAATATATATGCATTTGATATTATTAGCCCCTTAACATTTCACTCCACATCCCCAAGCTGCCCCCAGTTGTGACGAGAGAGGAAGCTTTGTTGTCCTAATTAGTATCCTCAGTCTCCCTCTTACCTTATTGCTGTTATAACTTCTGCTATATTTTCTCCTCTATGGAAATCTTAAGCATCTCATGTGTTCCCACAAATACCATCTTGACATTTTAGCTTCTTTCAATAGATGCAGGTATGTGCAACATATATCAGTATCCATTAGATACATATGAACTAAGAACATAAACATTATTGTTTATGAAAGATGCACCTAATTATATACTATTATTCTAACGTCCACTAAATCTCATAATTCAGTCAATCTATTAACAAATTCCATGTGCAAAAAGCACTAGCCTAGCTGGTGAGACCCAACATTTAACAAGACAAACGTCTCAGAGAACTTATATATGATTGCCCACTATTATATTTTCTTAAATACAGTATAGGTGAGAATAAAGACTAGGGGGACACAGGAATCAAGGACCAAACTTGGTCCCTCACTTTTCAGTATTTGATACAGAAAGTCTTCATCAAGCAAGTCAGTATTAGCAGTGAATGATAGTTAATATTAACTTGCATTAGCAGTGGTATTTGATCTTAGTCAAAATGTTTAACGTCTCTGCATTTCAACAGAATCCAGCGAAAGATAGATTTGGTTCTATTAATTATCCACAGATTTTATATAATTTAGGGGAATATTAAGAGTTATTTTGTAGTAAGGGTTGAGGATGCATATGTGTGTTTGTGTGTTTTATTTCATTAACACTTAGTCTGATTCTAAACATAAAATTCTCTTAATAATTTCTTAAGTCTTTGACTTCAAACTTAAAAATAGCATTGACATTGCTGCTTATAATAAGTAAAGCTAACATGTAACTTCTATCTATTACCATTCCAGGAATAAAACTGTCAAATTATAGATATTTAACCATAAATTTAACCATACGCTGACCTTACTATCTAGTAAGTCATGAGGACAAACCCAGTGTAAATATTTTCCAGTACCACAATCACAAAATCCTTTCAAAGGAAAGGAAACTTCTGCATTTCTTGGGTTTTGTTATCAAACACTTGTCTGTGCCAGGCTGAATGCAAACAGCCCGAATGAATTTATGAGAAATTTGTCTTTTTCTCTTGCTCCAGGCCATCTCCTACAGCTCTATTTTCCACTTTGCATACTGAAACAAAACGGAGAAATACACAAACAGGACAGTCACAGGGCGAACAGAATGAACAATTGTGATTGTGGAGGGCCTGAGATGAGCAGTAACTCTGCCCTGGGCAACGCAGCTCTCTTTCATATCTGTGATCAGGGAGCTGTGTTTCTTAACCTTCTCTGAAGACTCCTGTGAGGGCAACTAATGAAACCTGCTGTTTTCGAATAGAGACTATTATACTCCAAATGGAATTAGCAATTATACCTCAAGATTCAGTTGGAGAAAGGTGTTTTATTTTGGGGAGAGCTCTTTTTTTTTTTTTTCTGATAGAAGAAATGTCAAAAATTGCTTAAAATGCATGTTTTCCAGAATCTGGTTTTTAATTAATATTATATCCCAAGGAATTAAATGATGTCTATAGTGCCAAATGGAGTTAATGGTCTTTAGTTCAGAATAAAGTGTTATGCGAGGTTGAAAACTTGGACACTTTTTAAAGGCAAACATCTTTTCATGGGGTACAATGAGGGATTGGTTCATTCTATTTGCATGGTTTTTCAAAAGCGTCTTTGACTCCTTTGCCAGCCAGGAAAGAAGGATTCTGAAAATGTTTCTTTCAAGTTTTGCTTGTAAACTAAATGAATGCAGAGAGTCATATAAATACTCAGCAACCAATCTCTGATGGTTTGACCCAGCCATATTTCCTGAGTTTGTGAGGACAGCTGCACAACTTCTCTCAGAAGCCATTGTCTTTCTTTCTTTCTTTTTTTTTTTCTTTTTTTTTCCATTGTCTTTCTTTTACACCATTTTTTCTAGGATTTTATTTGTTTATTTGAGACAGAGAGACAGAGATCGTGAAAGAGAGCACAGGAGGGGAGGAGTGGGAGAAGCAGGCTTCCCACTGAGCAGAGAGCCCAACATGGGGCTCCATCCCAGGACCCTGGGATCATGACCCGAGCCAAAGGCAGACGCTTAACCAGCTGAGGCACTCAGGCACATACACAGCACCATCAATCCTGCAGTGGTAGCAAATAGGTTTTAACGGCTTAACTTTATAAAGTGCTTTCCTAAAAGTTATGTGTGACGAGTTGACTGGAATCCCTCTAAAATTCACATGTCGAAGTCCTAACGCCCAGGACCTCAGAATGTTCTTTGTTTGGAAACAGGGTCATTGCATGTGTGAGTAGTTAAGATGAGGTCACATTGGGGGACGTTGGGCTCTTAATTCAATAGGACTGGTAACCCTGGAAGAATGCTATGGTGTATATCTATGCCATTTCATGCATGTGTAGCACTTTACAGTTAAAATGTGGTGGTCAGCAAGTTTCTTGCTCACTGTCAGAGAAAGAGCTGGGTGAGCCATAGTGATGAGGAGCGTGGTGGTGAAGGCACCTTTAGTTAGCCCAGGATTCCAGTCCCTGCTGTACTGCTAATTCATCATGCACTCCAGGGAATGTACTACCTTCTCTAACTTCTTAACTTTTGCATCTATGGGATGGGCTAATCATAACAGTAATCTATGGCATTAAGTTATTTGGAGATTAGATTAGGCATATCAAACACTTAATGACCCCTCAACGATGCTGGTTGGCCCTTACTATTTATTCATTGGTGCAGGTAGTGTTCTGAATGGCTCTGCCAAATCACAGGATGGTTTTTGTAGACTTTACCACAGCTGCGTCTTAATATGATGATAAACCATTCAAATGGCCGTAACGGTAGACCCACTGTCTCATCAAAATACATCCATGAAATCCATGGGAGAAACACAGATGTATATCTCAAATAACCTTTTTGTTTGGAAGAGTGATACCATTTTTCCAGAAGTAAAGTCTATACGTTACTCCCCCCCCCCCGACACTCCCGAAAAGTCACTGATGGTAACTCAGTGAACTGTTCAGACAGCCTGTCAACATGACATCTTTTTGCCAGCATGATAATACAGCCTATAATTAAGCTAGTTTATTCAAGCAATCCAAATTTATTTGCCAAGACATTTTAACATTCTATTAGTTCTTTCTTGAAGTCAACATTGACTAAATTAGTTACTTGGAAAAACTGGCCATATAAGTGACAAACAGTACAGATATCTTCAGGGTCACCAGGGGCACACGTGTAGTGAGAGCTGCCTACACTACACGTGTAGTGAGAGTAAAATGGCTTTACTTACAGCCATTGTCCTCATAATTCGGTTTTAGAGTTTTTGAAGACGGCCTAATTGAGACTACTCACCTGAGGTCTTTAAAACACTTGAAATATGGTGTTCTATGATTATTAATGATAATATTATTGATATTATCAATGATATTATATTACCATATTATTAATGAAAATAGTAATAATAATACTGATAAACAGGAGGGGGTGAGATGAGAGGAAGATAAGAAGATGAGTCTATATATATGGTTTCAAGCAATTAGATTAATTTGTCTAAGAGACAAAAATCCCACAAGATAGATGCTATTTTATCCCTTTTACAGCTAAGGCAACTAAGGCCTATAAAAGGCTAACATGGTTAAACATCCAGTTACTAAGTGCTGGAGCAGAGTATTTCAAGCCCAGCTCCAGAGCCCATGCTATCTGGTTCTAGAAATCTTGTGTATACAGTCAAATTGTTTTCATTTAGCCAAAATAAGCAAGTGGTTTTTATAATAAGGATGCTTCTTGACAAACCAAAAATAGGTATCTGATTCCCTGTTGAATACTGGGGTCAGTATAACTGGATTTGTAGCTCAAAAATGTAAGTAATATCATGCCTCTTAACTTTAGCCCATTTATCTCCAGAATGAGGTACTTCAGCTCAATCGTACACTCGGAAGCATCTATTATGTGCTTGGCAGAAGAACTCTGCATTATGAGAACAAGATACCGATGCTCTTTCAAAGTTGGATATTTACATGATATAACTTCAACATGACTGATCTAATCCTTTGGATTTCTGAATTTTAAAGAAAGGTCAGATTTTTACTTGTTTGTGATAAGAAAATTGGGAAATATATGATTATGTATAGTGTCTGTCTATTCCTACCTATATCAGTAGAAGATTCATCTGCTTCTCTTCTCTGTATCACCAGTTTATTACCTATTTAGCCAATAATACTTAGGACCTCAAGAAGCCTTCATTCACCATGACCCCCTCAACCACTCTGAATGAGGCATGTGTGTGTGTGTGTGTGTGTGTGTGTGTGTGTGTGTGTTCCTAGGACCTGAGCAAGCCTCTTTCCATTAGGGCCCATATAGTCATAAAATAAAATTATAAATTTATAAGCTTAGCACAACTTCTAGATTTTTCACCTTTAGAAGACAGTGACTATATCTTGTTTATCTCCAACCCTCAATAAACAGCAGGTGCTTAGTAAGCACCTTTTCATCAAAGCTTATGATCTTCTCATGGTAAGTCTGCCTGCAATTAGCACTGCAAATTCTAGTTCTAGTTCTGCCTTCTGGTTTGGAAACTCAGGGGCCAACTCCCAATTCTTCTTCCTCTCCACGAGCTCTTCAAAAATGGAAAACTACACACTCTTTCGTTAACATATATATGCATTGCTGGTGAATATTGTTAAAATGTCTATTCTGATTTTAAAGGCATGGGATGTATCCCTGAGATTCTGCATTTCTAACGAGGTCCCAGGTGATGCTGTTGCTGCTAATCCAAGCCATACTTGAGGAACCTGGCATTCAGTGGTCCATCACTCTGCTGCCTTTCTTCCCACTTTCATGGCTAAGCAGCATAATCTGTTTCAGCGAATACTTATAAGTCTGTTTTGTAATCTGCTTATCTTAGTCTTTTGAGGTACCCTAAGAAGATATGGAGGAGGATTGCAGACAAAAATGGGTTATTTTCCTGGATTTTCAAAGTTAATAAAAGTGAATTTATTAAACTAAGTCTAATGAAAGCATCACGGTTGTATTTTCACTGATGTTTAATAAAGAAACATATCTAAAAGAGCTGCCCAGGGGTGCCTGGGTGGCTCAGTTGGTTAGAAGTCTGCCTTTGGCTCAGGTTTTGATCCTGGGGTCCTGGATTGAGCCCCAAGTCAGGCTCCCTGCTCAGCCGGGAGTCTGCTTCTCCCTCTTCCTCTGCCCTCCCCCAGCTCATTCTTGCTCTTTCTCTCTCTCAAATCTTTTTTTAAAAGATTTTATTTATTTATTTGACAGAGAGAGATCACAAGTAGGCAGAGAGAGAGAGGGGGAAGCAGGCTCCCCGCTGAGCAGAGAGCCCGATGCGGGGCTCGATCCCAGGACCCTGAGATTATGACCTGAGCCGAAGGCAGACTCTTAACCACTGAGCCACCCAGGCACCCTCAAATAAATAGAATCTTAAAAAAAAAAAGAACCGCCAAGACACAATTTGTACTGCAATGCATGAGATGCCACCTTACAATTAATAGGATCATGATTCAAATGGCATAAATTAAATTAGAATCCTCAATTATACTTAAAAATGAGTTATTAGTCATTTCAGGATGAGAAGCACAGATGCAATACAATACACATGCCAATATGTTAATACAGAAAAGCTGTTATATAGTGAAAGTAACAGGCTATTTTGAATTTTCAAAGACAGATCCAATCCAATATTATAGCAATGCGTCTGGAAGTCACAAATTCATGTAATATAATGATAATTGAGTGGTTAATATGCTCCAGGCATTGTCCTAAGCTCTTCGCATGGATTTTTAATTTAATACCAATAATCTCTATTGAAGTAAAGGAAGTAAGTAGTGTTATTAGCTGGATTGTACAGGTGAGAAAATTTAAATACAGAAAGGTCAAGAAATCTCCCACAGTCACACAGATGTCTGTGAAAGGTGGTCCAATTCCAGAGCACACCAGTGAGCTGCTACTTTCTCTGCATCTCAGGGAGAGAATTCATAGAAGAGCAGGTTTTATGACATCTACTTTCCCTCATAGAGACATACTGCTATTCCTCTAACTTCCGCTAAGTTCCTGCTTGAGCAGAGAAGAGTCACTCATCTTAAGTCATATTATCCATCATTATTATTCAAGATATCTGCAGGTAACTATCTCTTAACACTTTCCATAAATTTGAATTCACATGGACTCATTTAGCTTCACATCACCCAAAGCCCATCTTGGTCTAATAAGAAAAAAATTAGCACCTCCATTATATGAGTCCAGAGCAAAATAAAACATCTGGTGATATCATGATGCTTAATGAGAATACTTCCTCTTTCAGATTAGTCTTCAAACAATCCAATATACTTTAAAACATTTAGAACAATGACTACATATATCCTAACTCATACATGAAAAATACACTACACTGTAAGGAATAATATACTGTTGGAAGTCAGAAGCCATATCATATAAGATTACATCATTTTCCTTTACCGAACAGTATATGTCACTATTATTAACACCATCTTACTTCTGCCTTCCAGAATTTTGGGAAAAAAAGAAGCACATAACCACGTTGGCTAGAATGGTTCTTACATATGTGTATATGTGTAGGATATTGAATGGCTCACAAATTGATGCAGGACAAAATCCTACGACCTCTTAAAATGAGAATCTCACAATACAAATGTGTATTTAGAAAGGTGATCAAAATTCACTCCTAGAGGCATTATAGTATATGCAAAAAAATCTGGAATATCCATTCAACTTATTGAAATTCATGAGACTTTAAAAATATCGCCCAGCCTAAGAGGGGTGTAAACAGAAAAATGTATTTCACAGAGATAAGAAACTTATTCTAAATTCACCCTGGAAATCATTTTTTTTCTATAGAAGTCCTAAAGATGTTTATCCCATTTATATCAAGGGTCATTTTAGAAATGGTTTAATGCCAATTACTCTGATGTGCCTTATTTCTTGATAAGTTATCCATAAAATTGTTTTGAATGTACCTTTCCCCAAATATGTGATTGCAGCCACAATGCATGTGCATACATAAGCAAATTAGGGAAATTCCCACCTATTGGCAAAAAAATACTGCAGTAGTGTCCTAAGTGAAGAAAGTGATGTTATCGACTGATGAAAGACACATGAGCAAGCCGAGAGGGATGGTTATCTTCCTTAGTTCCAAAGGCAGGAAAAAATTCTAGATTTGTTTGGAAGAATCTAGGTATACTATTGAACTGTGAAATATTTATGTTTTACATTTACAACTGGAACAGATTTTGAAGTGATTTGGAAAATTAGTGCAACCACCCCAACAAATGGTTGAAAAGACAGGACAGAATAATCCATTCATTTTGAAGCAATCTCCCCTTTCATGGCTCATTGGACACATGGCCGTCATTATGGTAACAAATAATTTGTTACAAGCACTGCAAAGGCACTTGGCACAGAGCTAAGACTACCAACCATGCTCTACAAGCCTGCACTGCACTATCAATGGCCACTCCATTTGTTGGCTGGAAGATATGCCAGAGGTTTGTCCACATTCCCCCTTCCCATTTTGAGTCACGTTTCCTTCGTCTAAAATATTTTCAGATATTTTAAATCATGAATAAGAATAAACAGAGATAGAATGTATCTGAAAAGGATGGAGGGGGACTAAACTCTCTGAAAATTATCATCACGGACTATTCTCACTGAAAAGAAACACTGCCCTAGTTGTGTATACAAACTAGAATGCTACTAGTTTTGTAGAATGCTTCTGTATAGGCAATTGATATGTTTCTAAATGTTTCTAAATCTTCATAGCTTGCAAAATTTCTTTACTTACATAATCTCATGTAAATCTCCTAAGAGGCATTATTCTCATTTCTCAGGTTAGGAACTGGAGGTACAAAGTGACTTCTCCAAGTTCATAAACCAAATATATGAACCCAGATACTTGAATTCAGGCCTTCTGAATCTGTATCGTGGCTTTCACTTACTGAACACCTGATTATATGTTAATTTACAAACACATTTTAGGAACTTTTATTATTTAGATATGAGTTGGTAAGATACTTAGTAAAAAGGAGGTAGAGAATATACAGTCAAGCTATTGATTTGATATTCAGAAAAACAAAAAAGTTAATAAATTTATCTGCTATTATTTGCTTTTCAGCTTTTTTAAATGTTTCAAATTTGTATGTGTGTGGATAAAAGCATGTAAGTGACCCAGGTTTTTATCCTATTTAGCAAATTAATATTCTATTTAATATTGCTTAGAGAATATGAACTTATATATTCTCATATTCTTGATAAATATGTAACGGTGTAATTTAAATATCAGAAATATTTCTGTTCTCTGGGATTCTCCAACTAATATTTTCAGCAGTTACTGATCCCAATTTGATACCTGCCTACCTTTAATGAAAGGGATAAAAACCAATTTAAAAAATCATTAGGAATATATAAGCATTTGCTCATCACTTAATAAAAAACTTTTAAAAAGAAGAACAAAACCTACATTCACATTACAGGTAAATTTGTGGCATGTTACTATTCTGCAAAACAATAATGGTAGGTAAAGAAGGCATTCAGTCTTAATACTTCAAGTGCCTATTTTGGCTCCAAATATCTGCATTCAAAAACCGGTAATTGAATTTCCCAAGCAAAACTAAATGCAGCCTCATAGCAAAAATATACTGGAATTTTTATTTAATGTGATGCTGAATGGACTTTTGATAAGAAATGCTCATACAGAATATTACCTCTCTGTCCTACAGATATATTTAGGTAACCAGAGAACACCTCAAGAGCAGTATGCAAATTAGATTTTGTGGACTACGTAAATGGAATGATTTCTCAGGGGAGTGGGCAATATTACCAATCTGCACAGATTTTTCTTCAACATTAGAAAGAAAATTCTGAATAGAAGGAGGCAGTATTGTGGATAAAGTAGAAAGAATTCTATTATGCCTCCTGTTATCAGTGAGGAATGAGATGGTTTAACTAGTTAAGCACATTTAGCCACACATCTTTTAGTATGAAATATTCAGTTAAACCATTCTTCAGGAATATTTTCAAGAGCCATTATTATTTCACAGTCAGATTCTAAAGTCAGATTAATAACTTTAAAACCCTTTAAAGTCCAATTGTCATAATCTCTTGTTTACATGCCTTATTTTTCACTTATTTTAACATTATCCAATGGTCGTAAAATAACTCAGAATCTCCATATGGATATTTAATAGCAATATTATAATAAAATTAGTTGTGTTGTCCATCCCTCCTGTAATTATAGAAAGAATAACCATTGGCATTTGTTAAAAGCAATACTTAAGTGATTGAATTTACATTGCTTTGCCTTCGTCTCAGGTAATCAATCATTTCAGAGATGGATAGAGTAAACAATTTTGTAACTGTATCAGCTTAAACATTTTTTGACTATCTGGAACTTTCCACTGTACAGAGTGTTGTCCATCAAATAGCCATCCAAATCTATGTCAGAAATCTCTTTCTTTTTAAAGATCTTATCTATTTTTTTTTTTTTTAGAGAGGCAGAGGCAGAGACAAGAGACAGAGACAGAGAGAGCATGAGCAGGAGAGGGGTAGAGGGAGAGGGAGAAGCAGAGGTCCCACTGAGCAGGGAATCCAAAGTGGGGCTGGATTCCAGGACTCTAGGATCATGACCTGAGCTGAAGGTAGACTTCTCAACTAAGCCACCCAGGCACCCCCAGGAAATCTCTTATTTAAGTGCAATATAGATTACATTAAGCAGTAGTTGCATTAAAAGAAAATTTAGTACTTAATTATATTTTTCATAAATTTATGTCCAAAGTGTATTTTTTGGTCAAGATTTGAGAATGTTAAATGTTAATCCTTTAATGCATGTTAAGACAAG
>CM053614.1:5631385-5649505 GCA_028646535.1 Procyon lotor
AAAAAAAATAAAAGTGGTATTATTTAGCTGCTCATTTTTGCAGTTAATTTTCCTCTTTTTTAAATTGCGGTATAATTGGCATGTAACATATTTGTTTCAGGTGCACAGTATAATGATTTTATATATATTTCAAAATGATCGCCACAATAAATCTAGTTCACATCTCTCACCATGCATAGTTACCATTTTTTTTTTCTTGTGATGTGGACTCTTAGGAACTTTCAAATATGTAGTACAGTATTATTAGCTACATGATTTACTTCTTTTATAACTGGAAATTAATACCTTTTGACCTTTTTCACCCACTTCACTGGGAACCCCCCTCTGGGAACCACCAGTCTGTTCTCCACATCTAAGTGGCTGCTCTTTTTATAATATGATATTTGTCATGTTATGGTCATGACAGAGTTGGTGGGTTACTACTTTAAGTTACCAAAAATTTTTCTTAAAGATGTCAAAGTAATGAGAAATTTTAATTCATTCCTTTTCTATAAGTTACTATAAACAAACAAGCAAAAAATATATAGGTAGCAAATCCTGAAACAAGGAACTGGCTATACCAAATAATAATCATGATAGCAATCAGCCAAGTAGTATTAAATCTGGAGCAAAATGTACAAGAGAAAAGAAGTAACACATATATTCCTAGATGTCAGGAGGATACCATATTCCCTAAAGGAAATCCTGACATTGAGAAGTCAACTTTAATGAGAGGAAATAGAGTCACAGAATATTTCCTTAGAAAGATTCATAGGAAAGTATGACTGATGAATTTTATACTCAGAGAATCTTGGCAAGTCAGGTTGCCTCAAGCACATAACCCCTTTGGGAACACAAATGAACAATATAATCAACAGTGAGATGCCTGAAATAAAAAGAATAAAGAAACCATGGCCAAATGCCTGATTCTGAGTACTCAATCTATTTAAATATAGACCATAAGTAAACAATTTAAGAACTACAGATGTAGAAGAGAGTATAAATTTTATAGATGCAAGAATGTAAAAATACCGAGTTATGAGAATTAAAAGATGTATGCCTTTTCTCCCTAACCTTTCAGAACAAGAGGCCACTACACACTGTAACTTTAAATGCAAATTTATGTTGTCTTTCATTTTTTTTAGGAAGCTCTGTCTCTTACAAAGAAACATCCATAGTTTCTTTTATTGTTTTTCTTCTCATTCAAGTAGATATATTAGAGTCTCTTTTGTTTGTTTTAAAATAGTATAAGATGCAGGGCATCTGGCTGACTCGGTGGGTTGGTTAAGCCTCTGCCTTCGACTTGGTCATGATCTCAGGGTCCTGGGATGGAGCCTTGCATCAGGCTCTCTGCTCAGCGGGGAACCTGCTTCCCCCTCTCTCTTGGCCTGCCTCTCTCTGCCTACTTGTGATCTCTCTCTCTGTCGAATAAATAAATAAAATCTTTTTAAAAATATTAAGATATTTTTAAAATTAAAATTAAATATATTTTAATATTTTTAAAAAGGATAGATAAAGGCAGCAGAGACTTCCAAAGGGAATAAATAAAAGATATGTATCTTTATATATTTATATAAAAATAAAAAATAAAAAGATATATATTTATATAAGATATATAAATCTTTCTATTTTCATATAGCTATATATGTATACATATTTATATATTTATGCATTTATATATTTATCATATATATATCTTGCTGGATATATATTTTCTTACTTCACTATTAGCAAGAATCATCTGACACAAACACCATATACGTATCTGAAAGCAAGAAGATCATACATTAACAGAGAAGGATAAAATAACTTACCAATTATACAAATACAGAAAAGAACAAATTCAGTTGACATTATGTTGATTAACATTGCTTCAAGTTTTATCATTTATTTAAATGATATTCCTCGAATGTATTTTGGAGAGATTGAGTTTTTAAATACATAGAAAATCAGAGTATAATGAAAATATACATTCAGATGATAGATTGACATGTATTTGAAAAAATGAATTTTAGCTTTTGGGTCCCCACAGTATAAATCTATCGGCTACAACCTTGATGTCAGGGGCCAGTTTATGACAAAACTTGGGGGAAATGGGATGCTTACATGGAAAATCCATATATAATTCTATATGTCTTTTGGAGCCTACTACTACTTTATGGTTTTTGTTTTCGATTGTTTGTTTTATAAAAATACCACTCCCCTGGGATCTATCTTCTGGATTTATCTCCCTGTTCTTCATTCACTAAACATGTCCCATTTTTGTGTCATTCTAAGTCAATAGCAATTAATGGGTTAATCTTTCCAAAGGTTAGCAAAGATATTAAACCTTTGAGAGTCTCCTATGCGGAAAATACTACCTTACATTTATATAGTATTTTACAGGTTATAAAATGTTCTAAATGTCCCTTGCTCTGCACAACAACCTTGTTAGAGAGAATGTTAAGTTAGAGATGCGAATCATTTTTTCTGCCAGGCTTTCAACTTGCCAGTTCACCTGCCTTTTGTAGAAATAATCCACTTTCTCCTGCCCCAAGGGGTCATCTTTCTGTCACATGGTCCTCTTGTCCCTCCACTGGCCACAGATTAGAACTATTCATGCTTGATTTTTCCAGATGAAGCAATATTGGTGCTGCACTGGAATTAGCCCAAAGATAGAAACTAAAAAGAGCTGGAAGATATAAGCCAAGTTTGATTTATGCTTATAGTCAGAGTGACCCAGTCATGAAAGCTCAAGAGTTTCTTGAGTGATGTGGGTCTTGAATACTTTTCTTTCTTTTCACCCTCTTACCGTTTACTTTTCCTCAGTAGATCTTCAATACTTGCTGCTCTTCAGAGACTTTTTTGTAAAGATTTGCTTCCTGGTTCTTCCTTTCATTTTAGGAACCTGTCATCTTCTCTATTAAATCGAAGGGCAGAGAGGTGGTGTGGTGGTGTTGCTTTGAGGTTATTTATCCTTTATTTCTTCCAGCAGGGAGAACAGATTGCATTTGTAAGCCACATAATTGATAATCACTTCTGGGAGGAATATGTCTATAATAGACATCTAGAAAGACTGCTGGAACGGATCTCTTTATGTCCACACGTGTGTCTTAAAAAGAACTCCAGTCTTTACCTTCCCTTAAAAGACACTGCTGAAGTTAATAATTGCCGCCGTGCCTTGAGAACTTGGCTTGGTCAAATCATTGTCTTTATCATTTTCTGCCAAGTGGGAGCTTTAGTAATTAGCATAATACTGACCCTTCTCTACTCACACTTCCATACTTAACGGGGGTGGGGGTGGGGTGGGGGGGTGTTGGAACGCCTCTCTCAGGCTCCTGAGTGGCTCTGCAAATCCTTGTACTTCACTGCTCTTCAGAGGTCTTTCCTGCTTCTGGAAAGGAAATTTTTCTCCCCTTTATTGCACCCTCAATCTCCTGTCCCTGGGTTACATTTATAAAATACCTCTTCTTCCTCTGCTTTCTTTTCCTCCCTGTTCTGCTTTAAATATTAAAAGGATCTGTCACTACTAATTAAACTGTAACTGATACAGTAGGAGCTGAGAAAGCAATCACAATGCTTCTGGGAGGACTCTGTCCCTCTTTGTGTGGGTAATGCCTCCTACTGGTGGTCTTCTGCTCTCTGGTCCCTGACCCATTCCTGTTCCATACTGACCCCTTCTGACAGCATTTTTTAACCATTATTAGGAAGCTCTTCCCTTAGAACATGACATCAAGGCTTGGATTATGACATATGCCCAGTTCCCAATTGTTGAACTTTTTAAAAGATTTTATCTATTTATTTGAGAGAGAGAGAGCACGAGCAGGAGGGAGGGGCATAGAAATAGGGAGAAGGAGACTCCTCGCTGAGCAAGAAGCCAGACTTGGGGTTTGATCCCAGGACCCTGAGATCATGTCCTGAGCTGAAGGCAGATGCTTAACTGACTGAGCCACCCAGGCACAACCCCCCCTGCTATTGAACTTCTGTCCTTGTTGGCAGATTCCATTCCACCATTTCCCTGCTTTCTCTTCTCCAGCCTCTACCACTTACTGTTTCTCTTAATCTGTTCCTTTTCCCACTCAATGAGCATTCATTATTACTTCAGTATGAATTTATTAGTTGTAAGTATTACTTCTAGGAGAATTTGCCTTTAAGAGCAGATCCTTGGGAGCAGGAAAATATCAAGGACTGATTTTCTAATGTAGCATTTTAAAATATTTGCCATTCCTATTTGGACTGGCCATACTTCTTCATCTTTGAATTAAATTACTCTCCTGAAAACACCTGCTGACTTTGCCGGCCCTGATGCAGTGCTGAGCAGTGAAGAGAGAATGACTTATATTTATGCATAACTAGATTCCAATATGGAATCAACCAAGGATGAGCATGGGATTAGTCAGTTATCAATCTTTCTGCATCTTGGTTTCCTAATTTCTGTGTTTACTATACAACCTCTCATCCAAACCAGGAACTTTGACCGTTCAAGAATTCTATTAATAATTATGCCTGGGCAATCTTGCAGGTATGGACCCCCTATTTATATTTTAAAATGGAACCAACTGTACAGTATAGCAGAGCTGTTATGAAGATTAAATGGAACAGTCTACACAATCTGTGTTGCAATGAAATGTTACTCTCTTTCTCACCAATTATCCTCAACTCCCAAAATCAACAGTGCAAATATTAGTATTTCAAAGCAAGTGAATACCTTACTCTTGTTGTTACAAAAGCAACACCTCCCTACAAAGTGATTGCTAGAATTTGCATATTTACCAATGTGTATATTTCCCCTGCCATCATCTAAGAAAAAAATCATTATTGAAAGATTAATAAAATATTTTAAATAATTTTAATAAGTTTTGCATAATCAGATTGCTGTTTACATTAACTTAAATGTTCCCCAAGTCTTTTCTCCTTAAAGTCCTTTCATTTCAAATGAATTTATGCCAGTGATTTGTGTTATTTTTTCTGATTATCTTTACATCATTTGAATTAGATCTTACAGAGTCTAATATAATATTTATTAACTCGATGATCCTCAGGAAAGCCAAAAATAATTGGAGAACAAAAAATATTTCCCTCTCAGTTCAAGAAATTCCATTTTTTAAAAATAGATTTGAAATGATTTTTTTCTAAAGTCATCAGTAGGTCTTTGTATTCACTTTTCTAGTTGGATGAGAGTTACCATCTAACTAGCATTATAAATTTTAATTTATTCTGTTTACTTTAATTCTCCAATATAAATCAAAATTTGGGCTTTAGTAGAAGCTTTAAAAAAATTCAGTGTGCAATACAGGATACATTTGTATCATTGACATTTGTTAAAAATGATAGAATGTTAAAAGCATAGTCATCAGGGAATGACTCATAAATTTGTTAAGACATGCCTTTTTAATTTGCAAATAATATTGCTGTGTTTCTGCTGTGGCATCATATTTTATAACATTGGAATTTTAATACATTCTTTTGTGTTCCCCATAGAAATCCATGCTGGGTTTTGTAGAGTTTCCTCTAGAACACTGTTTCCCAAGATACGTGATGTTAATGTGTACTATGAACACATACATATACATATATATACATGCATTTTCACA
The DNA here is from genome assembly GCA_028646535.1 of Procyon lotor. Classification (NCBI taxonomy): domain Eukaryota; kingdom Metazoa; phylum Chordata; class Mammalia; order Carnivora; family Procyonidae; genus Procyon; species Procyon lotor. The sequence goes on from CM053614.1 coordinate 5,636,938, forward strand.
ATAAAATTCTCCCAGCAAATCCTTGTGTTCTGAGGGCCCCTTTAGGGGAATCAGAGAGACCTTCTTTGCCATTCAGCATCTTTGGGTCCAGCAAAACCCACACTTACTTTGGCAAATGCTTTTTAAAAATCTAACCAGTCTACATATCATGGGTTTTAAACAGGGTCTGCTTAATATACTTAGAAGTACAGAGGTGTCCCACAGGTTCACTACTATCTTTGTACAAATACTACTTCAAAAGGTTCTTTGGTAATAGTGTGATGGGTATGAGTTTTATAGAATTAACTGGAGCAAGGGAGTTTTTAGACTTGGGGCATTTAGGATGAAAGATTTTTTGGTTAATTATTTTTAGGAAGTTGCTAGTTTGCTATGTTTGTGCCAAATATCTTAAAATGTGCCACTGAAGGACCCCCAGGTGGCTCAGCCTGTTAAGTGTCCAACTCTTGGTTTCAGCTCAGGTCATGATCTCATGGGTTGTGGGATCGAGCCCTGCATCGGGCTCCACACTCAGAGAGGAGTCTGCTTGAAGGTTCTCTCCCTCTGCCCTCCTCTCTCTCTCTCTCTCTCAAGTAAATTATATGTGTATATACACACACACACACACACTAAATTTATATACTAAATTGGTGGACACGCCCTGCTCCTTCCTGGCCTGTGTTTTTTCTCTTAGTTTACATGGCTATAAGTGACACACAGAATGTATTCCTTATGAACCACACACAAGATATAAGGATGGATAGAATATGCTCTCTCTATATATATAGAATATATATATATATATATAAAATCTATATATAGAATCTATAAAATATATATAGATAGAATATATAGAATATATATAGATAGAATATATATGCTCTCTCTCTATATATATAGAATTCTATATAGAATAGAATAGAATAGAATAGATAGAATCAATAGAATAGAATATATATAGAATATATATTCTATATATAGAATATATAAAATAAAGTATATATATAAATATATACTAAATATATATACTAAATTATATAATAAATAAATATATGTGTGTGTGTGTGTGTGTGTGTATATGTATATTTAGTGTGCCCTGAGAAAATCATGAGGTGGAATAAATAGTACAGTTAAAGTAACTGCTGCTACAATCTTTGAAATGGCCCTGGGATATTAATTCTCTAACACTCTCCTTTACCACAGTATTAATAGCTGAATGTCTCTAAAAGAGTGGGAAATTGTGACTAATAATTCAGATATTTATAATTATTTTTGTAATACATTCTTTGTAATTTTCCTTTACACACAATATTGAAACCCAGGCTGTTTGGTACTTGCCCCATAAGGTTTAGGACATATGGAGTGGGAAAACTTCACATCTGTACCAACAAAGCAATGTATTTCAATAAATATTTATTTTGAGAAGATGTACGGACTAAATATATCTTTGTAGATTTCTTGGTGTAGAGTTAGAGAAAGTAGGTTTCCATTCCGCCTTTGGGGGGATCTCGGGCTACTTCTTCTCTTCACTTAATTGTCCCAAGTTCCTCGCATCTGTCCTGAGAAACTTGGACTAGATCATCTCCCAACACCTCACCTTGTAGCCAAAAATTAATCATAATGCCTTGGTTTCTATCTTAATGGCACACTGTAGATTCTTAGTGGTCCACACTTGCTCCTCTGTGCACAGATATGCTTTCCCAAATAATATTAAAAATAGCCAGGATAACTGGAAAAAACTGTTTATCAAATAAAGTTTTTACAAGTTGAATATTTCTTTTTAAACCATTCCAGAATACACACCAAATGTATATTTTGGAGATTAAATGTTCATTTATCCTTTTGACATCTGCTAATTTTGTTCAGACAGAGGCTTTAATATTTTTCACATCTCTGCCAGGAAGGTGGAGAATTTATGTGAATGCTTTGTACCATATCTGAAGTATTCATCTTAAAATAGAATTCTTCACACTATCTCAAAGGCATTTCTTTAACATAGTACTGCACACATGTTCAACTCTCAAAGAATATTTTCTGAATGAATGAACAAATATATTGAATCATATCTATTGTACATATTATCTATTCTTTTTAAACTTCAAATGCATAGCTTTTAGGTTGGGATGACTTGTTCAACCAAGAGTGAGTATTTGCTAACATTTTTCCATTTCCAAAAATTATCTCACAAGTTATTTAATCACTGATGTAGCTACCTTTAAGTCCGCACAATAATAGGTAATAAATAACAGTAGCAAACATTGTTATCGTCATGATAAATTAAAACAAAATATTATCCATTTTTTAGAACAGACACGTCGAACAATTGGGAAGTGGCCCCAGGGCATTATTTTCTCCCAGTGCTTTCAAAATTGTGGAGCAGTTGCCATCAGGATAATGATGTTCAACTAGTAAAGCATGCCCCTCTTATCTCAGGACATTCCTTTCACACATGAAGCCTTCACTTTGAGCTGTTGCGTCCATGTGGTAACAGGTGCCTTTGGGTAACAGAGCACATTCTATCCATCCTTATATCTTGTGTGTGGTTCATAAGGAATACATTCTGTGTGTCACTTATAGCCATGTAAACTAAGAGAAAAGACAGGCCGGGAAGGAGCAGGGCGTGTCCATCCATGACTGAGACACTCACATCAGCTGATCCTCAGAAGGACACTCCCCAGTGAGGGGCACCGCACAAAGGGTCCATTCATTCAACAAGGTTAGGACAAAAACAAAACAAAACAAAAAACCAGACATATGAAAAATATATTTCAGATCCTATAATTACATCTCCTCTATTCCAGATGAGTGACTCTCCATCATTCTTCATTATCTACAGTAGCCCCCATTTATCTGTGGGAGGTATGTTCTAAGACCTCCAGTGGGTGCCCAAAACAGTGGCTAGTACCGAACTCTAGGTATTCTATGTTTTACCCATATATGCATAGCTGTGATAAATTTATAAATTGGGCATAGTAAGAGATTAACGGCAAGAACTAATAATAAAAAAGAACACTTAATATGCTATAATAAAATTCGTGTGAATGTGGTCTCTTTCTCCCAAAAAGCTTCTTGTCCTGTCCTCACCCTTCTTCTTATGATGACATGAGATGATAAAATGCCTGGGTGGTGAGATGAGGTATGGTGAATGACGTAGGCATTGTGATATAGTGTTGGGTTAGTAATGGCCTCTGGTGATATGTCAGAAAGAGGCCATCTGCTTCTGGACGATGGTTTACCAGGGGTGATTAAAACCACAGAAAAGGAAACCATAGGTTGGGAAGACTACTGTATTCTTCTGTAGAGAAAGTTCCATGCATTTTTCCATATTTGCTTCCTTCCCCTTATTTCACTTAAAAAGAGAGGGGAAAAAAAAAAGCCAGGCCAAATCATTTCCAAGGCTACTGAGAGGATTTAATTTAGTAATGGCTCTATTAGCAACCTGGTGAGGTCATACTTATTAGAATGAATTAGACCCTTGTCTTAATACCTTTAGCAAATTAATGACTCTTTTCACACTTTTTTCTTTGAGGAGAATTTAAAAAAATGAGAATTTCCTCTCTTTTATACTCATGCCTTCCAAAACTAATTCTAAAAATATTGCCACTAATAATGATTCAAAGCAGCCCAGCCTTTCTTAGCCTACTGCCTTTTCTATATTCTGCAAATGAGCAATCAACATTGTTTACTCTCCCCTTGCTTTAAAACCAAGATATATGCTTGACATGAATACTGCTGACAATAAACGGTGACATTTAAGACAGTCTACTTTTATTGTTCTTGCCTCTTTAACATTAAAATGTAAACTCAAAATGTAGAAAGCTTTACTCCTCAGGTTTTCACCCAAAGGTCACTTTTATTTTACTTTTTCTTAGCTATTTTTATTTTCTTCACAATACAAGGAATTCATGTTGTATGTTTTTATTGGGCTCTGATCTCCCTCTCAGCAGCTTCTAGAATTTTGTGCCTCCGAATCTGTTTTCCCACTTAAAAATCGGTGGGCAGTGCTATTTATTTCAGTTGGAGGAGCCTTGCCTGGGTTATAACTGTTCCCTCCGTATCACCAGACATCTGCAGCGGGTAGATGGTTTTACCACCAAGGTGAAGTATTTTGTATTACGAGGCTTGTGCCTGAGCATATGTGCGGATGATGTATAATTACACGTGTTTTATGGATTTTTCCCTAGTCCGTATCTGGCACGTATGTATTTTAGTAGATTATTAACTTGAATTTTGTGTTTGTTTTGCCTTCACATGATGCTCAGAATACTAGATAAGCCTTACAGGCTTCGTTGTTAAGGTGAGGAAGAAAACCCTTGTTTACTTTCCTTCTCATCCTCCTTCAGTGTTCTAGGGGGACTGGGTGTCAAAACCACATGCTTCTGCAGTTTCTATGCTTCTGCAATATTAGATATTCCTGAGTGATTGCTAGAGTTTCTCCTTTTCACATGTTGATAAGGCCACATGGCCAAGTAGAATTCCCAGAAGGAAGCTGATTAATCCGAGCTCAGAAATAGTACCAGTTGGAGGAAGATTGAGACACAGCAGCTACGAGGACCCTTTCCTCATCTTGGAAGGGCTGCCGATTCACAACCAATGAGTCCCAGGGAGGCTAAGAAAACCAGAGGTTGTCCACCTGGCCTGTCCCCCCCCCAATCTTTCCCACCTAAATTCAAACGGTGTTAAATTATAAGCACTTTCCATTGGCCTCCAGATTTTTATTATATAGATTGTTCTGCAGGCATATCGTCAACGCCTAATGTTGCTGGTCCTCCAGGAGCAAGGACAGGTGTCCCCTTTCCATCACATCATCACTGGCAACTAGAAGGGGTATCCCTCTCCGTTTTTGGAGGGGTGATTTTTTTCTGTCTTAGAACTTAGCATATTGTATTGTAGACGTATTTGCCCGACCACATGACGCTGGGTGTGAGTTGACCCGAGTCCTGTGTCTCATGAATGCACATGTACCCGGCATCTAGCACGGTGCCTCGCACAGAGTAGATATTTGAGGATGTCGAGACCAACGCTGGCATGGACACATTCTCTGGTCTGGTCCCTACAAAAACCCTGGGAAAGAATCTATCTATCTATCTATCTATCTATCTATCTATCTATCTATCTATTAAAAGTTTATTTGTTTATTTGAGAGAGAGAGAGAGAGGGAGAATGAGAGTGAGAGAGAACATGAGAGGGGAGAGGTCAGAGGGAGAAGCAGACTCCCCACAGAGCAGGGAGCCTGATATGGGACACGATCCTAGGACTTCAGGATCATGACCTGAGCTGAAGGCAGTTGCTTAACCAACTGAGCCTCCAAGGTGCCCTCTTGGGAAAGAATTTAGAGTAAACTCAGTTTTATGGATAAGAAAACCTAAATTCAAGAAAGTGTAGACTCCTGTCCAAGACTGCAACGAACAGAAAGGAGGTTTGAGCATTTGAAACCATCTCTTCTGACATCAAATCACTCACTCTTCTATTCTCCCTACATCTTCCCTGCCTATGTGAGTTTTTCTTTAGGAAAAATTGGAATAATATTTGAATTGGCTGCAGGGCATAGCTAACATTTTCCCACTGGTGTCTTAGAACACAAACAGACACACTTCTCTATTTTATTTCTGCAAGTACACACCGACTTTATGATGTCTTTGCATGCTTATTACCTTTGTTTTAAATAATCAAAGAGAAATATATTGTTTTAAACATTTGCCTATAATATATATTTAACAGACACATTTTTTCTTTTACACTAAAAAGCTAGCCAAACCTAATCTCCTTTGTGTTATTTCTGAATTTATATAATATGTGGTGGTAGGCAAAAAAGATGTAATTGTGCTTGAAATATTATATATGTGAGAACAGCAAAGATTGGAACAAAACAGTGAGATCAACATTCTGTCTCCCAGGAAAGAATTGAAATGAGAGAAAACCACTGATGTGCAGCACCACTGTGCTAGGGACTGACAGAAGCAATATTTTCTTGAGTTACTAACACTCTCAATATTCAAAACACACATGAAGAAAAAGCAGTAAGTCAGTACAAAGTGAAAGGAAATGAATAACAGAAATAAAACTCAACCACACAGTAGAAAATGCCTAAGATCTGAGATTTGCTAGATGTGCCATAAACTGGATCTTTGCTTGGTATGAGATGGGGATAATCTGGCATTGATAACAACAATATCCCACCGTGTGATCCTTATCAATTGCTGAATGGTTCCTTCTATTCCTTCCACTGAAGGATTCGGCATTCTTACAGTTTGCCTTTCATTTTGTTACCGTTTAGTAGAATGACCATACTTCCTGGCAACCTGGAAACTGCCAAGGGAACTCATTCCACTCCCCGCCCCACCCCCGATATTCTGATAGTGGAATAAGTAAAACAAAAACTATTGACCGATTATTTCAAAGTTATTATTTTCTATCTTCTCTACCTATTATTCAAGACGTAATCATTTATGATGGAAAATAATCATCTAAGGAGAATGTGAGAAAAGCAACGGATGCCTTTTGTTTTCAATTCAAAAGTTGTTCTGTTTCAGTGCTCACAATTAAAAGAGAACTTTGAACCAGATAGTTGTATTTTGAACAACAAACAATGGTGTTCATTGGTTCCCTGGCCAAAGGACCAGCACTAACTGAGAACCAGACATGAGAAAGGAGAGAGTCTATGTAACCTGCAAGCAACCTAACGTCCTCCCAGGCGTGAGTGCCAGATGTCCCAGTGACCATCAGGCTGGGGAGGAAACACCCACATGGCCCAGTTTTCATGATGCTTCTTGGATATATTCAAACACTGCAGTTTTAGCAAAAATACTGCTCTACCTGCATGATTAGGTCCATTGAGGATTTCTCTACAGGGATCTGGAGGCAAGCTTTGGTTCTTTTAGACCATAGTCCAGCTTTCTATGGTCCAGCATGAGGAGTATAGGTAGAACAGCTCAGAGATGCCAACCAGGCCCCTCTGTTCTCCTTACAATGCTGCAAAGGAGTTCTCAGAGCAGACAAGGTGTACCATTCAATGAGTAAACCAGGAAAAATGTTGGTCTTGAGTTGCAATTCCACATTAATTTATTGTGAGTTCTTTGAAACTTGTCATCCCACTGGTATGACATACATTTGGAAAGCATCAGTTCTCCTTAGCAATTCATCCATAACAGGGCAAGGATTGACCGAGGAGAGACAGACAAGCAAGATGTTTTGTCAGCAGCCTGAAACATGTTAATCAGCTTCTGGAGTGCCAACAATTTCAATTCAAATAGATTTCTCACTAAGACTAAAATCTAAAACTCTGTGATTCTATTTCTGTGTATTGCATTAGTCAAGGTTTAAGGTTCACTTTGTTCTCAACTCATGGGGATCTCCCCCTGCCATTTTTTTTTTCTTTGTTTGGATGGCTTAGCTGGTGCAGAGAAAAAGTGAGATTCCTTCCTTCAGATGCTCTCAAGTGTGATCTGTGCTAGTTTCACACTCAACAGTGGGAATAACAGAAGGCAGCAAGGAGGAAATAAAAATCCTGTTGTCAAATGAGAATTCTACATCTCACTGCAGAATGGACTAGTACAGTTATTCATATTTCAGGCACCTCAATTAGACATTCATTATTCATAAACACTTATGTAACTGAGTTATTCGGGCTGGGAGAGAACATTAGCAATTTTTCTTTCTTTCTTTTTTTATTACTAAGACATCCTGTATCTAAAGAAGGAACAAAAAAAAGAATGTAAAATATATATATACACACCCTGTCTATTGCATATAGATCTAAATTTTAAATTGTACGCATAATACCTCCAATAAAACAAGGCTAACCTAGTACATTTTGCTGTCTTTTCAAAGAACCAATATGGACAAACAGACTAGCACCAATACTATTCGAGTGATAATGTGGATAAATTGATCCTTTTGGCCACAGCCCTTCAAGACCTGGAAAGGCCGAGTAGACAAGACTAAGTTAGGGACCCAAATAAGACTTGAAATGTTGTGTTCAGTTTAGAGGGAGCTGGAGAGCCCAGTCATTCAATAAATCTGGACTGAGCTGAACACATATCAGCACTGAAGGTTCATGTGCAACTGGGACTTAAACATTTGAAATGGTGATAAGGGAACTTTTTAGGGACTCTGAGGTCAGGTCATCCTCATGAGGAGGGACACTGTGTGTCTAAAGCACATTAGTGAGTGTCCCCAGCACCAAATTCGGAGAAGGCTCTGGTGGTATCTGAGCATAAGTCAGAAGCATGTAACCACTGGTCTTAATGAAGATGATTATCAAAGTTTCTCCATGTTAGTCCTTTGAGGGACCAGAGTTTCCTACTAGAATAGACAAAAATGCTTCCTTCCTTTTTTCCTTCCTTCCTTCTTTTCTTTCCCCCTCACTTCTCTTCATTATATATTCCCTCACTCAAATATTTATTAGATACCAACTTGTTTTAGTTTTATGGAAGACAGTGAGCTTCCCTCAAATAGCTCACAACTGAAGAACTGGGTTGGGGGAATTGCGGTGAATATGATGATTGTACAAGAATTATTTCACTATGTGGTGGCGAAATTATATAAATATGGAGGTTTTTATGGTATCATAGAGAACAGATGACCTAATTTGCTGAGGAGAATTCAGGAATATGTCTTGAAGGAGGTAAAATGTTAAATAGAATCTATTGTGTTAGAATCTCAGCTAAAGAGTTTAACATACTCAAACGCACCAAAGTCAAGAATAATATTTGATAAGGGAGGATTAGCTGGTGGTTTGGTTTTGTGAGCGTTTAAAGTGGGAGTCAGCACGTGGCAAAAAGTATGGATTCTGATAGATTCTGATGGATTCTGATCACTGAGATTCTTGATTGTCCCACTGCGGAGCAAGACAACACCCCTGGTTTCACACCAGCCCAATCTTGTTACCTGCTTTTCCTCCGCCTTCAGCTCTGTTTCCTGATTCTGTTTTTACCTCCCTTCCTGCCCCAGTCTGTTGTCAACACAGCACTGCACGTAATCATTTGCAAATCATGCATTCTTTTGATCTTGAATCATTTGAAGAATCATTGAATGATCGTCAAATCATTTGCAATCATTCATTGCAAATTTCGTTCTTCTGCTCATCAACTCTCCAGTGGATTTCTACCTCACTCAGAGGAAGGCCTCCACAGTCCTGATAAGGACTTTTCAGATCTTGCCTCATTTATTTGCCTGCACCCACTAGCTCTCTCACCTCATTGACTGGTGTCCTCCCCGCCTCTCCAGCTAGACAGACCTCCTTGCTCTTTCTTATACTTGCGGCTCCCTTGGTGTAAAACTCTGCCTGCAGTACTAAACGTTCAGTTCCTTCAAGCTTGCACTCAAATGACACCACCTTAGAGAAGTCTTATCTAATGACTTCATAAAAAAAGTCCCACTCATTCACTCACTCACTCACTCACTCACTCACTCAAGGACACTTGGCCACCATTTTTTCCTCCATGTACTTTTTATAACCTAAGGCCTAGACTCGGCTTACAATTCTCAAAAGAGTGAGATGATAAATTTTTAAAATATTTATAGAGAAAAAACAATAAGGAAAAGATAGTTGAAGATGTATAAGGAAAAATGTAACAAAAGATAGAAAGAGACGAGAGTAAAGGATACCCCAAAGTTTCTATCTGTGGTGAATCAGAGGATGAAGCTAACAATATAGATGGAGAAGGGAAGCAGACATAAGGAAATATTTGAAGAGTCAGATGTACAGAGGTAAGCAAAAATTCAAAATAGAAATGTTTGATAATCAAATTTAAGAGATTTTAGTATGCACATGCTCTCTGAAGAAATACCAGGGGTTGAAATGTTTCAGAGTTATTTAGCAAAAGAATAAGAAGAACTAGACATAGAACACCAAGAAAGTTTAATGTTTAAGGAGTGGAGGAAGAGCAAGCCTTCAGAGAAGTTTGGAGGTCACAGAGAAATGAGCAAAACAAGAAGAGTGTGGGACCTTTTTTATCATGAGAATCAATAAGTCATATGCAGCAAAGCCAGTCCTATAATATAAAGACTAGAAAACGTAGGTTTGTTTGTCAATCTGATGGTCACTTGTGCACTTTACAAGAGTGATTTTAGTAGAATTTTGGAGTAGGCATCTAAAATTTTGCATGTACAAGAATTAATTTAAACTGAGGAAGTGGAGACAGCATATGTAGAGTACACTTTCAAGATGTTTTGATGAAGGGAAAGCAGAAAATTTAGATAACTCAAGAGGTGGGATGTAGCCAAGATGTGTTTTCTTCTTTAATGAGCAAGAGCTAAGAATATTTTAGAGAAAAAAGATCCCAGTGAAAGGGAAATTTAGTTGAGAGTACAGTTAACTCCCCATGACTTGTGGAGTAAGATTTCATGGGTTCTAAGGGTCTACTATAAGCTGCTATGATAGAAAGAACACTGTCTTTAGATTAATTCAGACTTGAGCTAAGACTTGTTCCTACTTCTTATTAGGTTTGTAATGTTGGTAAGGTCACTAAATATATTTCAACTCAATTTATTCATACATAAAATGTATATAATAGTATCTACCTAATAAGCTTTTCGTAAGATATAAACGAGATCAATTTTTGTAATTTGCTTACTACATTACCTGGCACAAGGTTGGCTCTCTTGAAATAAAGAGTGTTGTCATTATTATCCGCATTAGTATTATTCACTGAAAGTACAGGCACAGGAGTTAAACAGGTATGAGAGGATAGATTCATCTCCTGGTACTGGAAGAAAAGAGGTAAGAATTAGGGTGGATATATATAAGAGGAGTTTGTAGATAGGAGAAAAGAATTCAAAAGCAATCATACTTAATGACTTTAGATATCTACATAAGACTTAAGGGAAACTATGCTGTAAGAAGATGGGAAAGGACTGAGGGGCTTCTAGAATTGAAGGAGAATGGGGAAGATTATAGAAAGCAATGAAAAGAACTCAAACCAAACTGCTAAAATGTTAGTGGACATGCTTAAGGACACAATTGTTGTTGAAGACTATCAATTTCATGACTTACAGAGGCAACAATCTATAAAATTGTGTGATTTTTCTAGCAGTGCTCATTCACATAGGAATAGAAAAGAGAAGACAGAGTTAGGTTGGAGTTCTGCTGGATACATATTATAAGAAGTTCAGCATATTAGGAATTTAAGTATGTTCAGATAGTATTCCTTGAGATTATCTATATATAGGGAACATAGAATGGCAACAAGAAGCCTTATCTAAGCAACCACAGACTATGTATAATATACAGCCAAGGACATGGAAGATCTAGGAGAACAGGTGGTTATCACCAGATAATCAGCTATTGCCATGTAAAACTTCAGGGAAATCAGACATCTGGGTCATGACTAAGTCCAGGGTGTGGCCGTAGGGGGAGATCACCAGCACATGAAAGGTCATTGGAGATGAAGGAGTCTAATAAACATGAGACTATCATTTTGCATAGGTTATCTGCATGGACACCATGAAGGCAGGTCTTGGGTCCAACAGGAAAATGGAGTCAACTTTGTTTGACTCCAAACAAATTTGACTTTCTTCTAATGTCTTCAGGGAATGAGAGAAATGGCCAAAAATTCTGTAGATCAGAGCAACAAGAGTTAGAAAGTAGTGACTATGACTTAGGGCTCAATGGACGAGAATTTGTTGTTACTGTTTCACTTGAATCTGTTTCCAGAAAATGGGGAAAATGGCAATGAAGAGCCATAAAAGATGAAGGATATTGAGCTACTGGTAGACAGTTCTAAGAACTGCAGAGGAATCACTGACATTGATAGTGTCAACAAATGCATTTTTGTAGGCTGTGCATTGTATAACTCTAAAGGGAATCGCCCGCATTATAGTCTAAGGCAGAGCTCTGCTATAAAACATAAAGTGAGCCACATTTGTAGTTTTGAATTATCCAATAGCCTTATTAAAAAAGTAAAAATAAACGAGTGAAATAGATTTTATGATAGGTTCTATTTAATATAGTATATCAAAACACTATTTCAGTATGTAATCAATATAAAAATTATTAATTTCAAATTTTACTTTCTTTTTAAAGTACCAAGTTTTTGAAATATGTATTTTACACTTATCACATATCTTAATTGGGAAGCTAAATTTTCCTCAGAAATACATAATCTGTATTTAAGTTTGATAAGAAACTTGAGAGGCTAGACTCATACCCAGGTTGTTCCCGAAATACTTAAAATGCCCTCCAATAGGTGAACTGAGTCACAGTGCTTAAATATCCATTTACATCAATTAAACTAAAATAAAAAATATTAAAAATATCGTTCTCCAGCTCTCAGACGGGCGGTAGTGTCACTGGCCACATGTCAGGTGCTGAACTGGTCAGCTCAGGTCTTCATGAATGGTGACTGGGGATTTTGTAGTTTGTAAATATATGCAGAGACATCAGTCTTAGGGGGAGAGTCCAAATTCAGTGAAAGCCAGCTGGGGGCTGGAAGACAATAGACTTGTAACAACTAGGGGGCTAGGGAGAGTGCTAAGAGCTTCATGTCAACCTACGGGGCAGCAGCATTTTTACCCAGAAAAGCAATAATGTCAGAGACAAGAATGAGCTCTCTGTTATTTGTGTTGGCAGTTCTTCAGAAAAGTGTAGAGT
>CM053614.1:5650005-5695018 GCA_028646535.1 Procyon lotor
ATCTTTAAAAAAAATAATCCCAAACTCAAATTTTAGTTGCAAATGTGTAACTATTTTTTATAACACTTAAAAAAATTTTTTTTTTTAAGATTTTATTTATTTGACAGAGAGAAACACAGCGAGAGAGGGAACACAAGCAGAGGGAATGGTAGTGGGAGAAGCAGGCTTCCCGCGGAGCAGGAAGCCCGATGCGGGGCTCAATCCCACCACCCTGGGATCATGACCTGAGCCAAAGGCAGATGCTTAATGACTGAGCCACCCAGGCGCCCCTATAACACTTTCAATAACAAAATTAAATTCTGGGCACTGGGGGCATAAATTATCAAGGATTACTTTTTTTATCCTATATTTTCAATAGATAATGTTTATATGTTACTAAAAATAAAAAAATAGTGAATACAGAGTATTTTTTCATTCACTGTATACATATTTGAAATCAATTCATTGTAACTTTTTAAAAAATGATTTTTAAAAAGATTTTATTTATTTATATGACAGAGAGAGAGAGAGATCCCAAGTAGGCAGAGAGAGAGGGGGAAGCAGGCTCCCTGCTGAGCAGAAAGCCTGATGTGGGGCTTGATCCCAGGACCCTGAGATCATGACCCGAACCAAAGGCAGAGGCTTAACCCACTGAGCACCCAGGCACTCCCAAAAATGATTTTTTAAAAATAAAGATTAAGAAGAACTTCCTCAGCTCAGAATTTTTATATCATTTGGAAATCATTACCATGTAAAAACTCCAAAATTCTTCCCCTTTAATTTTCCATCTCTTACATCTCCTGCCCAAATTTTCCTATACACTCCCCAATAGTGACTACAAGAGGTTTGTAGTATTCATGAGGTGTCTGCTAATAGCTATTGCACAATAAAATATATTTTACAAATGCAGTTTTAAATATAAAACTTTCTTATTTAACACATTTACTGATGAAAGAAATAAAGTGTGCCTTACCGCCTCGCTTATTGATCTTGGCATAGCCCGGGGCGTAGCTCCCAGACATGGAGGACGAGCTGCTGAAGGCTCCATGAGGAATCCCAGACACAAGTGGTTCATCACATTTTTCTGAAAAGAAAGAAAAAAGAAAAAGAGAGATTCAATATTTTAAAATAAGGACTCTTACATTTTAGTTAAAATAATTGTGGAATACAGTACAAATGTCAAAATCTATGATGCTGCATTTAGCAAATGATCAGAATCTAGACCATGCAACTGTGATAATTTAAACTCCTGCTTTTTAAGAGTTGTAGCTATGACAAAAAGCATTATGCTGGAGGTCCTCAATGCTGACCTGCTAAGGGTCATGGTGTTTATATAACAAGCTTTGGGAAAGCTGGCATCCTCTGGAAATCTTCAGGGATTTGTTCATTATAGGGGTAGGGAATTAGAAACATTGATTAGAAACACAGAGATTGGAGGGGAGAAGACAAGGAGGAATCCTACCAAAGCTAAAAAAGCCAAAAAATAGGGATCAGCAAGGGAGAACAATAATCACCACCCTGAAAAGCACTGCCATCTGAAAAATTAACCAGTTCCCATCATTTGACCAATCAACTGCACTAGAACCATTCCATTCTTCACTTGGCTTCCATGGCCATTAAGTTTTTGTGTTTCCTCCTTCCTCGCTACTGCTTAATCTGATTCCTTCATCGGATCACTCTCATTTTCCTAATGTCTAAATGTGAAAGTGCCCAGGACTCAACTCTTGGAGCTCTTCTAAGTCCAAGTATGAGCTCTGGGAAACTGCATCCGGGGTTGTGCGTTCTCACTCTGGAATATCCCAAATCCTATCCCCTCACATCACCTGGTCCAAGGGGCCATCACTGATCACTGTTGTGAAAAACTGGATAGTCTTCTTCCTCCTCCCTGGCTTTTCTATCATTCTGCACCCAGCAGCCTCAGGGATGCTTGCAAATGTAAGTTAACAGGTAGCTCCTATGCTCACGATAGCCACTGACTCCTGCTCTCAATTACTCCAAATAAAGTCTGATGCCCTCCAGTGGCCCACGGTGGCCACCGGACTGCTCACATCTCTCTCCAGCATCTTTGTCCCTTGCTATCCATCACTAGGGCCCTCTTCCTCTTATTACAACATCAGGCCAACTCCTGCCATGGCGAGATTACTACCACAAAGTTCTTCCTTCCAGTCTTTGCTCGAGGTCCCTTTCAGTGCTGCAGACAGGCTTCTCCAGTCTACCCACCTAAATGTGAACGTGATGCTATTATCCTTTGAGTCCCCACTGGCTTTCTTTTACTTCATAGCACTCAGAGCCCCCTGGCATGTAAGTTTTTACTCATTTGTTTGGTTTCCTTTCTTTCCCACTAGAATGGATGCTCTACGGGAATCAAGTTTTTAGAGAGTCTGCTTAATGCTTACTCTCCAATGATGGAAACTACACCTGGTACCTGGCACGTACTCTAAAAACATTCATAGAATGAATGAGTGAATGAATGAATGAGAAAAAGAACCAATGAAATCTGACAGTTGCAGAGTCCCAAAACACACTGCCAAATTCCAAGATGGCATACCACCTCGTTGTTAGAGAGATGGTCTTCAATCCTCCACAAATGTTGACACATGCTCAGTACTGTTTAATAAGACAGAGAGTTACACTACATATTCTAGAATGCTTTCTACCTCAGATACTTATAAATGGAAGAAAACTTCAGCAACAGAAGGAATGAACTAGTTTTCTTGAAAAGTCACTCAAGTAGAGTGAAGTCCCCAGTGATACTGGGGAAATGAATTATTATTCATTATCTCACCACTCAAGTGTGTACAAATCTGAAGTTAAAAATGAACATATCCATCCTTATAAAATATAGTTAGATTTCTTATTTTTCTTAGTTATACTGCAATTACCTCTGGGAAATATGGCATCTGCGTATGAATATATTCCCCAGAAATCTAACTGTAAAAGGATGAAAAGATGAACATAAAATTTATTTTTAAGCTACCAATTCACAAAGTGAGAATCTACAGTGAGGAATTTTGTCTTAATTGTTAAAAATCTTTGCTATTCAGTTAGCTGCCAGTGAGGGCAAATATAAAACCTTGATTTTTTAAGTGCTGATTCTTTTGAATCTAACTTTTTATAACTTTTATGACCTTTTGACAAGAGTTTTGCATTGACTTGGAGTAATTGTTGCTCCCAAATTTCCCACTTTATTAGGAATGTGCTAACGTGCATTCCTTTTCATCTGCTTCCTTCAGATCTGCACCTGTACCTACGCTGAGCCAGGCACAGCAAAAACAGCAGATGATACTGACAACACGCTCTCATGGAATTTATGTTTGAGTGGGAACTAACAACTAAAACAGAAACAAAGAGGTAAAAGCAAAAAGGTTAATTGATAGTATGATAGGGTGATAAATATTAAACATGAAAGAAGGGGCTGCTGGTTAGAGGATGAGGTAGACATAGAGAATGGCTATTTTTCACTGCTTTGCCAAGGAAAGTCTCTTGCGTTAGGTGACATCTGAGTAGTAATCTGAAGGGAATGAGGTGAGCTCTGTTAGTAATCAGTAAGATTGTGCGGGCAAGTGTTTTCTAGTCTAAATCTTCTCAATAGGGCTAGTTTATGCCTGACAATGAGTGACTCATTTTCCAAAATTGAACATTCAATGCATATACAGTGTTACATTGGGAGCAATTAAAATGAAGTTGATGAATAATTGATTAAGTGATCCATTAGCTAGTTTAAATTTAGAACTTAAATATAGCATGCATAAAACCTAAACACAGTTTATCCTTATTACATCTAAACACTTTGTACTTCCCCAACGAATGGGTCATCTTCATATTGAATTTTAAATTTTTCATTTAAAAAAAATCACATAGGGGCGCCTGGGTGGCTCAGTGGGTTAAAGCCTCGGCCTTTGGCTCGGGTCATGATCTCAGGGTCCTGGGATCGAGCCCCGCATCGGGTTCTCTGCTCAGTGGGGAGCCTTCTTCCCCCTCTCTCTCTGCCTGCCTCTCTGCCTACTTGTGATCTCTCTCTCTCTCTGTCAAATAAACAAATAAAAAAATCTTTAAAAAAAAATCACATAAATCAGAATAACAAAATTAGAATAAAATTGGGGCCAGGTAAGCTAAGAGCATATAGGAATTATAAGAAGTTTTTGTGTTTTTTTTAAGGTGGCTGCAAGATTATGATCAGAATTTAAACATTGGCTATATTACAACCTTCTAAATTGAGGTATATAATCCATAACCACATATTTAAGTAAGAATAATGCTATGTGTACTGTAAGTTCTTCTGGAAGACTTAAATCACAAATATTTATTGAGATCTTACTCTGTGCTTTGTACTGTTCTAGCCACTTTGGGCAATGGAACAATAACCCATTTCCCCATGAGTCAGATAATATATAGACCCACATCAAGTAATTAAACATGAAATAAGAGGATAATATCAAAGTTTGTAATTCAGTGCTGAATAAAATATAATCAAATACTGGAAGTAATAGATACATTTAAAATACAAGGCTGAAAAAAAAATAAAATAAAATACAAGGCTGTTGTTTAATGAGTTGCTTGTTACTACTGGCTCCAACATAAATGTGTGACTTTGAGTATGTCACCTAACCCCCTTTCTACAGATGACTCACTCATAATATGAGCACATTAGCTAACCTTCTCTCAAGCTCTAAAACTCCAAGCATTGTTAAGTAGAGGAGCCCACACAATATGTCCTACAGGCTAAAATGTGGCCCCCAGCTCATTTTTGTAAATAAAGTTTTATTGGAGCACAGCCATGCCCACTCATTTATGGCTGCTTTCAAATCCACAGCAGAATATCACAAAAGGAGACCATTTAACCTCCAAAGATAAAATATTTACTATCTGACCTTTTACAGAAAAAAAAAAAATTCCAGCATCTGGTCTAGTATGACAAATATTCCAGGTATCCACAAAGAAGAATGATTCATCATCACCTATGATATCAGGTAACATATAAATAATGAATATGACCTTAAGAATTGAGGGAATATAGACAGGTGGAAAGAGGGCTAAGCATATTCTAGAAAGAGGGAACAGCTCAAGCAAAGTACAGAGGCCACAATGGGTATCAAATTTCCCAGGATAGTTGTAGCAGCATGCTACATGTACATATTGCCTGCTCACTACTGTGATGAACTAGCCATTTTTCTTTCCAAATATAATAATGGTTATTACACATTATATATTCCAAAGAGTCAGCTTGCTTGTTGTATTAGAACATGTCTTAATATTCTGCAGACATTAAATATTAGTAAATCAGGCAAATCCCTGGGGAAGGTTAGAATTTTTTATAGAGGAAGAGAAGGGCAAAGAGGAGGAGTAGAAACAGAAAGGGAGAGAAGAAAGAGAGAGAGGGATTGCTAACATTTGAAACAATTTAGTATTGTCTTTTCCCATAGTGGGATGTCTTCCAAGACTATGGCCACACAACTACTGCAAATATTTGGTCTCCAGTGTACTTCCCTTTCAGGGAATCTTGGATGAAAACTAAAGAAGCAGATGGGCCTTGGGTTTTATTTTCACACAATTTCAGTCAATCGGGAAGTCAGACTAGCTGTAAGAATTCTGTACCAATTCACAGTGGAACAGAGGAGATTATCAATGACGTTGTCCTTGCACCTAAGACAACCTGGCTGAGAGGGGCCTCTTTGGCAAAGGGATATGGGCGGGAGTTTACAAGGTCAAAGAACTTTAGAATGCACACAATTGACAATTAAGATGGCGTTTGAATGTATCTCTGATGAAAAATGATGTCAAAGAATTTTCACCACACACTTGTGTTTTAAATATACACATCTTCTATCACGCATTTGGAAACACAGCCTGATACACGGAAAACAAGAACAACAAAGGACCAGTGTTCTCAGGACGGCAATTCTGGCAACATCCTCACTCATACTTTACTAGAAAAGCCACTGTGAAAGGCACATTCTCAGAGGAATACATCCCTTCATGGTCTCTTTATGTCCTATGCCTTCAATTCCTAACTTTCGAAGCTGGAGCTACATTACCTCTACCTGTTCGTTGACCCTGCCTCATGTTTTATGACCCTTTCTCTCCAGAGTCAAGACAAATTTAAGAGGCCAGAGCTCCCTCTGACCTCCTCTCTTTCCAATCAATAGGCTCCTGCCTTGGTCCTGGTGGCCCCAACTATGTTGAATTACAAGCTGGTTCGTTGTGATTTTTACCCTCACTGGCCATGCCAGTCATATGTGATTTTTACCCTCACTGGCCACGCCAGAACAACAGAGATGTTCTGTGTCTCGGCAGTATTCATTTCCGGGTCCCAAGTCCCATCTTAGGGCTCCAGGACTATACTTTACCTCCTGCTTCTAAATTTCCTTATGCTTTATTGCTAATCCGCATGCGTGACTATTGCCAATAATTTTATTCACCTACTTGAGTATGCCACCACCCGTGAATCCTCCTAAAGTTTATCATGTCCAACCAACTGCTTACGCCATTATCCCCGGTCTCATTTGCTTGACTTCCTAGACATTGCTTCAAAGACAGTGGGGAAACCTCTTGAACAAATAGCACATTATTTCTCATCTAGCCTAATGGATAGCTTCAGGATTTGAAGGAAAAGGAGACTGAAGTCTTGACTCAGGTGCTTCCTGACTCATCGGTGAGGTCAGCCTAGCGCCTTCAGGTCTTCATGAACTCTAAGTAGCATCACTTCCCTTACTCTGACCAAAGGAAGACTTGGATGGGATCTAGCACATCCAGAGGTCAGACACCTTATTGCCAAGATTGTGATTGCTTTTTCTCATTTCCTCTTCAATAAAGAAAGAAAAGGAGAAAGAAGAAATGAAAGAGAGAGAGGAAGGAAGGAAGGGAGGGAGGGAGGGAGGAAAGGCACACAGCGTGAACAATACCCCTACAAAGTTTCTTTACAGCTGTGACAGACACACTATTTTTACTTCCCATAAACTTGGGCAGCTGATTACAGAAATATTTTGTTTTGATGCACTTAGAAGCCTGGTGCTTTGTCTCTCATCAGCATGCATTACTTCAACAGGCACTATATTTTTCACCTCAGATTTTTGCTAACTTTAGCATTCTGTTAAAAAGCAAAAACAAACTTAGATCCTTCCATATGTCATCTGTAGAAATCTCATACTCCGATTACTTCTCTTTATAGAAAGGGTGTTATCATATCTAGAGGCTAAATTTTGCTTAACTTTACCAATTTATATTATGTAATATTCAAATATTGCATTACTTCTTAAAAAACATATGGAAAGTATGGGAAATACAACATTCTCTTCCAGTATTTTATTTTCTTTTTTGGTATATATTTTGTTAATGTGGTGGAGGTCTACTGTGTTTTGAATTAACATTGTCTACTACACATTTTCTTGGGATAGTTGTGACGTTCAGAGATATTATTAAGTTGAGGTTTCCCTAATATGAGCACAGAAGAGCAAACATGCTCTGCACAGACAAAAGAGCTAGATTTTATCTCCAGCCATGAATTTGAACAACCTAATTTAATTTTATCTTACCCATAGTTTCCTCAGTTTTTCTATTATTTCAAAAGTTCTTTCTCAGTTTTGAATCAATTGTCCTATGATTTTCAAACCACAGCAATAGAAAATAAGTAGCAGTTTAAAAAATCAGTGTCACAGGAGTATGCTAGAAAAATATTTGCTCTTCCTTTGGGCAAGAACACCATTGACTCTAACTTATCTCTTATTTTATGTATCTTTTCTTAAATCATGTTTCCTTCCTTCCTTCTCTTATTTATTTATTTATTTAATGGTTCATGAACTGCTCTGTATATCTCTTGCTCCAGCTTCCCTGGCTTACTCTTTGTCATTGGAAATAAGATCCATTATCTTCCCGATTCTATACAATTTCATACAATACACAGAAAGCAGGGATTATGAGAAAGCTCATAATCCATAGAAGTAATCACTGTTACTGGTCTTCAGAAATACATGACCACATACTCCATTTAATATCATAGATACACACACACACACACACACACACACACACACACATTCAAAATCTGGTTGGTAGCATACTTTTTAATTCAATAATCTATTATGGAAATTCCCATACAAATACTGTCTCATTATTACATATTTTGTTTTATAAAGAAATAGTTTATTATTTATGTTACTATCTACATAGCAGAATTAAATTGCTTTGCAAAGAGAAGAGTATAAGAATGCACGTGTGTTAGGTCACTGGTAAAAACACTTTATATGACTGAGAATTGTTTTTCCGTATAATCTATGGAAGAATTGATTTGGTTTATCTAACCCATGAAAGGACCATGAGGGACAGTCATGAAGAGATATACACTTAGTTTGCCATCAAGTGCTAATTTAAGGGAAAGCTAGGGATAATCAAACTGGACTTAAAGTTAGTTGAGTGAGAATATTTGATATGTTGTGATAATCAGTAGGTGACAAAAAAGAAATCCACCTCTCCCCCTTTTTCATCTCACTGAATCTCTCTTGTGTACTCCCAAAGGAGGTTGCTCCATTCACTTCTTGCTCATTTTCCATTTAATGTGACAAGGCCCAATATGCTGCCATATGCATTATAGTACCTTTGGCTGAATGAGGCAGTTGTCTTGATCTTCCATCTCATTTCTTATAATTTGGACCACCATGACTGGCATATGGTAGAGACCATTATACCAAAACCAGTAAATAAATGAATAGCAACAATAATCCTTTATTCAGTACTCTGTGAGAGGCAACACATCAAATATTTTGAGAGAACGATCTCACTCAGTTATTAGAGGAAGTTTTTGACATCGGTTATCATTTCCGTTTTACAGATGAGGAAGCTTAAGAGCTCACAGATAAAGAATGTTGGAGTTGGGACAAAAACCAAGCTGGGCCTAATTGCCAAGCCTACGCTCTTGAGGTCTACATTTCACGGACACACCACCTCTAGACTCACTTTAGATGAAATCTGTATATGTTACATTGAATTGATGCCTGAGCTATGCAGATATCCTAATAATATTGGAATGGCTAGATTTTTCTCACCATCTCTCATTTTGATCCCAGGAATTTATTAATGTAACACCCTATATGATAAAGTTGCCACAATCTTCTGTCCAGGTCAGACCAGTACTTTCCAACTAAAAAGAAATTTCTGCAGGTTTAAATAGGTGTTCTCAGAGAAAGCCAATCACCCACTCAAATGATATGCCAACACTGAATAAATACACCTTCACAATGTACATCAAATTTATTCCATTTATTCATGTAATAAATATTTACTAATGACTTATTTCTTGTTCCAACCTTGATTTCCTTAAATTTTTCTTCATAGTTGCCAGACGGATTTTTTAAAAAAATTAGGATCAGATGATGCCATGCCCTGACAACCTCCCAATGCCTTCCCCTCACGTTTAGTACAAAATTTGAACTCCACTGAAGCCTGTGATGGTCTGGCCGTAAGGCATCTCTGGTTTGCTTTATTTTGCTCTTCTCCTCTGGGTCACTAAGCTAACTTAGTTTCACTCTCTTTTCTCTGTTCTAGAAACACCCAGCACACTTCAACTCAAGGTTCTTTCTACCCTCTCTGCCTCCTGGCTAAAATTCTCTTTATCCCAGCTAAAGAAGGCTGGCTCCATTCCATTCTACCCTCAATTCAAACAACACCTCTTTTTTTTTTTTCTTTTCCTGGCCAGTTCATCTAAATTAACCAATTCAACTTGTACCTTCACACCCTCCAGATAGTACATGCTATTTGATCACACTATTTTATTTTATTCACAGCACTAATCACCATCTAAAATTATCAAGATTGCTTATTTAAAACAACAACAACAACAACAACAACTTTGTCTATTACTTTTCTTGTTGACTGGGACTATAAACACCATGAGAATAGGGCATGCGTCTAGCTCACTGAGTCTCTAGTCCCAGGGCCTAAAAACCTAGCATGTAACACATAAAGAGTTGCTGACTCAATGACGTATTGATGATGGTAAGTAATAAATCCGTCTAAAAGTGAGCAAGGCAAAATAGTTCTTAGTTTGGGCCACTGAAATGTATTCACTTTATCTAGCTAACAGACATTTTTGCATTTTTCCATTTTAAACATTGTGGAGAGAGTTGGCTTCACACCATGATGTTATGCATAGATCTTCCTCACCATATCCTGCCTAAGATCTTCACTCTGATCTTTATCAACCTAAAATGACTTGTAGTTTGGAACCCCTGAATTATATAGAGGGTTTGTCTACATCATTAGTATATATCTCCAGAACTTTTGAAATATCTTGGCTCCAGTGAATGGATTTCATGAGAGTTGAAGCTATTGACTTACCAGGTTAGCTCTTTTACATCTATTTTTTGTTTTGTTTTCAAAGGAACATAAGAATCTTGGTATTTCTAACATAACACTCTGATCCTATATCATTGAAAATCTATTGTGGTAAGTATTTGTCTATATTTTGATCTCCCTGCTACACACTGGTCTTTTCTGAAAGGAAGGGAACTTGTTTACATTTTCCATGTATTTGAATACAGAGCCCATAGTGGGTATTCTTTAAAACTTTGAAAAATATTGAATGCAATCAGCACAATAGCTTATGACATGAATGAATTCAATCAAATTAGATCAAATTTCTTTCCTTTTCCCTTTTATAGATCCAATAGCTGTGCTCAGAAAAAAAATTTAAAGTAGTATAGCTAGAACATCAGTCACGTTTGCAAGAATTATCATTGTAAATCAAATTGGAAATTGTCTGGTCTGCATGTACCAAGGGCAAATTACTTTGAGACTTGTAGTTCAAATTTTGCTGGACATTTAACAGCTGCAGCATATTTCTGACAGATGGTATACCAGATGAATCAGTTTCAAATTATCTCCTAAACTGTTATATACTAGAAAAAAATAGATTTGTGAGGCTTTTTAAAAAATAAGTTAAATTTTTGTCTCCTCTGAACTGATCTTCTAATTTTTACAGAAATAAATCCTATCACACAAAATAATAAAAATCAATTTTTTCCCTTTGTGCAGTCTAGAAAAGTGTTTGAAAATTTAATTCATACTATTTCATGCAACAACAACAAAAAACCTGAAGTGGTATTTAAAAATAGAATCAACCATTTGCCCTAGAACTATTTCATCTCTAAAACAATGGTTACAGTGGCCTCTCTTTTTTTAACCCAAATTCTACAGTCTCATAAGAAGGTAGAGCTACTTACACTTTTAATAAACCGACAACATTGAACAGTGTCAAGGTCAATTGCAACACGACTAAATGAACTTGAGCACTCTTAAAGCTTTCATTGACAATCTTTCTGTGGTTGAGGCTCATTGGATTGTGATTTGTTGGTTCATTGGCAAATATCTCATTTTTTGACTATCTCATTTCATTAACTGGTTAAGTCAAAGACACTAACAAGATGCAATGTACTTATTGACAACCGAGTCTATCTCCTAAACTAATTAACCACTTTTACTTTTAAATAGTTGATTAATGTCCTATAGATAAACAACCTCTAGTGTTCCTCACTCAAGTCACTTCTGATTACATCATGCATTCATTTGGTATAAGTGGAGTATGAGAGAGTCGAACAAAGCTGTAGAAGGTTTAATTAATTGACAAATATTTAAGATAGATTCAGTTAAAGAAAAGTAGGCTATGAAATGGTATTTATAATGTTAATTTTTTTTTTAAAGATTTTATTTATTTATTTGATAGAGAGAAAGTGAGAGGATGAGAGGAGTGAAGGTCAGAGAGAGAAGCAGACTCCCCGTGGAGCTGGGAGTCCGATGTGGGACTCGATCCCAGGACTCCGGGATCATGACCTGGGCCGAAGGCAGCTGCTTAACCAACTGAGCCACCCAGGTGCCCCTATAATGTTAATTTTATGAAGTCTATCTTTATAGATGAATAAATGGCTAAAAGAATATATAAAACAAACATTAACCATGATGTCACATTGGTTATTAGATCATTGTAAGTTTTATTTTCCTCTGTTTCCTGTTTTTCTGAAACATACTTCAATTAATATGTACTGATATTAGAATAAGATATGAAAAATAAATAGTATTAAGAATAACTGCTCAGTGGTGATGAGTGCAAAGAAGATATGCTTCATTTGTGCATCCAACAATTATTTACTGAGTGCCCACAGTAGGGATACAACAAGGAGCAACACAGAGTTTTGTATTATAATAAATAATAAATTTAAAAATTCATGGTATGTAAGCTAGTGATAATTATTTTGAAGGAAATAGAGTAGGGAAGGAAGACAAGGGTACCCATCAGGTGCTGGGCGGATGAGTGTCCTTTACATTAGAAGTCCAAGAAGACCTCATTAATAAGATCATTTTTAGCAGAAATGTCATGGGGAAGAGGGAAAAAGCCATATAATATTATCCAATATCTGTGGAATGGTAGTTCTAAGTCAAGAAACCAAGGTGAGGAAGCCCAGAAACAGGAGCAGGATAAGCATGTGCAAAGACTTCAGGGAGCCAGCCCTGTGTGGTTGGAGCAGGAGGAGCAGGAGGAGCAGGGGGTAAACAAAGGGGAAGAGGTCAGGAAGACACAGAAAGGGAGGGGACGGGCTGGGTCTCTAGGACCTTGTAGGGGATTGTAAGACATTGATTGGACTTTAGTGACATTCAAAGACTGGAAGCCCTTGACAGCAGGAAATGTGATATTTTACCAAATTTATTACAAAGGAAGTGAAAATTTAATGTAAATAATGTTATTTTTTCTTTTTAAGATTTTTTTAAATGCAGTTTTAGATTTAGAGTAAAATTTAGAGGAAAGGACAGAAATTTGCCGTACACGCCATACTCCTCCACATGCACAGCTGCCTCACCAGAATGGGATAGTTTTTTTAGCCACAAGGAACCTATATGAGCCCATCATAATCACCCCAAATCCATAATTTACTTTAGGATTCATTCTTGTTGTTATATATTCTAAGTGTTTGGAGAAAGTGTAATGACATGTGTCCATCAACACAGGGTATTTTCACTGCCCTAAAAGTCCTTTGTGCTCTGCCTATGCACATCCCCACCCTCACCTTGGCCACCATGGATTTTTTTCACTGTCTCCACGGTTTCATTTCTTCCCACAGTGTCATATACTTGGAATATGACAACATAGAGCATTTTCATATCGGCTTCTTTCAGTTAGTAATCAACATTTAAGGTTCCTATGTCTTTTCATGGCTTGATAGCTCATATCTTTTTAGTGCTAAACGATACTCCACTGTCTGGATATAGAACAGTTTCTTATCTGTGTGCCTACTGAAGGAAATCTTGATGGTTTACAAGCTTTGGCAATATGCATAGAAGTGTTATTATGAACATCAGCACGCGGTGTTTTTAAGGGGTAAGGACATTTTGAAATTTAAATATTTAAAAAATTGGGGAGGATAAGAAAAAATTCATCACATAAAAAAATGGAAGAGAAGAGCATTCCAGACAATAGAATCAGTACCACAAAAAGGCTAAGGGTGGAAATATAGGGTGTCTTCAAGAAGGACTAAGACACAAACAGAATTTTTGGGGAAAAAAAATGAAAGAAAACAAAAGAACAACTTGTAGTTGCCTAATGTGTTCTTCTCCCAATTTCCTCTTGGATAATTTATCAGGTCTTAAAGCAAATGCCAGAAGAGACCTTCCCTGACTCTAC
Source organism: Procyon lotor (assembly GCA_028646535.1). Classification (NCBI taxonomy): domain Eukaryota; kingdom Metazoa; phylum Chordata; class Mammalia; order Carnivora; family Procyonidae; genus Procyon; species Procyon lotor. Next base: position 5,663,648 of record CM053614.1, read on the forward strand.
CACCCCCTACACTAAATTCAGCCCGCTTCCATTCTTTCTAAGAGAACTGATTCAATCCCTTTCCTTTGTAGCAACTAAGATGAATGGTAATTGGGTATTTACTTGTTTAATGTGTGACTTGTTCACGGCATTGGATACAGCCCAAGACTGTTTTCTTCATTTCTGCACATGCAGCACATTGACGGCGACTGGTGCCCATAATGAATGAACAGTGGATGGTACAGAGGGTAGCAAACATTGAATTTACAGAGGGATAGGTCTGAATAGGAAGGTTACGGCCAGATTGCATAAAAACATCTTATTCGGTCATTTCTATTTTACATGTTCTCAATTATTCTTTTTTTTAAGATTTTATTTATTTATTTGACAGAGAGAGAGAGAGAGAGCACAAGCAGGGGGAGCAACAGGCAGAGGGAGAAGCAGGCTCTTTGCTGAGCAAAGAGCCTGATGCGGGACTCAATCCCAGGCCCCTGGGAGCATGACCTGAGCTGAAGGCAGACATTTAACCAACGGAGCCACCCTGGTTCCCCTAAATTATTCTTTCAATAAATGTTTATTGGATGCCCATTACATTTGAATCTAGAAATCTTATGTCCCTAACTTCACAGGCTAATGAATACCATGATATAAATGTAGATTATAGTCTACAGGCCTTGAGAAACCTGAAATGGTTTGCTTATTAGCAAATAATATAATCTACATTCGTGGTAGAGGACAAAGCTCTCTCTCAGGGGGCCAGCTCTAAAAGGGTCATCAGTAACATAAAATATTTCTTTTCTTAGAATTATTCTATTCTCTACATTTTAATATAATATATCTACATTTTAGGGAAAAAAAATTAAAAACAACCTTGGCAGTGGGGTGAAGTCATTATTGGAGGTATGGTATGGAAACAGTGAGAGTATTACAGCAGTGAAAGTTCCAAGTTGTACAGAGGTGAACAAAGCCAGTGGCAGTGGGTTTATGAGAGGGAAAAGGTACAAAAGATGTTTTGGAAGGTGACTGAATATGTTTTTCAAAATGATGTGTCAGATACTAGACAGAAGAGAGGCAAAATTTTGCAGATTTCTTATGTAGGTGAGTGTGAAGGTCATTTGTTGAGATTATAAAATATGGTTTTGGACTCATTTGCACTAATCATTTATTAAAAAAGGATGTTTGACTCAATTTGAAAGCATATGCCAAGGGGCACCTGGGTGGCTCAGTCAGTTAAGCATCTGCCTTCAGCGAAGGTCAGGATCCTGGGGTCCTGGGATCGAGCCCCACATTGGGCTCCTTGATCAGCAGGGAGCCTGCTTCTCCCTCTCCCTGACCCCTCCACCCACTCATGCTGTCTCTTGCTATCTCGTACTCTCAAATAAATAAAATCTTTTTAAAAAGCATATGCCAAGATTAATATCTTCACACTCAATTAATTTCACACTTTTAACTAAAATTACCAGTCACCAGGTTCTATAAGTAATTTGTTGAAATAAGAAAGTTTTTTCACTAGGACAGTGAAAGTTAAGACTGTGGCCCCTGTAAAGTTTCCCTAACTCGTTTAAGATTCTCCATGATCTTCTTTAAGATAAAACTATCCAGTGCTTCTTTTTCCAACTATATATTAAATGGCGAAATTTTGTCTCTTTTGCTGTTACACTTTGCTACTGATTGAGATCTCTGATGAGATCTCTGATTGGCACACAGAGCCCCACTAAATGGTGCTCTGCTAACAGGGTACCTTTTATCATAATGGTAAACTGGAAAAGGAAGATCTCTGTGCTAAGGCCTATCCACATCCAACTTCTGATGGACCTTTCTCTCATTTTTTTTTCTCCTTATAACATTTTTTTTTATCTTCTCCTTCCTAATTCCTCTGGCTTTAAGCACATGCAAACTACCCTATTTTAGGAAGAAATACTAGAGAACAAAACGGTGGTTACCAGATGGGAAGTGGATGTACAGAGTACACTTACTGTAATGACAAATAAAACAAGGTAAAATAATTCTAAGAAAAGAAATATTTTATGTTACTGCTGACCCTTTTAGAGCTGGCCCCCTGAGAGAGAGCTCTGTCCTCTACCACGAAGGAAATGTCCTGGAAACGTGGGGCAAATCTAAAGGCAAAGTGTATTGTGTTGATTTCCAGGAATATATTCTAATCCAAAGCAAGTTGCTTGCTTTGGATATATATTTCTGGATAATGGTTTTGGTTTTTTTTTTTTTTGGATAATGTTTAAATCCTAAACAAAATAGTTGTTTCAGAAGGCTTTTATGTAAAGCCAAAAACCACACCAAACTAAATGAGAAAAAATATATGTACACATGCACTCACTTTATTTTCTTATTTTTAATTAATTAAGTAATTGGGGGGGGGGAAGAACACAGAGGGAGAAGCAGACTCCCCACTGAGCAGAGAGCCTGCCACAGGGCTTGATCCCAGGACCTGAGTGGAAGGCAGATGCTTAACCCACTGGGCCACCTGGGCGCCCCTGCACTCACTTTAGATGGAAAGAAAATCAGGAAGATTGCCTGTATCTTTTTTTGCCACCATTTCTAGTAATGGAGGACAAAGAGTAGTGCTGTTTCAGCAGGAATACCTTTAGCATAAGGTTTTTGAGATAAGCAGACAGGGATTGAAATGGAACTCAGGTCTTAGATGGGTAAGGACAGGAAAGAGTCAAGTGGAGAAAATCCAGGTCTGAAAGGAAGGATCAAAAAGCAAGCAGCCATAGGCAAGCAAGCAGGGACCAGAACACGGGAGATCAACACCTCAGCCAGACCGCTGAGAACCAGTCCTGGGAGTGCTTCCTCTGGCCTCTGGCTCTTTCTGCAGCCTGGTGGGCATGAGAAGAGAAATTCCACAGTCTTAAGAATTTTTCACAGGTAGGGGGGAATCTTATGCCCTCCAAACAGAGGAGGAAAGAGAGACCATAAGCAAGCAAAGGCACAGAAACAAGACTAATTAGAGGTTACAAAAAGTGTGTTTGATTAATAAGCCAGTTGTGTTTCAAGAAGCAGTAAGAAAAAGGGATTAAAAGTAGCAGCGTGTTGAGACTCGAAAACTAAGCAGATAATTTTCAATCTCCTACAGAAGGGAATTGGGAACAATTAAAGGTTTCTGAACAGAGAAATTACAGTGTAACAGTACAGGAAAAGTTACAGAAAATAACACTCTTTGGTTTTCAAGCTTCCTTAGAGAGAAAATTCCCAAAGAATGTATTCCAGATGGGAAAAGAAAACACATCTCGAGAAAACAATGTAATCAAAAATAAATAGGAGATGGAGACAACCTGATCTACAGAATTCTGCATTGCTGAAGTTGACAGTTACAGAGAGATAGGGAAAGTTGTTGGTTTTACATTTTGAAATAAGAAACAGAGACATAGCAGTGAAAAATAAATGAGACATATATATTCATAACCATCATGATAGAGAGTTTGTTGCAGTCTTTTGGAAACAATAGTGTTGTTTTCCCAACACACCTACATTTTCATAGAAGCTGGCCTCCTAATCTTATTTAGGAAACCTCAGTTCCAATCTCTATCCATTCCTCACCTCTCCTGAGCAAACCATATATTCATGTTGAATCTCAGTTTCCCCATCTGTGAAGTAGGAGGACTGGACATAAAATCCTCATGGTCCCTTTCAGGGTCTAAATTTTTGGATTCTATAATGCCATTAGATGCTCACGATAGTACAAAATTTTAAAAAGCCACCCTGTTGCTTACTATCAAACAGGTTATATATGGATTATTATATAAAGAAATTAAATACATTTGGAGAAAATTACAAAACGGATCGTGAATGCTGGTATAAATCCAAAGCAAAGCACTGAAAGAAAATTATTTTGTTCCTTTCCCTCTCTCTTCAGGCCGGAAGCAAAGTGAACCAGATGAACTGTCATAAGTAACAGAAAATGACACAGCATTCCTTTGTCAATAAAGCCCAGGACACACTGCCGGTTCTGCTCATTTGAGCATTTCCGGATTCTCAAGAAACTGACATCGTTTGCTTCCATCTTAGAGCACATGTGATTCACTGTCTTGTTTTATCATCACAATGTTCTTTTTCATGAGAAATATATATTCAGAGGGATCTGAATTACTGACTGAACTGCTCACATTGAGGAACTTTTTATTTCACAACCTCAAAAGGAATTTTGCTTTGGGATGACTTTATTCCATCACGTTGTTGCACAGAATAGATGAACTGCAGGGTAGATCTGAAAAGACCAGAAGCCAATGCCCTGGGACCTATATTTAGGAAGCAGTTCCATAAAATGAGTTTTTTTTTTAAACTAGTACTAAACGTTTGTTCTATGAATCCTATAAAATGTTTTATTATAAACATTTATAAATAAAATAATATATATGTAACAAGTGTTTAGTGATATTTAAAAATACCTGTTTCCATTTTTAAAAATGGAAATTTTAAAATGGTCCTCACATTGTAGCTCTATAGTTCAAATATGCCAGGAACAGGGAAAGATGCACACACTTGGGATTCAGGATTAGTTTGCCTACGATTGCATCCTGGTCTCTACCTCTCAGACTTACATATTCTTGGTTGCCCCTGTTTACACTTTAGAACTTCGATTTCAGCTTTGGTAAAACAGTAATTAAATCAAAGTTAATATAATCTTCCTGAGCCTCAGTAAGTGGGTTATATTTACTGTTGAAGTTCGGGAAGTGAGGGAATGGGGCAGGATTGAGGATGGGATTTTAGAGTCCAGAAAGGACTATAACGAAATCAGATACCTACCACACAGTAGTAAGTGTTGAAATAGAGATCTAGTGCTCAAAACAAAGTGATATAGGCCCCCAGGGAGAGAATAATTAATACTGCCTAGAAGATTTTATTGTCAAGCATATTGCTATGTTATTGGAGAGTTCCATGAAATGATATAAAAGAAAACACTTTTTAAACTGAAAAGTCTTAATAAATATTAGCTTCTTTCTAATATAATTTAATAAACAAAACCAGAGTTAACTACTGGATATTGTTCAGATTTCTTATGGTGAGTTCATCCTAAAACATGAAGCATTAAGTATATAAAAATATAATTAAGGGTTTTTTTGTAGTTGGAAATATTGTATTATTTCTTGCATGCCTTTGTTTCAATGGATTAGATCCCAATATTCCCGTCACCTATTTTTTTCATAGAAAATCCACTTAGATTCAAGAATTCTAAATTGACGTTTAATGTGAAAAAAAGCACACATCAATCAGTGATGTCTAGCGAATTCCTCTAGCTAGCTGTCTACTTTCTATTGGCATTCATAATCATTTTTAGCTTTACTACATATATTCTATTGTAAGAAATGCACCAACATAAGGCAAATAAACTTATGTTATGGAACCAAAGCAGCCTATCCACGTTGGAGAACCCACAAAACAAGAATTTGTTCTGTAATAACTATAGGAATATCTGTAACAGAGGTGCCTATAAATAGCACTGTATTATTTGAATGCCTCAATAAATCAGTTTGCAGACTCGCTCTGTACACTGTTACATTTCCTTGATACACTTTCTGCCTCTATGTCACAAGCTAACCTAAAAAGATTTGAATTATGTGTTTGCTATTAGTTCATTGCTTGACATTCCATATTTCTTATTGTTCAGAACATAAGAATATGCACGCTTATACATTTTTCTAAGTTCCACTTATTGGTTAGTGTTATTTGAAATATGATATGAAAATGCACTTGACAAGTTACCCTGGAGGTGACACAGCAATTTGCAGAGAAGTATGAACATCATGTATTCATGGCAGAGCAATGTTCCCTCTTTGATTTGAGTTTTCTAATATCTTCAAATGCCACTATACACCAATAACAATTTATTTTTCGGTGGCACAACTTGTCATGTGGAAAATATTTTTTGTGGATTTAAAAGGGCACATATATTCACACATAAAACGCTTTACAGTTGGCCCCTGTTCATAATATAATTTCATGTAGATTGCAGACATCCTGGATTGTGTCTCATTCATCTCTGAGTGTTCGTGCCCAGCAAAATCCCTGACACATCACCAAGGCTAGAGATGTGTTTGCTAAATGATTCAACATGTCTCTTGAGTCCTCTCTTGGGAAGAGAGCTGGTGGGGTTTACAGACACAAACCCCAATCCCAGCTTCAATTGCAACAAACCCTAGAAAGCCTGCATTCCCTCCCATTCCAGGAGAATGCCACCCCAAAATACCATTGTAATCTGGGGTTTACTGCATCTATTAACTGCGTATGCAATCCAGATATTGTGGAGGTAACAGTATCTCTGAGAGATATGAATTTTGTCCTCTCCTGAAGTAGAAGCAAATTTAATGTGAGCAGCAGCATTTTGTTGTTGTTGAGAATAATCCTTTACTTTGAGATGATTAGGGTAAACTTTGAGGGAGGAAAAGAAAAATAATTTTGAGAACATGGTGTGTGGTTTCCTTAAAGTTTGGGCTTCTTAGGAACAGATCACCTAAAAAAGTCTTCCTTTCTATCTAAAACTACAGGGGTAGAATAAATAGCCTCTCCTTGCTGACCCCTACCTGCACCTGCCACACTTTTTACCCAAGAATTCTGAAGAGACCTGCAGAGATACTGTTTGACTCTATGGCACAGCAATAGAACTATCACGTGGAGATACCTTGGTCAAGGTCAGTGTAACTATTGTTGTGAGATTCAGTAAAAAAGAAAGAAACGAACAACCTACATTATTTAATTTTCTTTCTCATTGGATAAAAGCTGTGACAGAGTGTGTGCAAGTTAAATGGTAAAGAGATGACACCCATTTTCATTCCTATTTTTAAGGATAGCAAAGATCGCAATGAAGAATAAATCAAAATACATTTAACTGACATCGTGTTTTCCTCTTGGAGGGGAAAACCATTTTCTTGCATTCTTATTTTATTGCTTATTGTAGGCTTAACTCTACACGTTAACACATCTATTTGTCTCAGAGTTTTATTCATTTTCCTTAAGAATTTGATACCTACTAAAATTTAAATGTTTCTGGAGAAACAACACTGGAAGGTGTTGTCAAGTCCTGAGAAAGGCTTTGAATACGAGTTTTCATGGGTGTTGGGGTGAGGGTTGAAAAAGATAACATGAAAATATGAGACATTAAACTTTAGGGACCATAAAATTAGGGTCTTGGTTAGAAGCAGGAAAGCCAATATTACTGCACTATTAGTTTGCTTTGGACTAGATCTGCCTGCATATAATTTATCTATATGTCCACAAAACATCAGGAATACATGTAGGCAGAGCTGGTATTTTTCTAACATAAATATCAAGAAATGAATTATTAAGCTTATGCTGTATTTTAAATATCTTTAAAGAATTTTCATAAAGATTCAGAACATCTGAATCTACACGGAACTTCCCTCTATATCTTATCCACCCCTTGTACAACTTCTCAGTATTATAAATTTCAAAGTGCAACCAGACGAGAAACTGATGACTGAGAAAAATTCAGGAGAGCTGGCAAATAAATGTTCTAAAAGATGGAAACTTTTAATGATAAATGTGGGTAAAACAGGTGTGGGTATAAAGACAATACTCTCTTTAAACATTTAGAGAAAGATCCATTTCTACTTGTACATCCTCTAAGGAATCTATGTTGCCTTCATAATGTGCAAGAATTAAAATTCAGCATGATTTCTATGTGCTTCAACATTTTTTTATCTGAATTATACACAGTTGAGTCTAGAATGTTGGAAGTCAGATCCTTCCAATGACTGTGTGATAATTCTTAACATGTCAGTATCTTCATACATAAGCTTCTAAACACTGATGCCTAAATTCTATAGAGAAACATAAGTAGGTCAGCATGGAAAACACAGTTGAATCAGATACTGACCATTTTCTCATGTTTTTAAATTATACGGAATTTAAAAATTTACAATAACATAAAAGAGCAATAATATGCTTTTAAAAAGAATGGTAAACAAGTGATATATTTAGAAGACTTCATCTGATCTATTTTTCATTCCTGAATTATGATTTGATCTAAAGAAGGACGTATCAATGTGAGTCCTGGAAAGTTTTAGAAAATAGCAGAGATAAGTAGAAATTTTATAGCATGTCCTTTTGGGGAGAATTTATCTATTTTTTTGTTTTAATTGCATGTTCACGGGGACGCCTAAGTGGCTCAGTGGGTTAAGCCTCTGCCTTTGGTTTAGTTCATGATCTGAGGGTCCTGGGATCAAGCCCTGCATCCTGCTCTCTGCTCTCTCCCCTCTCTCTGCCTACTTGTGATCTCTTTCTCTCTGTCAAATAAATAAATAAAATCTTTAAAAAAAAATTGCATGTTCACATATTGCATGTTCACATATACATACCTCAGGGCCCCTAGATTGCCTATTTTCAAGAGCAATCATTTTCATCTCTTCAAGCTGCTTCTTTTGGAATTTACCTCTATTTATTTCATTAAATAACATGCTTATGTTGTTATTTCCTAGTGTTTCAGTTTTAAGTGTCTATGGACTTCCCACTATGAAAGATGAAGGTTTCCTTCTCTTACATCACTTCATCCCACCAAACACAGGCATATCCTTTCTGTCCCCACCCCTACCACCTTATTAATGTATTTATATCAAACTTCCCCTTGGATCACCATTCCATATTTACATCATTATGACTATGTAAGTACTATTCACAGCTGAGTCAAGTACTTACACTACAATAACTATCCCTTTCCTGCATAACATCTATTTCCTCTAGTGACAATGTTTCTTACTTTTTAGTTTAACATACATTTACACAAATCATAATGTCTCTATTGGAAAGCAACAATCTTGTATTACCTAACAATACTCCCATTTTGAGTAAAATGACAGTGGAAATTACATAGATCTACTTGACCAAGACAAAGGCATATAATGAACTTTGGTCAGAAAACTTTTACCCAACTTGTATACATGAAAGGTTGGATGTATGAACCCTACATTCATCTATGGCTATAAAGGGACAAGTCCAGTGAGACTCACTGACTCTCCATTCACTCTGAACTTGTCATCTAGATTCAGCCTTTAACATCTAGATTTAATCAAGAATCACAGATCAGTTCATGGTTAACTGGGAAAGTGAAATAGAGGGAATTAGAGAGCATGATCAAATTAAAAATTTAGGAGCCTCTTTATAAAACTAGAAGCATAAACTTATACCCATGTTATACCTGAGGAAAAACTTAAGAATCATTTAGCCCAAGATGAATACTTACTATGAGGAAACAGAGACCCAGAAAGGTGCTTGACTCAGTCTGTGAAAGCGTGGGTGTGAGTGTGTTTAATCCCCATTCTAATTTAACATGTAACATCCCAACATTCCAATGATACATAGACAAATTACAACGTGCTCTTTATACTAAGTAACATGTAATTACATATTCTTCTCACATAAGTATAATTAGGCTAAAATAAAGGTAAAAAGATTATTAATTAGCATATAATAATATTTAAAAAGTTCTCCAGATTGCTCATTTTTAAATTTATTAATAGGTGTGGGCAACAAAATTAATTTCTCCTACACTATTAATATTCCTTGAGACAGACCACATTGATAATCCAAACACCATTTTATTATTATAAAATATTGCTGGACTTATTTCAAGAAAACACATAAAAATTTAATTGTCCTATCTTATTAGAAAGCATGTTCTTTTGAAAATAAAATAAATGAGGAAAAGCACTTAATCATTCCTCTGTTTATTTCTATCAGCTCAGGAAGCTAGACTAAGCAATTAACCACTACATAAATACTTAGCTTTTCACAGAAAAAATAACAAAACTCTGTTTCTTAATTTCTCAAGTAATATACTTAATAAACTATATAGTTAAGTGAGTCTCATAAGGCAATAACAGGAAAGATACAGTACTATTTAAACTTCTGCCTGAGTATCTCTCTACCATTAAGAGAAAAAACGATGTTATATTAATTTCAGTGAGACATTATTGGACCATTTTTTTAAAGGTTTTATTTATTTATCTGACAGAGAGAAAAAGAGAGAGAGAGAAAGAGAGAGAGAGATCACAAGTAGGCAGAGGGGCAGGCAGAGAGAGAGAGGGGGAAGCAGGCTCCCAACTGAGCAGAGAGCCCATGCGGGGCTCGATCCCAGGATCCTGAGATCATGACCTGAGCTGAAGGCAGAGGCGTTAACCCACTGAGCCACCCAGGTGCCCTTATTGGACCATTTTAAAGACTGTGTCATTTTATGGCTGGTGAAAAGGAAGAAAAACCTTCAACAAATGTTGAAGATAGGCAATGACACCCCACTCACGAGGGCCATCCTATAGAGTTGTTTCCTTATTAAAGGACAGATCAGTTGTATGGCCATGCCTAATGGCCAGGGCTAAGTGTTTAAGTATTGGACCAAACTACTAAGTCAAGATTGTCTCTCTTTACTGAAAGTGGGAAAAAGAAAGAGAGCAATCATTTCGTCAAATTGAGAGAAACAATTGTAAGATGAGCAGCTGAGAATCTAAGCACAGGGAGAAAAGACTATTAAGACATCCTAAGTAATTCAGTCTCTAATTCTGAGGGATCAAAGTCTGGTGGGAATGGAGCCGGAAAGAAATCAGATGCCCTAAATTTCAAATATGAGGACAAGACGGAGTCTGCGCCAAGACTACGGAATAAGGAGCAGAGGTATAGACTGGCGGTGGAATATTCATAACACGGATAGAATTTGGGTTTCTCAGACCAAGACTTGACCATTCCGATCTTGACAGCGAGACCTTTCACCTTATGCTACCACATGCATTTGGGTCTTCACTGATGACACAGAGAGGATCATTTGCAAGCTCCAGGTCTCACAGACCTGGACGTGTATTTGACAAAATATAAAACGAACACATGGCTCATTTTCAAACACCAGGAAACTCTGCCTTTCATCACTGCTACCCACCACATCCGATCACTGACTATTTTATAGCAGGCCAAGGAAACCGGTCCAGGTGAAATGCAGGGTGAATAATAAGTGACAGGGATCGTTCTATCTCCAAGGCCATTATGTGATGGGCAATGACATGTAAGCAAATCTTATAAATGTTGAGGTGGCAATAGTAGGCTCCCTGCTTGAAATTTACATTCTATATGTAAATATTTACCAAGTTCAATATTTTTCTAACTTAGCACCTAATTTTAATCTTTTATTCAAGCCTTTATAGCTCACTTTATTTAGGTCTTAATCATATCTTTTCTGAACTACTTGAGTTAATGTCTAATGGGAAAAGAAGTTCTAATAATTAAGCTTTATGAATAGCCATTTTTTGCTTTTTAGTATAGATGAACTTTGTTTTGTTTAGTCTATATTATAGAAGTTGCTGAATATCATTGTATCTGATGATAAGAAATAGAAACCTATACACAACCTTAAATTAGGGTAAGGTAATCTAATTGTCGAAAATAGAGGCTTTTACGTCAATCATACAAGAGATCGAGCCCCAACTTTGCCACTTGCCAACTGTATATTCTTCGATAGTTTATTTAAGCCCTGTATGCTTCCTTATGTTCAGCAGTCAAGTTTGGGTAACAAAAGCATCTACTTCATAAGATTGTAGTTAGGCTTAATAAAGATAAACAAAACACATTTATGTGTTACGTGTATATGTATACATAAAGAATACATAAATGTGTATATGTATCTAAAAACAATATACTTATGTCCATATTTTATATAGATAGATGAGAGAGACAGAGAGAGAAAGGAACCTTTCAAAATACCTGACATTATAATGCCCTCACTACATATTATCTTTAGCAAGAGAACATCTTTAAAGTTAAAGGACATTCAACAGCTTTGAAACAAATTACAGGTTATTTGTAGTCAAAAGGCTGAATTGTAGGCTTGCTAAATACATACTATAAAGACTATAACCCAGAGGCAGATCCATTTAAGAGCCAACAAAATCACAAACTGTTTTTATCTTAGGAATTCCTCTAGTTCACCTCCCACCTCGAATAGAAATTCTCCAACCTTTTTGATAGCCATTTAACCTCCACTTGACCAAAAAATTTACTTTTTAAAAGAACTCAGTGTTGAACAGTTCCATCAAAATGTTTCCATTATGTTGTTAAGTGTTTTTGTTATATTGAGTTATAATCTTTAACAAGTGTTGCATTCCAAACTAGTGGCAGGTAAATGGTGATATCGGATAGAAAAAACAATATTCTTCAGTGTAAGTATAATTAGTGGCCTTTCAGCTTTTCCTATCATCATCATTTTAATTGCCTTTCTGGTTAGTGAGAAAAGCTAAGGTTTGAAGTAGACAAAAGTGGCTTTGAAACCCAGGGATGGTACCTAAAAGCTGTATAAACTTGGACAAACTATTTTACTCTCCAGGTTTCAATAATCTTACCTCTGAAATCAGGATGATAATTTCCTGATTAAGAAAGGAAAGAAAAAGAAAGAAAACAGGAGGCAAGAAATAAAATGAATGTGTTTGTATGTTGTGCTCACCCAGCTCTATGGTGGGCATTTCATGCACTGTATCATTAATACACATATTGAATAGATATTATCAAAAATAGGGATGCCTGGATGGCTCAGTCGCAGCTCTTGATCTCAGAGTCATGAGTTCAAGCCCTGTGTTGGGATCCACACTGGGTGTATCACCTATTTAAAAAATAGTAAATTTTTTTTACTATTAAAGTTAAAAAAAAAAAAGTTCTACAAAATTTAAGTCAATTCCCTATATTTACAAAGCTAGAAAATGTCCATATTTATCCTAAACCATATGTAAGGACTTTCATGGGCAGATTTATGAGACTCACTCATGGGAATGATTTTGTAATATTAGTCTTATAACTTACTTTTGAAAAACAAGAATGAAAAATTCTCTCCGCTAATATATGAAGTAACACCAATAAGTTCAATGAGTTGTTTTGATCTTTGCCTTTCACTGCCATTATTAATATAAAATAAGTCTTGGGGCAGCTGCGTGGCATGGTGGGTTAAGCATCTGACTCTTGGTTTCAGCTCAGGTCGTGGTCTCAGGATCATGAGATGGAGCCTCATAACAGGCTCAATGCTCAGAGTCTTCTTATCCCTCTCCCCCTGCTTCTCCTGCTGCCTTGTGCACTCTCTCTCTCTCTGTCTCAAATATAAGTAAATCTTTAAAATAAGTCTTTATGTTAATATTACTTTTGTGTGAAGCATTTGGGAAAATTACATGGTGATGGTTAAGAAGTAATATGAACTGTACAGTTGAGACAAAAATATTTCCAATAAGTATAGATTATTCCTCCAAAGAATAAAAGCAATCACTCACTGAAAGGAAAAGAAAAAGATAGTCAACTGATTTCAACTCCTTTCTTAAAAGGACATACGTGCAGAGACAGGATGTAATGAAACTACTGCTAGTTCAGGTAAGACTAAGATCCAGCCAATGACCTTCATCTCCCTGAGGTTCACTTTTTTCCTCTGAAAAGGGATGATCAAATCACCTTCCTTGTGCCTCTTAAAAGTATGATGTAGGTTTCAAATCAGATAATATATGTGAAAGTTCATGGAAACCATGAAAATCTATTTCAAGTACAAAGGATTACTATTAGTCATGCAGATAAAACACACCATGTGCACATATTCTTTCAAAAGTGTTGACATAGGTACTATGCCAGGTGTCCAGGCTACACAGATGGATCATACATATTCCCCAAGTATTCAGGTACTATATATTAAGAGCTTTGGATATATTCATACTCTTTGATTCAATAAATCCACTTCTGGGGATTTTTTTCCACAGGAAAAAAAAACCCTAAATGGGGGGGATGGTCATATGAGAAAACTTTTGTTCTTTGGTTATTAGTAAGAGCAAAAGACATTTGAAATGACATAACGATCACTCATAGGCTTATAGCTAAATTATATAGTTGCATTTTCTCAATGAAATATTAACACCAATAAAATTATGATTATAAAGATATGATTGGAAAGTGCTTTTGGTCTAATGGTAAGTGGAAATAGCCAGAAGATTTTAAGTTAACTGTAATGACCATTAGGTAAACTTTTATAAAGCAAATATTTTCATAGTGGAAAATAATGAAACGGAATACATAGATATTGGTTATTGTTAACTTTGGTTGTGCAAAAGTTCAAAGGGGGGCCACTTCTACATTTTGTAACTTTTGATAGATCTTTATTCTGATTTCTCTGATATACAATTATAGAGATAATCATGTGATACTAAGGGGTGAGCTTAGAAATAGATTAAATCATTGCTAATATATATAAAGAGAAATTTTAATATCTTCCTGATCTTGTCCGTCATAAAAATCATTGAAAAAATAACATATGTCAAAAATTCCCTCAACAACTTAATTTAAAATACATAAACCATGCTTTAATTAATAATTCTCTAGGCTAGCAAATTAAAACAAAATACTTCTCTAATTTCTACTCATTATGTTCCCAACATTAATTTAAACTGTCCTGATTTCTTTTACAAAGTTAACTTTTATGACCAATGTATTTTGTCAAGATCAAAACCTAAATGCATGAAGAATTAACCTTGTACAATAATGAATTAACAAGATCTGAAAAAGATAAAATGAATCACTAAATGATTATCGTTAACAAAAAGTTCCACTCTGCTCCCTTATGGAGAATGATGGAACACTCTTTTATTGAACTCCATTATCCTAATGAGAAGATATTCTACACTTGATCATAGCCAAAAGGCTGGAGAAGATATTGTAATGACTTACTGCCAGTGCTTAATGAAGAGATTTCATAATTATTGAAACCACATCTGTTTGATTAACGAGTCTCTTCCAAGACCCATGAGTCCTTGGCTATTTGGTGGGTGGCAGAATGCACAGACTGGCTAGAAGTTCTGGTTTCTCTTCTTTTGTGAAGGGAAACCTTCTCCACCAATGGCAAATGCTGCTCTCGGTGGACTTTTAAGAAGGTGAAGCTTCTACTTTGCACAGCCTTTGTTTAAATCTTGGTTCAATCAGTTACTGATTTGTGTCCCTGGCAGGCCACTTAATTCTCCCTTGTCTTAGTTTCCTTTTCTGGGAAATAAAATGATATCAACCTCACAGTGTTATTGTGAGGATAAAATGAGATCATAAATTAAAAGCCCTTGGAATAATGCCTGGCATAAGAACAAATTCTGGGTACCTAGCAATGAGCACGTTTCTAAATAAGGTGAAAATTCAGGAATCCACTTGACTCTTGATACTGCTATTGGGTACACAGTCTAGTGATGTATCAGTTGCTTCTTCTCTAAGAACATGATGGGATGTTTCTGTTAATGTTTCTGTGCTCTCCGAATGATTATGCTCAGAAACTCTGACTTAAAATGCCCTAGAACACGCAAACTTGACATTCCAAAATTTGTTCTAACAGACAAGAATAGGAAGTTGCATATTCACATCTTGATTACTAAAAACAAACAAACAAGCAAACACATCAATGCCATTTGTTTTACGTAATTCAAGCATTCTGTCTACAGAGAACAGTGTGGAATTCTTCCCATTGTTCTCAACCCTCAATTCTGAAGGTAAAGGGGAGACTAAAAAGGCTTAATATAAGCTACGTTCTTCAGGAAAATTTTCCAAGTGCAAAATCACACTAGTAGAAAGACCACTGATATTCAATCTCCCACTTTTCCAGAGTATTTATTCACAGAACTAGGCTCCCCTGGAAACACGCTACCACCATCGAAACTTAAAAAGAGGCGTGAGTCCTACTCCACTTAGTAAAAAGAAAGGTAGTTCCAAAATCGGAGGTTTTAATAAACTACATGAAACACCTGAAGAAAGGTGCTGGCATCTTAAGAGTTTTGTCCTCACAACTCCATTTTCAGACACTGAAAAAAGCAATTTGCTCCTTGAAATGTTGACATCGTAAAATCTGCAGCAGAGTGCTAAGTACAAAGTGACAACTTGTAACTAGTACTCAGTACGCAGTAACTCCTTGGTAGATACTTGCTAATTAAATGGGAAAACCAGGTGAGCCAAAATCAGTGTCTGGTCTTTCTACTAATTTTAAATAATGAGAGAAGGAAGAGCATTAAAATGGAAATCCTTGAATGTGTCCCTTAAAATAAGGCTTACTTCATTGATAATATTTAGTATGTATCTCATTTAAGTTTATTCATTTGATATTCAACCAGGTTGTCAAGAATCTTGTTCCAATAGCATTTAAGGTTAAATATGTTTTTGATTGAGACAACTTCTAACTTAAGAAAATTTTTCCTGAATTCTTGTAAATTGAAGTAAAAATCATTCACAGTGACTCCTACAAGTTAGTGGTGAACTAGCGTTTTCTGTACAGTTTCTGTTTCTGTTATGATTTGGGGCTTGGCTTCCTCTTGGCTGCAGTTCCCTGTGGCTTGATGCTTAAAAATATCAGGTCTACTGTATGTACATCATGCATTAGCACTCTTTGAAGGCCACACAATGTCACATTACA
Source organism: Procyon lotor (assembly GCA_028646535.1). Classification (NCBI taxonomy): domain Eukaryota; kingdom Metazoa; phylum Chordata; class Mammalia; order Carnivora; family Procyonidae; genus Procyon; species Procyon lotor. Next base: position 5,680,038 of record CM053614.1, read on the forward strand.
GTTTTATTCATGCAATTTTATGTGGAGGCTGGTGCCATAGATGTTTACGATTTTAAGACAAATACTTAAGACACATGACAAAATGTCAATGCATAGTCAGGAATTCAGAGAAGATAGTGCATTACAATCCAGTTTCCAAAATATCCTTCTAAAATGATTGATTTTTTTTAGCTAACTATAAACATACACATGTATAACTTGCTCCAAATGTCAGGGCATAATAAGATGCTTTTATAAACAAATTCTGGGGATGACAAATATCCCTGGTGAAATAGGTCATGGTGTCAGGTTCAGAAAAAAAGGGCGTCTGCAATGTCTGCCAATTAGGTCCACTGATGGTTCAATTTTGAAGGAGACAAATGAGCCATCTTGTCAAGTCTCTTGTCATATAAACCCATCTGTATCCCCTCTGGACACTGACACGCATTCTCCATAATAAGAAGAAAGGGGAAATTTTAATTCTAATTCACGAGCATTGTTCTTTACTAATCAATTCCACTATGTCAGAGTTGATAGCATATTGACTGATGTACCAAAGGTAATTCTGGATTTCAGATTACAAAAAAGAAGTATCATGCAATACCTATCAGAGTTTCAATGCAGAAAAAATAAAAACTTCATTATTTTCAGCCAAATATCTCCCAACTCAAAATTACCTAATTTCTAATGACTTCTGTAATTTTAAAAAGATGAAAGATATTCAACTTTCAGAATGTTAGTCTCCTTTTCTGAGATCCAGACCATCACATAATGAGAATACTAATAATGTCTTTCAAATATTTGGCCATTTCCCTATTTCTCCTGCTAGTACTTAAAATCAGTGTGCCTAAAACAAATTCACAATTTTCAACCAAGTGCCAATTCTCTTCCCAAATATTTTCATTATGGCACTGGTCCTTTCAACTGTACGTATCAGTCATCTTTCATATCTGTTTCCTCATTCTTCATACTTAGTAAGTCGCTGGTTTTTACTCTTTTTCTCATTACATCATTTATCCCTTCCTCTTCATTCCTACTGAAATCAGGTCACACTCATGCCGCTGTACCTGTAGCCATCCAATTACTCTCTCTTTGCCAGCATTCCCCTCTTGCGAAAACCTTCATAGGAAACTCCCCACTGTCCATGTGACAGCATCACCTTCTACTTCCCACTTTACAATGGCTCATTATTACCCTTTGGTCTGGCATGGAAGACCCCAGATTATCTTTTTACTCTCAGCATATTCCACTAGTCATCTCCACCATCCCTCTGACGGCATTAACCTCGTCTATTCATCCATAAGTCAGAAAGACTCAGGGTGCGTGTGCTGGTGGTCGGTCATCAGGAGTGGACCACAGAGAAGTCCTTCTAGAGAAGACTATTTATTGAGCTATGATGAGAGCTAATGATTCTGGGGATCTATCTTCATCATAGCTGGTTGCTACTTGGGAGAAATAAATATTATTTATTTATGTTATGGAGAAAGAGATAAATAAAAGGGAACTGCAAACTAAGCAGTCAGTAAACCATGAACGTAAAGGCAGATGGGAGAAATTTCCACAAACTGGTTCACTGGAGCACCGCCAAAACTAGCTGAAATGTTTTTAATGCAGTCTAAAAGGGGAAGCAAGAGAGTGAAAGCACATAATTACTATTGTTACCATTATCACTGCACTCCGTAATGGTGGTTTGTAAGGAGAGTTTATTATATGGTTTGCAAAACAGGCCAACACTTACAGCTAAGTTAATCACTCGCCGCCTGGATTATTGTTCTTGCCCATTGTTGGGGTTCTTCCTCCCAATGTCTTCCACTTCCTGACTACCCTCCAGCTCTGTCCTTCCCACACCTACACCCTCCCCCTGCCTCTGTTCTCCTGTTTCCCACCACCTACTCCCTGCCCATACTCCCAGTCTGACATGACCTGCAAGTCTGTTCAATGTTTCTTGAATTAAGCTTGTATTCTGGTGATGCATGGGTGATTTCTCTCTCGCTACCCTCAGTCCAACATCAGAGATGTTGCTCACAGTATTTTCTCCACTGAAAATAGTCTTCTGTCTTCTCACCATGGATCCATAGCCTTGGTTCTTTTAGGCCAGCAAATACTCTTTTAGATCTGGCCTTTCTACCACATGTTTGCTCATTTCCACCGTCACAGTTATTGGTAATATTCTATTAGCTATAAAATGTATTAACCCACTATGTGTTTTGAAGCACCAATAATTTTTCTCAAGTGTGATATGAGCTAGTCATGTCTAGGTACACATCTCTGCAATTCTCCTGTCGCTCATAAGAGCACAGCAATGGACACATGGTGAGCCATCAAAAATGCCTTGCAATTGATTTCTAAAGTAACCCGGGAAAAAATCTTTATGGATTCTTTGCAGTTTCATATAAATAGCATATTTAGGATTGTTTTACTTTTCATCACACTTTATTTGATTGATTCTTTTCTTAATGGAATATAAACTCATGGTTAAAAGCTCCCTCTACTGGTTCTCACGAACATATCAGAAAAAAAGTTAGGAAAAAAAAATTCTCCAATATTTTTCCTAAGATGCTATCATTAACCAAAACAAATTTCGGAAAACTCAATGTTATTAGCCCTTTTTCCCTTCAGTGCTTTTATTCACATGATCTAGTGTCTGAAGTAGTTATGCTATAATAGTTTATAATCTTTTATTTCTTCGAATGAAAAATCTGATTTTTCCTGTGTGTTATATTCTGCTATGCCTCATTCTGGAGACCTATTTCATGTCTACAAATGCTAGTATTTCCTAGGAGGCATTGTAGCAGAGCGATGCAGATCTAAGGTTCTGGAGTCAGGCTGCCTTATTCTACAGTGGTTCGGCCCTTTATTAGCAGCAATTGGGCAAGTCAGTTAATTTCTCCTTATCTCACTTTCCTGGTGAAAGAAGTGAGGATAACAACCTACCTGCTGTTGCTGCAAGTATCAAATGTCCAGGCAAAGAATTTAGCACAAGTATCAAATCCTCGGATTCTGGTAAGGCCATGTCTTAGTGTTCCGTCAAAAACAGAGAAGGAACATACACACTTGACTAAGTCTTTTTCACAGTGTTTGATTTTTTTTTTTTTAATTTTCTTCATTCTCTGAATTTTGCCATTTTTTTTTGTCAAAATAATTATATTCTTCCCAATGCTTCTTGATGATCTTATTTGTGTTGGTTTCCATATATTTATCTCATTTTATAGCAATGTGGTAAAAACACTTTCCATGAGATTTACCCTCTCAACAAATTTTTAAGTGTACAGTAGTGCTATCATCTACACACAAAATGCTATACAGGGCTCTAGAATGGATGCATCCTGGATAATTGAACTCATTATCCAAAAGAATTGAAATTGGAATCACAAAGGGATATTAGCACTCCTACGTTCATTAGACACTCGTTATTCACTATAGCTGAGATGGACAACATGAATGTCCACTAATGGATAAAGAGATTAAAAAGGTGGAATAGAACTATAATGAAAAACTATCTAGCATTCCAAAAGTAATATATGAGTACCTGGTTGAACATTCAAGACATTATGCTAAGTGAAATAAGCCAGTCACAGAAGGACAAACACTACATGTTTCTACTAATTTGAGGTCTCTAAAATAACCTTTCCCATACTGTTAGGTGTTTTCCAATGTACTTGCTAGACATCCCCAAAAAAGGCTCCATCTCTGTGCAAAAGTAATTGATCAGTTCCTTGCATGAAACGTAAAGTAGGTTGGTACACACTCTCATTAGAGTATTAAAATATTCATTAGATTATTTCATTTTTATGTATTAGTCTCATTATATTTCACTGATATCACTGAACAGGCTTTCAACAAGTATAAATTGATTTAATGATTACTGGATTTCAGAATCATAGCCGCCAACTTAGGACACATTTTCTTTAAATCATAATCCTTAAATTTAAGGACACGCTTATAGATGTGAAGTACAGTTGACCTTGAACAACATGGGTTTGATCCATACTTAACGTGTGGATTTTAATGCAGTACGGTGTAAACGTATTTTCTCTTCTTCACAATTCCTTTTCCTTTTTAAAAAAGATTTATTTATTTATTTTAGAGAGAGAAGGAAAGAGAGAGCATGTATATGAGTTGGGGGAGGGAGGGACAGAATCCTCAAGCAGACTCCCCACTGAGCGTGAAGCCCCACGTGGAGTGGATTCCACAGCCCATAACATCATGACCTGAGCCGAAACCAAGAGTCAGACGCTTAACCAACTGTGTCACCCAGGCGCCCCATTATGACTTTCTTAGTAACACTCTTTCCTCTAGTTTACTTTATTATAAGAATAAAGTCTAAAACAATCACAACATTAAAAACATATGTTAATCGACTGTTTACATTACCAGTAAGGCTTCTAGTCAGTAGGCTATTGGTAGTTAAGTTTTTGGACAGTCAGTATTATTCGTGGATTTTTAACTGTGTATGGGTCAATGCCCCTAACCCACATGTTGTTCAAGGGTCAACCATTTACAGTTTGTATAATATAAAGTTCAGAGTATGGAGCTCCGGAGACAGAAGTTCTGGTCCCATAACCTCTCTGTCTTTGGCAAAGTTATATGACCTTCTGCCTTGGGTATAATGCTTATTTCTCTTATTCTCATACAATAATCTATTAAAATAGATTATCATACAGTCTGAATCTAAGCTCTACCTTTTATCTAACAGAGAGATAGCTGAGAATATCTGTAAACATGGATGAGCAGTGTGTAAGATTAATCTGGGGTATTATCACAATGCAAATTCAAATGCATATGTGTTTCAAATTAAGTTTTTAAAACCTTTAATTTATAATTATGTTGATTGGCTTTTTGGTCAGAAGGATATTCCAGATATTTATATTTTGGCCCATCAATGGTGACTTATCACGATACAGTTAAAAAGATTAAAAAGAAGGAAAGAAGAACACTTTCCACATCAGTGCCAGGTTGTTGACATTGCTCACAGCGAAGGTCATTTCAACTGCAATTGGTTTTGATCTTCATGATATTTTGGAAACATTTCAGCATATTTCCAAAGACTGTTTCAAATTTAGATTTCATGGTTAAACATCTGGGTTTCTTTCTCGGTCCATTTAGTTGCATTTAACACATACACCCTCTACTCCTTCAGAAAATAAAAATAGATTTTGTGATAATTCAGGAGGTAAAAGATAACAGCATTATACAAAATGAAGGGGTTTGGGTGACTGAGTTTGGATAACCAGTTTTAATTCTAGAAAACACAGTGAGATTCCTTGAGAGAAGGATGCGATGCACATTTTAGCATCACTATGTGAGGGCAGAGTTTCAGAATTAGGGAGTACAACTGAAATTCATTGCTCAAATGCAAGTAATATCATTATGTAAAATTATTTAGTAGCTCGTATTACAAATCTTGCATTGTATGGTCCTAAATACTTTACTCAGAGTTCTTACCATTCAAGTAGGCCACATTTTAATCTATTCCCTTGACACAGGATATACTAACTTATGCAAAAGTCTTTACTGTCTATATTTCGTGTAGCAGTTACAAAGAGTCAGCTCTAGAACTTCATGGGATAATTTTCTGTGCCCATTAAACTGTTACTCTTTCCTACTTAGAGATTTTGAATGCTTCTATCTTCAGATGTGGTTTATGCTTTGATCTTATTACTTTTCAGTATTAATGTAGTTACTAAATTCAGGACTTTGCATGCCTTCTTTCTCCTATGGTGACTATTGACTTTAGGTGAATATCCTACTGTGTTTTTTAAAAACTATTTTAAAGTTCTCTGTTTTCATTTTAATACTTTCTCCCAGAGCAGTTTTCCCTTTATTTGATTAGCCTTCCATAGTTTTCAAATTATAGAGCAAATGCATGTCTAGTATCTCCCAGGTTTTGAGCAATTCTGGTTTCTGTATTTATGTGTGTGGGCTGTATGGAGCCTTTATACATGTCCCAGTTATGATCAAGAAACAGATTTGAGTTGGGGGGGTACCTGGGTGCTGTAGTTGGTTAAGCCTCTAACCTTTGGTTTCAGCTCAGGTCATGATCTCAGGGTCATGAGATTGACTCTTACATCACTTTGTTATTTACTCAAGAGAGAGAAAGAGAGAGAGAGAAGGGTGAAGGGCAGAGGGGGAGGGAGAATCTTAAGTAGACTCCCCACTGAGCCTGATGTGGGGCTCGTTCTCATGACCCTGAGATCATGCCCTGAGCCAAAACCAAGAGCTCAATACTTAACCAACTGAGCCATCCAGGTGCCCATGACTACACATTTTAATGATTCAATATCAACTACCAGTAAGCAGCAAAAAAACCTTTTTTAATACTGATTTATTCACTTTAGGGAAGGGTAGTAAAATAAAGTAATTCTCACTTAATCTTATTTGTAATATGAAACCTCAGTAGTTCAAACAGTTTAGCGGAGTGATTAATTGAAATTATTTTAAAATCTAAAGTTAGATTTTTTGCATAGAGTTTAAAATTTTAAATTAAAAAAAGAATTTAATGTGTGACTTTAATGTTATTTCTTGTGCTTTTGGCTTTTTGAACATACTAATCAAATAATACAATAAAATAAACAAAGATAATAAAATAACCAAAGGACAGAGAACTGAAGAAAACTATGCTTTCTTCCCAAATATTCCATTTTTATGGAATGATTCATCATTTCCTGGATAAATACTTATACTGATGGTAAGAAATAAACTTGATGTTGGCCAACTTTGTAGTTCTCACAAATTCAAATGGCTGAGGTTCTGCATTCTTGAATGTTTGACAAAAATAAGTAAATGCCTATTTGCCTTGGATTTTTGAGAAAAGAGCTATTTGCTGAAGTAGCCTATAAATCTCATTAGAGACTCTTTTCAGCCACAATACAATTCCTATTCTTAATCCCAATTAAGATCTTTTCCATTAATGCACTGTGATTATCAGTGGATGGTAGTTTTTCTAATTAGGTTATCAACTTTTGAAAATGCAGCTTCTCGTTCATATATCTTAAATATTTTTTCTCATATGGTGGTCAAATCAATTTTCAAGAATGAATGGAAAGCTATCATCTGAAGAATAGCATAGATAAAACATTTAAATTATAAATGCATTGGATTTCTCTTTCTTCTAAGAGCCACAGAATATTATATAACAACAACAACAATAACAAAATTCAGGGGACAATGCCAACAAGAGACAAAAAATGAAGCTTGGTTAGGTAACTGACATAAAATACTTTTTTTTCCACTGACTTGATGGGTAGCAGCAAGGAACACATGATAAATTCTGGGTTTAACTAAAATATCAAGGTGAACTCATTTTAAGTTGAAGCAAAATCACAATATTTTATAAAGGGAAAATAAGTTTTAGGATATGTGAAATGGTGTTTTTGTATAATGAGCTCTTTATTACCAGTGTTAAATATAAAAATGGTGCCTGCTTTGCAGGATCAAAATAATATAATTTAAATTGTACGAGGTCTGTCGAAACAAATGTAAGGCTACTACTACAAGACATTTTTGAAACTTCGCCATTAAGTTTGAATTCCGGTATTAAGTATTCACAAAGAAAAGCACAGAATTTACCTTATGAATTTCTGGTCTCTGTACCAAGTGAATCTATAGGCTACTTCTTCCACTGGAAATAATTGTAATTCAAGGTGGGTAGTCAGCATTAAATATTATACTGTTTTCTAATATATTTGGATGCTCAGACAGATCTTTAAAACAATCTTAAGAAAAATATGATTATTACCAAATATCACATAACTATTGAAAAATAAAAACTAAAGCATATACACTTGCATATTTATTCAACAACTGATTTAATGCATTCTAGGTTCTAAGCGCTATGCTATCAAAAGCATGCTGGGTTTCAATGGTGAGCAGCAGAGAACCCCTGCCCAGAAGAAACTTGCAAATGAAAAAAAAAAAAAAAAAGAAAGAAACTTGCAAATGTGTTGAAACAAACACCAGGCACAAGTGGTATTTTTCTACTGTACTAACCCACCCACCTTTCTGTGCTATCTAGCTCCAGTAAGTTGCCTGAACATTCTTGGCCCAAGATTTTCAGGTATTCCTCAACTGAAGATACTAATTTCCAGGCTGCCGATCTGATAGTGTAAATTATACATCAAAAGCCTCCAGACCATTTTCTGCATTTAAGAAAGGCTCCTGACTCACTCGCACTGTACTGCTCGGGTCTTTGAAGACAGATCTCTTGGGCTTGGCTCTCTAAATGTTCCTTCAACACTGAATCAAACCTTGATGGAAATAGAAATATTCACGTAATTCCGTATTTCCCTGTGATCTATTCCACAGTCCGACAACTCTGGTGCCTTTGGCCTGTTTCTCGTCATAATCACTGGTTCGGAAGCCATGAGTGCTCTTGTGTAATCTGGACACAGTGAGGCCTAGAGAACTTCAGTTTCTGTCTTAGCTGCCACTCACAAGTGATCTGACCTTTGGTAAATCACTTAACCTGCCCAACGTTTGGTTTTCTCATGGGTAAAATAAAAGTTTGTACTAGATGCTCTCTGAAGTCACTTCAAGCTAGGAAATGTCACGAGTTTATGAACACAATCAACAGTAGGCTTCTGCTATCTCGGCCCATCCTGGTTTGGCTTCATGGATAGAAAATACCTTTAAAAATAAGTTAGCGTTGCACATGATGAAAATATTTTGAAAATAATTATTTGCCAATGTGGTTAATCATTGAAAGGCATGGTATGGAAGGCAATCATTAGAAGTGGGGAGCGATAGAAACAATAAAAAGGAATGGCAAGGAGAAATCAGCCAAGTGAGAGATTTAAGAAAGTCATTAGGTCCACAAAAAAGGGAGTGGGGATTTCCCTAAGAGGCCATTAGTCACTCATTGGGAAACTCATTGGCACAGTTCTGGGTGCTGAGGACACAGCTGTAAATACAACAGATGAGGGCTTCATCCTCATATTTACACTGTAGTCAGGAGAAAAGGAAGGGACAAAGGTAAGGAAATAAATGAAACTATTTTATTTTTTTATTTATTTTTTTGAAACTATTTTATTTTTTTAAAGATTTTACTTATTTATTTGACACAGAGAGAGAGAGAGATCACAAGTAGGCAGAGAGGCAAGCAGAGAGAGAGGGGGAAGCAGGTTCCCTCATCTTGGCATCGGGAACCTGCTTCCCCCTCTGCTCATCAAAGATGAGGGACTTGATCCCAGGACCCTGAGATCATGACCTGAGTCAAAGGCAGAGGCTTTAACCCACTGAACCACCCAGGAGCCCCAAATGAGACTATTCTAGATAGTTATAAACAGGGAGTTGTAAACAAGGTATAAACTGAGTGAAAGAGACAAGGAGCATTATGTTGGCAGGCTCCCATAGACAGGATGGCCAGGGAAGGCCTTTTTGAGAAAGCAACACGAATGTTGAGCCATTGATGATGACAGAAGACCACCCACACCACCTCCTCAGAGGACAGCCTTCCAGACAGAAGGTATGCAGTGCTAGAGAACACAAGAGCAGAACGATGGGAAAGGGCTCAGAGTTAGAAAGAATAAAGGCACAAGTGTGGCAAGGCTACAGTCAGCAAAGAACAGAATGCAAAGACATGAGGGTAGATACCAGTGGAACCCAATCTTTCTGAGGAGTGGGAAGAAATTGGGATTTTATTCTATTTCAGTGTAATATGGAAATTTCAAGCAGACATCAGATGTTTTCCAGAAAGGTGGTAATACTGTCTAGTTTACCTTTGAGAACACTTGTTCATTTTCTGAACTGGGAAGAAGACCCAGGAATTCCCAGAGTGGTGCAAACCAACATTCATGGAATATATGGTGATATGTTAGCAGAGCTGGGTAAACTAATGCGTTCAGCAACTCATAACTCCAGTAAAGTCTTAGGGTTAAGTAAGATAGGAAGTATGTGCCAGATGAGGGTAAGAACTAGGATATATTTGATCATGTATGTATATTTACAAATGGAGGAACTGCCTGTGTCCCTGCATTGTTAGCAGCAGATGGGACTTTTTTCAGGCACATAACCAAGCCCAAACGTCTAAGGTAGCAAGATCAGGTCACTTCAGAGGCTTCAGTGAGGTGATAAGCTGCAAGCTTCCAACCGTAATGATTTGGAGAAACAATTCAATCCAATGAAAACACATGAAACCATGCTGACTTTGTTTTTACCCCAAGGTAGATAGGGCAATGAAGATACTTCAGGAATCAAAAGCTATTCCTAATTGGCTGAGGTTAAGTTGGAAAAAGGAATGAAGTCAAGGTTCGTAACATACTTTCCCTGGTGTGTAAGCAGTTACAATTTTACAGCAGGACCATTACTTGGTTTTTTGGTAGCTCCCCCCCCTTTTTTTTCATTATTCATCTAAAAGAGAGGTCACTCATTGTACCCCTTATCTGATGCCACTGCTGATTCATTTACAGAAATCCAAATTGTAGAGATGGCAAGTTAGGTACTGCTGGGCAGATTCTGTAATTCCAAATCCTCTGGGTCACTGAGAGAAGATGTCACAAACTCAATGCTATTCCATTAAATTATTGATATTTACTGAATGTGTGTAATGTGGGCTGGGATGAGGCATTACAAAAGATGAACAAGACACAGGGGCTTAAAAGCTATTGGGGAAAACAAGGCACATATGGAACAATTAAGTGACAATGAAAGTTAATGTGATATTAAATGCCAAAATTAGCTACTGAGACTATCATCTTTATCGAAGTTTCGAGAAGGGAAAGACAGTAAATCGAGTTTCTCGTCAACCAGTTCCAAGCAGTCAGTGAAAACCCATTTTACATGTTAGTTATATCATTTTCATCATTAAGTTCTAGTTCCTTTTGATTTTTTTCATTAAGAACGAGATGTAGGGAAACCATCAGATAATATCATCAGATGATAAAGGAAACATACACAATAGCTGTTTGGATGTAATAGATAATGGCAAGATGTTGCCGGCTAACAATTAATTGTGTACTAAGCAGCAGTCTTCCCGGCCTAGTGATGATTAACTACCCAGCTATTAACCATCTAATTGTTAACATTGATTAACTACAACCTTGTTAGCATTTTAAATTAGCTTCACTGCCCTTCACCTTTTATAAACCATGTAACTTTTCAAAATATATTAGAACTTCGGTTAGATTTACAACAAGCTGTCCATTGTATATTATTTTCAAGGTGAAGATTCCTTTGAAGGGTGTTAGAGAGGTGATTTCTCTCACACTGTACAGAGATATGGAGACAAATAAACAAATGAGAACAATCAAACTGGCATCATGGGCCTTTTGACCAAACTCATTAGAAGAACTACGAATTAGATAACATCCCAGCCTGTTTTTTAATAGGTAGGGAAAAAAACCATATATATATTATATATATATATATAATCTACCTGAATATATATCACACACACATCGCAGATAGATATACATACATATATATACACACACACACATATTTATGTATAGGTCTATGCTAATAATGTTTAACATGATTTCCTTTTACTTTGATAGTCTGACGTAGTAGCATAAACATGCATTTCTCTAAATTTCCCCTTCTTCTTTCTTAGTATAAACGGTTTGGTGCTGACTGTTGTAATGACCTGCCATTGGGCCTCTGTGCCTCCTCTTGTCCTTCTCAAAATGACACGTCCATCAGCCTTCAACATGAGCTTTCAGAAATTGGAATCTGCTAATACCGATCTCCTGTTTAAAGCTCATTGTTACAATGCCTGTATTTCACTTTAAAATACTTTGTCTCAACAGTATGATATAAATGTATGTGTTCGTTGTTTTAGTCTATACCCTCGAGGTGGTGAGCCGACATCTCAAGAGCCCTAATGGAGAATGTGTTTGTGTGCTGGAGGGTGAGTCATCAATTGAAAGACTAATCAGAAGCCCACTTCCCTGAGGTAAACACTAAAAGTGCTTCACTGGTCTTCTTCTCTGTTCAGCACCAGAGAGTTTATTTGTGCATTGAATAACTGACGTGATTTTTCACTGGTGAAATGAGAGGTATTCAAGATCTGTGGAAAGGCTAACACTCTTGAGTAGGCATCTCTAGCCTCCCCTGAACAGGGTGTAAGGAATCAAAGTTAGTAGTCTCTACCAAATACATTGTCATTAAGCTGAGGATTTCATCCAATTCACAGAACAGATCGTATGCCTGCTTTCTGTTCTTGCTGTTCAATACATGTTTTAACGTTTTAACATGTAGCAGAATTGAGACTAGACTTGTTTTCCTGTTAACAAACTACCTGCAGCCATTACCTGCATCTAATTATCAGAAGATATAGAAATCTACCGAATACACAAACCATCCAACCCACCTAATAAATGCGATGAAATTGACGTACATCAGTTTGCAAGACATGATAAGGGCTCCCCACTTGGCATTTGAGAAAGGTGAAACTCACTTTCAGTCACACTCCATCACTCTGCCATGACTGAATTCACCTAGCCAGACTGTAGCGATGTAGTTTTTCCTCACACCCATGTTGGTTCATGCATTTCCTCAAGATGTTTCTTTCCCTGAGCACCATGTCCTGCACCTAAATCCTGTTCATCTGTACAACTCAGTTCAGGTTGGTCTCCCCCAGAAAGCTTCTCTGTCTTTGCAGGCTGGGTTGACCACTGCCTCCATATGCTTCCAGATAACCCTCGCGATACCTTTATCACAATGTGTTGAAATTGTCTCTTCAGCCATTGAACCTCCCCACCCCCATACTTCATGAGCAACGTGAAAGTGAGTACCTTGTCTTTTCTTGACATTTATAATATTCAGCAATATGCTAGGGGACCCAAATAAAATCTGTGAGTACCGCAATGCACATTTAGAAAAAAAAATCATTGTTCCTCTCTCCTCCATGAAAATGTTTATAGAGTGTTTTTCTAATACGTTGACCTACACATGAGCAGAATAATACAATCATGTTCAGATATTTCTTCTACTGACTATACATATACATATACATATATATATATATAAATCATAAATAACTATTATGGGATGGATTCTATTGCTATGATTTTGAAGGTATTTTTACATAATGCCAAACTGTCCTGGGAAATGTGACCTTATATGTCCATGATCTGTAGGTAGTCAGCATGATCACAAAAAACAGCAGGTGACTGGGATACATTCACAGAAGTTATAACCAGGCCATCCAAATTATTCGGCTTCAGTGTGTACAGATATGTGCTAGTCAAAAATTTCCTCTGTGACAAACACAGAAATTGTCTCACCATCTGTTAGCTTACGGACACGGTTTACAAATGACCTCATCCTGCATCCTCCCTGTGGTAAGTGGCCTGGATCTAAAGCAGCCTTCTCTTCAGTGGTAGTAAATTATTGACTTTGATTATGCTTTAAGGACGATAAAATCAACTCCATTAGTATGTGCATTTATATTCCAAGTACACCACCTATGTTTCAGTGAGTCAGTTTTTTCCTGGAAATTACCAAAATGAGTAGACATACTCTGTCTTTTTATCCTTTACAAGGCAAAGGACATTGTATACATAATAGTTTATTGGAGAACAGCTCTGTGATGGGTATTTCTCATATATATTCTATTGATCACCTGAAAACTACTGATGGTGGTTTACTGGGCCAAATGTTTTCTATAGTAATTTCTCCTTTGTATATCAACTAGTATTACAAAATAATTCCAAATTCAGATATTTATAATTTCAACCAACAACAACAACAACAAAAAAGAGCAAAAGTGAGCAATCTCTTCCTTACCCCTTTAATCATCCCATAGGAAAAAACAAAAGTGAAAGCAAAACAGTAACATACCTGGTTATGTTTAATTGGCATGTCTGAGTGGTTCATTAAAATGTGGAAAGGGGAAGAGAATAACATATTTTGAATATTTACTATGTAAAAATCTCCACTATAGGCATTTTACTAGTGTGGAGTATTTTAAATTTGGCAATAGGGTTATGATTAGGTATTTAATCCTCATTTATATATGAGTAAATTCAAATTTGAGGTCATTCATAACCCAGGACTTTTCTATTACATTATACTAATTTTGGAAGTATTTGTGAAAGTTATAATTTTTAAGAATAACCACAATATATCTGTTGGCATTTAATTGTTTGAGGAAATTTATAGGCATTTCTTTGGAAAATTAAAAAAATAGATTATCGTGCAAAAATATGAAAGTTTAAAGTATTTTACCATTCAGCTCATCTAATCTCTCACCTAAGAAGAAAATTTGCATAATTGCTCAGCAAACAATTGTACAACTGTAAACTGAATACTTAAAAAATACTGAAATAGTTCAAAACACAGATGAAAGCCCACAAATAAGAGAAGATTAGAGAAAAAAATTTGTTTTTCTTACTAACTGTACTTTTCTTCCCTGTATTTCTTCCTTGGAGTTGGAAATTCTAGACTATAAAATTTATTTTACAATCATAAGATGTTCAAATATAGCATTTATGTATTGCCATCTAGATATTGTTTTCCTAAATAGTTTCTAAAACTGTTCTAGAAATGCTGAAGAAAATGCTGTTTTTTTAAATGAGAACATTTTCATTTCTCTCTGCCAATGACAAACTGCACAGAACATATCAAATGTTATAATAAGATACATATCTATCGGTGCATATCTAGAAAAAGCCATGATTGAGGCTCCCCAAAATAGCCTGAGGTGTAGATACTGATTGTTGTGGGTGGAATTGTGTACCCCCAGAAGATACAATGAAGTCCTAACACTCTGTCCTTGTGATGTGACCCTACTTGGGAAGAGGGTCTTTGTAGATGGAATCAAGTAAAAATGGGGTCACACGGGATGAAGGTGAGACCTAATCCTCTCTGAGTGATAAACACAGACACACACACAAAGGGGAGACACCCTCTGAAGACGGAGTCAGACATGGCAATGTGCTAACACAGACTAAGGGATGCCAAAAATGGCCAACAACCACCAGAAACTAGTAGGGGCAGGGAATAGATTCTCCCTCAGAACCTCCAGAAGAAACCAAGCCTGACAACACCTGGATCTCAGACTT
>CM053614.1:5695118-5731710 GCA_028646535.1 Procyon lotor
CTTACTTGAAACACAAGCTAATGCTCTACTAAGCAATGTGCTAGATAGTGGGGGGAAAATCCTATGCATACTTTAAAGGGCCCTAATTATTCAATAGTAACCATTCTAACAGACATATGCATTACCTCATTTAATCACCAAAATTACCCTCAGACTTTGGTACGACAGATGACTTCAAATATTGTTTTAGACCCATTGAGATAGCAAACTGGCTAGAAGTAATAGGAACTGTGGAAGGTAGCCACTTCCTGATGATGATTCTTTGGTTTCTCATCTTGGGTCTCCTTTATTTTATTTTATTGTTTTAAGATTTTACTATTTGAGTGAGAGAAAGAGTGAGAGAGAGAGAGCACAAATGGGGGAGGGGCAGATGGAAGGGAAAAGTGGACACCCACTGAGCAGGGAGCTCACCTTGCGGGGGTTCCCAGGACATTGGGATCATAACTTGAGTTGAAGGCAGATGCTATACCAACTGAGCCACCCAGGCACGCCTGTCATCTTGGGTCTCTCTCCCTTTTTTTTTTTTTTTTAAAGATTTTATTTATTTATTTGACACAGAGAGAGAGAGATCACAAGTAGGCAGAGCAGCAGGCAGAGAGAGAGGGAGAAGCAGGCTCCCCACTGAGCAGAAAGCCCCATGCGGGGCTCAATCCCTGGACCCTGAGATCATGACCTGAGCCGAAGGCAGAGGCTTTAAGCCATAGAGCCACCCAGGTGCCCCATCTTGGATCTCTTTATTTTATTTTGTTATTTTTTAAAGATTTTATTATTTACTTATTTCACAGAGAGAGATCACAAGTAGGCAGAGAGGCAGGCAGAGAGAGAGGGGGAAGCAGGCTCCCTGCTGAGCAGAGAGGCCGATGTGGGGCTTGATCCTAGTACCCTGAGACCATGACCCAAGCTGAAGGCAGAGGCTTTAACCCACTGAGCCACCCAGGCACCCATTGGGTCTCTTTAAATATGACTTTTATTCCTATCTAGGCTGTCATATTTAGCAAATGAAAAATACAGGACAGGCAGTAAAATTTGAATTCCAGATAGTGAATTCATTTTAGTATAAACATACCTCAAATATTGCATAGGACATATTTATACTAAAAAAAAAGAAAGCGTGTTGGTTACCTGAAATTCAAATTTAACTGGGCTTCCAGTATTTTATCTCACAATCCTCCTCTTCTAAACCTGAGTTTGTGGAACAAAATGCATCAGCCTACAGAGAATTCTGAAGTTTTAAAAGAGAATTCGAAAAGGAAATGCCTTTGCTAGATGCAGAACCAGATTTTCAATGTTACCACTTATTTATCTTTGCATCCCTGTTTTCCCCATAGGACCTGAGATACAGTAAATTCAATAAATGTTATTGAAACAAATTGAATTGACCATTTTAACTGATTTTTCTAAATATAAAATAGACTCTTCAAATTACCTTAATAATCCTTCCCAGGTGAGTCATAAATGACAACGCTCCTCATTTGTAGTTTATTAATTGACTCTAATTATGACCCTAAATATGATTGTAATTCTCGTCAATTTCTTTGATCTAATTTATAGATAGCCTGTGATGGGTATAATTTTAAATAATAAGGAAAAGTTACTGACTGCATTTGTCTCCCAGGGCTCTCCCATAACAAAGTGCCACACCCTGGGAACTCGAAGCACAGAAATGTACATCTCACAGTCCTGAAGGCTAGAAATCCTGACTGCTAAGTCAGGACCATGCTCTTGCTAATCTTTCCTGCCCCTTCCAGCTTCCGGTGTTTCTTCCAGGTGTTTCTTGGCTTCATCCCAGTCCTGCCTCCATCAGAACATGGCTGTCTGTCCCCTGCATCTCCATAGCTACATGACAGTCCCTCTTTTATAAGGACACCAGTCAAAATGACTGCAGGCTCCCCCCAGTGACCTCAGCTTAACCTGAAGACATTTACAGTGACTCTATCTTCAAATAAGCTCACAGGTCCCAGGGTTTAGGCTTTCCATATATCTTTTTGGGGGACACATCTCAACACTGACTTATGCTACAGTTTGCCAGAACACCCACTGTTTTCTAATAATGTCAGTCCCAGAATTTACCTAATAAATATGCTAACTCCCTCTCCCCTTGGACCAAGGAGTGTCCTCTGTATCACTGTATCCCACCAGCCAGCACCAGAATACAAATCCCTAAAGCACTAACACACAAAGGAGAATAGAATTATTGTTGTCGGAGTCTAAACCCCTCATTTATGTCTAGATTATAGATCTAAACAGGGTGAGAGTCACCACTACTCCAGTTTTTGTGGAATATTCCAGCTACTTCCAGATTAGTGCAATGAATTACTTATCTCCTCTACCTTACTCCAAGCTCTGAGTGTCTAGAAAACAGACAACATGCCATAGGCATCATGGGACCCAAATGTCCAAGATTCATCTAATGCGGGGCTGAGGGGCCACTCTTATCCACGATTATTCATGTTGCGTACCTCACAAAGCAGTGAGTTCCCCTCAGAACGATATGTTTCAGCACAACAGCTCCTTCTAAATCATACCTTAATAATACTTTGTTTTTTGGCTTTCTATATTTAAAGGTCACACGCCCTCTACACATTCTCTTTAATGAATATAGGACAGGATGGTACACTTTAGAGAACCAAACCAAAGAGAGACAGAACCTACCCCCAAAAGCATGAATACATAACACAGGATGGGTAGACGGGAAGTAACATGGTCCAAATTAGGGGCCATTTTTATTTCTATTTCAGAGTTCCTTTGAACATTAGAAATCACTGTGAAAATTATTCAATATTTGCAGTTACCCTAGTGGAATAATTCTTTAGTAAAAATGTGGTGTTTTTAACCTTTTATCCAGAACTCAATTTGTGTTTGAAGTCATCTAAAATTGATTCAGGTCAGCCCCAGCATGAACAGAGTATGTAGGCACTTCTCTGCGTGAGCTGTTTTTTGTGTCCCCTAAGCATAATAGATAATTGCCTTCTCTAGGGAGAAGACCAGGGTCTTTTGTAATATGGAAAGCTGCAGCATTAGCAAACTCGGGTATTTTAAAGTGAGCGAGTAAAGAGGTGCTCCTCCTCAGGATGATAAATGGGGCCAGAGATGCTCTGCTGACAGCATTTGGGAAGAGACAATAGGGATGAGAACCAGTAACATCAGAACCGTGAGCCAAACCAGAGACACAGTCCTTTCTTGTTAAAGTAACAAGGAAAACCAAAAAGTCTTAGATGAGTGTAATCAAGGAAGAGAGTACAAAAATGCAATTTCTCTTTTCTTTATAAACAATTAATTATGAAATCAGGAAGAAAAAGGGCAAGAAAGCTCCCCTCTTTTTTTTTTCCTGAGGGAAGAATTCAATAAATTCGGTCCAATCAATGTTTCTCTTGACTTTTCAACATTGAGATCATCACAGAGAGAGAGAGAGAGAGAGAGGGAGGGAGAGAAAGGTTCCAAACATTCAGATGCCTTTGAGAATTGAATTCAAGGACGAGCACGTTAAGGCTTTTCAATTAGAAAGAATATGTAAAGATAGCAAAACATTAAGCAAAAAAAATCAGGGATAATGAAAAATACGAACAGTCTCAGATGTTCTCAAAGACCACAGTGCCAGCGGAGGTAACTGCTGACATGCTTTTGTATCGTTTTGTTTTTAACTCTGGAAATATGCCTGCAAATTTAAATGTGGATTTCTAACATAATTCTAATTCACTAATTTTGAAGTCTGAAAAAGAACAAGGCAGGCCAAAAAAAAAAAAAAAAAAAAGGATGTGATCGCTTTGGATGCCACATTTATCTCTTCTTTTGTATTTTGCTGAATTTATTCAATTTAAGATTGTTTCAGGGTACAGATTAGAACTTGCTAAAACTGTATTTTCTCATATCAGCAGCCATAAGCCTTTGTGAAATTTCCAGCTTCACTTTCTGCTTTTATGTTAAAAGCCAATGGTGGCCTTGCATTTCTTCACGGTCTCAGCAAATGTGGCTGTCAGACTAGAGAGTTCAAATAAAGCAGAGACTGAAAGAAACCTCGCACAGAATAACCAGACAGAGGGGACACAAAATGACAGGGTATCCCACATCCTATGTAGGCACCTTTTGCTTCTTTTGAAGAGTATAAAGAGATAGCATTGTTGGAATTAGAGAGAGAAAAAAATACTCTATGTTGCTTCAACACTGGGTGAGGAAGAAACTACACTGGATTTAATAAAAAAAAAAAAGTGTGATTTATTTTTGTGAGAGCCATTTTCCTTTACTTTAGAAGCTAATAAATGTTAAGTCGTCGTGTGATTATGAGAACGTTAGAAGAAAGGGTCCAGTTTCAACTCATGAACTCAACACAGTTGTAAAAGAGACACACCATTTTCGAGTGCCAAATACCAAGACAGAAGTCACATGCTTAAGTTTGGCATATTAGGAACAAGGGAGCCCTCTGGAATATATGACCGCCAAAGGAACCCAATAATGAGACACAGTGAATTTCTTGGGGGAAGAGGCTGTTATTTTTTCTGTACTTACGA
This sequence comes from Procyon lotor, assembly GCA_028646535.1. Taxonomy (NCBI): domain Eukaryota; kingdom Metazoa; phylum Chordata; class Mammalia; order Carnivora; family Procyonidae; genus Procyon; species Procyon lotor. The sequence continues at coordinate 5,699,624 of CM053614.1, forward strand.
TTTCTTGGTTGGAGGGAAGGGAAGTCACAGTGATAGGCACATAACTATCAAATAGTAAGACGACACCAATACCGAGAAGATAGAAACATGCATGTCCTTAGTCAGGCTTCAATGGATTAGTATGATAACACAGAGCGTCAGCCAAGGACTCAGAATTATTTATTACTCCGAAATTGTAAAAGTAAAACTTGGCTGTTTCTGATCATTTCATTGCTCTTTAAGTGAGCATAAAATCCAGCATCCCTCATTCTAATTAAACAGAAAATGGTTTAAGGATAGATGTTGTTTCTAGCCGCCGAATGCCATTTTCTTACCTACTTATCCGATTTACAACAGTACTCTGCTCTCATAGGCACAGCGGCCCATCAAGAACTAGAGTTTTTCTAGGAGCTAATGCCACAAACAAGCCATCGAATCATTTATTCCAGTCTTCACTTTTGAGAACCTTCTCTTTGTTAAAAATTAGCCTGAGGTTATGGAGAGAAGGGGCGATTCAATTTATTTTATTAGTTAGGAGAGGACCAGGCTTAGGCATTTGGAAGAAAGCAACTGCGATTTCTAGAACACGAGACAGTGTCAATATCGAGTCAGTCAACAACACAGGCACCAACTGTTTACAGCGATGCAGATGGTAAACAAAATGGACCAGCATATGGAATATTAAAGGCTTACCTGAATCAGGAGGCACCTACATTGAATTATGACAGTAGTGGTTAATATTTAGGAGTCTACTGGGCTGCTGCCCAAAATGTATTTTCTTATTACCATTAATTTGCTAAACATGCAGAGTAAATGTCAGGGAATACTTTCAAAGGAGTCACTCAATTATCTGATGATATTTCATTTCTATTTTGACAATGCCATTGGTCATCTGTGTAACTTCAGGCAAACAGTATGTGTTTAATCATCTGTAGAATTCAGTAAAGCATTAATGAACTTCCAGGATTATTGGGGTACTGTGCGAAACAGTAAAGAGCGGGCATGAAAACTGTCATCAGTTTTTTTTAAATATTTTATTTATTTATTTGACAGAGAGAAACATAGTGAGAGAAGGAACACAAGCAGGGGGGGAGAGAGAGAGGGAGAAGCAGGCTCCCTGCTGAGCAGGGAGCCCGATGCAGTACTAGTTCCCGGGACCTTAGGATCATGACCTGAGCCAAAGGCAGATGCTTAACAACTGAGCCACCCAGGCGCCCCATCATCTGTTTTTAATGAATAAAATCAAGACGTCCTACATGAGGGCGCCTGGGTGGCTCAGTCATTAAGTGTCTGCCTTCGGCCCAGGTCAGATCCCAGGGGCCTGGGATCGAGCCCCGCATCGGGTTCTCTGCTCTGCAGAAAGCCTGCTTTTCCCGCTACCAGTCTCTCTGCTTGTGTTCCCTCTCTCGCTGTGTTTCTCTGTGTCAAATAAATAAAATCCTAAAAAAAAAAAAAAAAAGACGTCCTACATGAAAGAAAGTGTGTCAAACTCAAAAGTGCATTTACACCTAAACACTCTGTGATGCAACTAAACTGAGAGCCCTCTGAATTGTTTGTTGGCTCTCTCCTTGGCAACTTAAAGTGGACTACTCTTACATACTGTGCTAACCAGACATAAGAATCTTCTACCTATCAGGCTGCACCTAAGCAAACTCGCCCAGGTGAGTGTCTGTTTATGGGATCAAGGGAGGTAATTCCACAGTCAGTCAAGGAAACCGATATTAGAGTTGTTTGCCTCTTGCCGCAGAACTTCTCCTGCAACAAGAATCTGTCTTTTTGAATGTCTTTCTAGGTATAAGTGGGGCCTCATTTATTTTCACATTCCTGATTATTGAAGGCATTTTTGTTTATAAAATACTATAATTTTATAGTTATTTATAAACTATAAATAGTTTATAGTTTATAAACTGCCTAATAGAGGTATGACCTTATCTGGCAGCTGTCTAATCCAGGCTGCATCCTTCCTCACTAATGACCACTGCTTCCTACTCAAGGATTGCCAAGCATGCTCGTATATTGATCTCCTCTGATCCTAATAACCACGGATATAGGCAGACAGGTATCACGATTACCCTCCACAGCAGAGATGAGAAAACTGAAACTTGGCGACATTAAGTTACTTGCCCAAAGTCAGCCAGGTAGTTCACAGAATGAGAGACCCCCAAAATGGTAGCCTGATTATCTGGCCATGGGGTATCGACATTAAATGCATGCAAAGGACAAACACGTAACGTGAACTGGTGCGAGACAGAAGGGAAGGTGTTGGCATTGTAACCTGTCCGGTCGTGCTGCCTTATAGAAACACCGTGGGGCAACTTAAAGTTGTTGAACACACAGAAACCTCTTGGGGGTCAATGTTATTCAAGGGTCTTGGATTTTGATCTCGGATTTCTCTGAATCTGAGTAAGCTTTAGAACATGGCAGGGGAATAGTGTGTACAAGATGACCAAACTAGCACTAGCTCTCCCTGAGGCCGCACTGAGGATTCCGCCTTCCTGCAGCACAGCCAGGAACCCAAATCAAACTTCCTCTCTGCAGGCTCATCTTCTTGCCGTGGTGCCACACATGGCTCAAGGCAGCAGATTTGGCCAAAGTTTTAAGACATTATTTAGTAGTAAGTACCACGCGTTAAGCATTTCATGCCCTGTGAGGAACAAAAACCTATGTTCTTTCCATTTGGTCTTACCTCAGAGTTACGGGCAAGTGAGTGATGGAGAGAACTTGCTAGGGACCTATTTGTAGTTCTTCTGCGTCTCTGGCCAGCAAGCATCCGAGAGACCCAATGCCCACTATTGCAATGAAGACTCTATTAGGAGCAGTCTAACATTATCTGAGTACTTGGATCAAGTCTTGGATCCAACACTGGCTATAATGGATAAGGAGATGAGCCTGGCACAGCTCTGCATGCCAAGAACTCGGTCTTACTGGAGAAGTGGCTCACATGTTTCTCTACCACATCCTTTACATACGCATTGAATTAATCTTCATTAGGCTAAAATACTGACAGATAAAAGGATCTATACTGTAAGTTGGTTTGAACCAATAGTCTTTTCCTAAATAACAATTACTATTAGCCTGGAAAAACTATACTAGGGGTTCATCGAAAGCAACATGTTTCTGCTCACCGGTTTGCTTATTACAGTGATTTCCACCCCCCACACCCAGTGGCAAATGGAAATGGACCCAGTCTATGGTGGATGGGGAGTTGTTTGCTACTAAAATTGTAAATAAATCAAAACTGGAGCCACTAAAATGTGGGAGATCCAGCGAGATTAGTCCCTGAAAAGATGGGTGAATTAGTGGACAAAGAATAGCAGATAACAGACGGAGTATGAAGCAGCAGCCCTCTCTTACACAGATTTATGGAAGACCCAGACTTGCTCTATTTCATAATACCTACAACTCTACAGAGTTTTCGAGTATACAAAAATTGCACTTAATTTATCTTAATTTACAGATAAAAAAATGGACAAGCCAAGAGATTGAGTGGCTGGCCTCTGACAACTCATATACTGGGCTAATGCCTACAGCCCAGAGCTTCCACCATGAAAAGACCACCCACCACAGTGATTCTGTCTATGGCGTGTGCTTTGAAGGAATACTCAACATGTTGAAACTCAATCACCTGCCATCAGGCATCTGTAAAAAGCATGAATTTGTTTTTCTTAGTTGCATATACCTAGGGAGATAACAGTTTTCTATTTAATTCCATGTCTGTCTAATTACCAAATGGTCACTTTAACATAACTTTCCAACTTTGCTTGGGTTTCTATGGTCATGGCTATTTCTATTCCTTATTGGCACATACTTCAAGAAAAATAAGTATTAAGCAATGGAATATTTATAGATAGTTCTGTTAAACTTAGTATAGTTAACGCCGTATTTACAAATAGGTCTCTTAACCCTAAACTTTCAAACAGACCTCATCTGAGGTTTAGAAACAGTTTTAGTCTCCACCTCAAAATACTTTCAAGTCTGAAATGGTTCCATCGAAGTGTCTTAATTCTATTAGAAACTAGTTATTTTGGATACTGTATGGTATTAGGAGAGTACACTTACTGAAAAGCAAATACATTCCAGGCACATGATAGCAGTGGGAACCTAAAGAATGAACAAATGCAACTCAGCCATATTGATTCTCACAGTCTACTAGACAATCAGATGTACATTGTAGTTAAATGTGGTGTAATGACTGATATAATGAGGTGCGCATAAGGCACTGCGATTGAATAGAGAAAAGGAGTGGATCAAGGAAAGCTATCATGCGGATTATATATGAGATAGATCTTAAGGGATGAGTCAGGTGGAGAAGTGCTTTTCAGGAGGAAGACCTGTAACAATCATAAAAGAGAAAAATAATAATAATAATAAGAGCCAAATAGGTTCATTCTTAACTCCATACCATTCATTCAACAAGTATTATTTGAGTCTCTTCCAATGCCCAGGGAACACGTAACTCTTTAAATACATACAATAGTTTATTTTACCCTTACAATAACTCTTGGGGCTACATATTAGCTCTGCGGATAGGAGGCAGAAATCTCCAGAAGTTAAGTCACCTCTCCAACGTGATACCCCAAGTGGTCAACAGAGCCAAGATTTGGCCCAAATCTACTGAGACTCGAGAGTATGGGACCGACAGGCAGGATGACCAGGAAGGGGGAAAGTGGGAAGATGGGCTTGAAAATACATCTGGAAAACATTGGAAAGGAATCTGTCATATTTCAAAAGCAACAAAAAAACTAGCCATTTGAGCATTCTATGCAGAAAGAATCAAAGCGGCAACAATATGACAATGGATTGTAGGCGAGGTGGTAAAGGTGATGGGACAACTGAAATCTGGGAATAAAATTCTCAACTTTATTTAGAGCCAGCATAGTTTGCAGACTCTGCCAGGCTGGTCGTTATGGGCAGAATGACAAACATGAGGATAAGCTGAATCATTTCCCATTAAGAAGCAAACTACAAAGCAAATGGCCTGCCACAGAAGCAGAAGTATTGATTGAGCATTTAGTGCAAATGATGGACCACTAATTAATAACTGCAGCTGTCAGTAAGCAGTGACTGTTTGGTTTCCATATAGATTTCTACTCCTCACTTTCATTTGCTTTAATGTTCAAAGCTTTGTTTGATGTGAATTTAATGCTTCCTTTTCTCATTCTGTTAATTCTTGAGTATTCTGTACCGTATCCTTCTGTGTATGCCTACCTTTATAAGTTTTTTTCCCCCCTTCTGGCATACTTATGTTATATTTAGGGTCCTGGAAATCTGAGATTTCTTACAAGTTGCAGTTTTGAAAATCAGATGAAGTATTTCAGAGAGGCGAATGAATCTCAAGGTGAAGGTCACCCAGGGCATTTCAGCTCTGGCAATAACTTTGAAGGGAGGGACAGAGGTCAGCTTGAAGAAATCAATGTCAAGGGAATGTGTACATATTAAAAGAAAGGGAACAGAACCAACAAAAAAAAATAAAGGCAGAAAAAAATATCCCATATAAGATCACCCAAAACATGATTATAATGTCATGGTGAAAACTTTTAAATCAAGTGACAGAAATGAGTAAAAAAATGAAAGTCATATTCTTTTTTTTTTTTAAAGATTTTATTTTATTTATTTGACAGAGAAAGATAGATCACAAGTAGGCAGAGAGTCAGGCAGAGAGAGGGGGGGGAAGCAGGCTCCCTGCTGAGCAGAGAGCCCTATGCGGGGCTTGATCCCAGGACCCTGAGATCATGACCTGAGCCGAAGGCAGAGGCTTTAACCCACTGAGCCACCCAGGCGCCCTGAAAGTCATATTCTAAAACTTGAGAATGGTATAACAACAAAAGGGAAAAACATATTTATAATCAAATTCAACCAAAATGTGTCCTGGATGTTAGGTTATTTTATTATAAATTGAAAAAGTCCCCCAAAAAATGTCTGTCAGAATTCTACTGGGGAAAGGGTTGTTAAAAGAAAAAAAAAATGGTATGTAGATTGGTAGATATCAAGTACTAATATACTGTTAAGGATAAACTTGATATAAATCAGTCTGTCTCTCCAACTGTTTGCACAACTTTAGAGTGAAAAAAATTTAATATTCTTCAAAGCCCAAAGCCCAATTCAACTATTCTCAAATTATTATCTTCTTACTCTCTTACTGGGCAGCATGCATTCTTTTGTTTTCCACATTGTGAGTGTGTGTGTGTGTGTGTGTGCGTGTATATACACACACAGGTATATGCATACATGTAATGCTGCTTATTAAATATTTTTATTTATTCATTTGAGAGAGAGAACCTGAGTGGGGGTAGGAGAAGAGGGGGAGGAAGAGGGACAAGCAGACTCTGCTGAACATGGAGCTCGATGGAGTTGGGCACTCAATCCCAGGACCCTAAGATCATGACAGGAACCGAAACCAAGAGTCAGAAGCTTAACTGACTGAGACACCCAGGCACTCCTATATGTTTTTCATATATATATATATATGAAATATATATATATAATTATAATTATATATATAATTTATAATAATTATAAATATATATATATATATATTTAGAGAGAGAGAGAGAGAACTTCCTCAACTTACAATGGGGTTGTGTCCCCAAAAAACCGTCATTAATTGAAAATACCCTAAGCTGAAAATGTATTTAATACACTGAACCTATTGGTTGTCCTAGCTTAGCCCACCCTACCTTAAATGTGCTCAGAGCACTCACATTACCCTACTGTTGGGCAAAATCACCAAACACAAAGCCTGTTGTATAATAAGGTACTGAATATTTCACATAATAGATTGAATACTGTTCTGAAAGTGACGATCAGAATGGTTACAAGCTTATGGGTTACCAACCCTTGTGATCCCGTGGCTGACCACGAGCCGTACCCCTGCATCATGAGAGGGGACCCTCCTGCATGTTGCTGGCCCAGGAAAAGATCCAAATTTCCATTTGGAAGTGTGTTTTCTACTGAAAACATTGTTCGACACCATCGAAAAGTCAGCAGCAACTTACAGGGGTTCAACTTAGGATTTTTCGACTATCACATTCCTTTTTGTCTCCTAGAATTGACTGGTGGCTGTTAACTTCATCTTTGTCTCCTAAGCCTGTATCTGTTAGCTTCCTGTCTTGATCCAAATGGTCAATCCTTTCCCCCCCCCCCCCCCCGCCTCTCCTTGCTTTCATTCATCTCCCACTCCTCCAACTCTGCCCTTCAGTGTGAATCAGCCTCCTTGCCTTAGTATCTTGCCAGTTCCTTCCTGCCTTTGTGGATGGCCCCTGGGCACACTACCCCTTTCAGGCTCTGGTGGCTTACCTCTTGGTCTTGTCAAGCTAATTCCTCTAAGCTTCCAATTAACTGTGGAAACATGGTGTCTCTGCTATAAAACATTGACCTTTCTTATTGCTCTAAAGCTTTGTACTCATAGCCAGCCTGTGTTTTCCCAAACTGCCAGATGTAAGCTCCTGGACCCTGGACAGAGCCTGAGTGTTCAAAACCTGCTCTTCCATCTGGCCTCCTTCACGTCCTGAGCCCCCCTTAAGATAAACCACACAGCCTGGGTTCTTCATTCTGGCTCTTCTCAGCCTGCCTTACTCTACCCATCCACTTTCTCCTCTTCATTAGTAGAGGCTGGAACCAAGGGTGAACTAGAGAATTATCATGAATCCGACTTAGCTTTATGCTGTGCTTCTGAATTATCCCTTCCGTGTATGTCTCTGTGCTATTTAGCTAAGTGGTTCTCTGGACCATTCCATCCACAGTTTTGTTTCCCACTGAGCAACAGACTAGTTATGCTTTGGCAAGACTGTGAGCCTGCACTGGCCTATTTTCATGAGCAAGGTTCTCTAAGCCTTCTGCCTTCTACTTACGAATTCAGATATAGACTTTAATCATTCTTGTTATTGATCATTGATCTCCCCTCCATTTTAGGTTTCTCACTTATTAACACCAGCAGTTGGGCACAGAACTCTATAGATCTACATTGGTTTTCATGATTAGGAACCATGGTGGTGAGTAAACGGAAATGAGAATTTGTAAACATGTCCTGATTCTACCACCTGCAAGTTTAGAACTTTTAGAAAGTTCTCATGAACTTTCTAAAATCAGTTTCCTTGCTTTTTATGGAAAAGGGAATTGAAGTAGGCTTCCTCTCGAACACTGTGATTCTATAATATGAAAAAAAAGCATTTGATCCACATAACACAACCTTGTATTTGTCTTTACAGATCAAATCACAATTTTTGTTACTTAGATAAATGATATTTATAGTTGTGATTTACTTGATCTGCTCATACATAGAAAATAATCCCCTCCAAATCTCTTAAAAGATCATATTCAATTCCTGTAGTGATTTGGAACCTTCATACTTCTGAAATTTAATTTATATTTCAAACATTCATAAGTCAACCAGGCATCTGAATTTAAGAATCCCTTTTTTTTCCCTTAAACAGAGAGGACAGTGCCCACAACAGCCATTACAATGTATATAATGATAATATAACACATAATATATATCAATTACATATATCATATATATATGATATATATAGTGATATAATTTCTAGAAATAGTGCTCTAATGTTTCAGGCTAAAAAGCTCTTTTTTAAAAAGTACATTTATATGTACTAATGAGCATAATTATTTTTAAATTATTTTAAAGTATTTAACCTTTGGCAAAAGAGTTTCCCAAAAGGGAACAAAAATATGACACCAAAAAAATTGTTAACCAGTGGTACCTTCTTAATTCTGTTGACATGTATATCTACTAAATAACTTCTTCATTATGTGATCATTGAAGACCTACTCCAGGTGAGTAGTGGTTACAATGAAGACAACCACAGCAAGCAGCAAGAGGAACCTAATGCTTCAGAGCTTTGTGAGGGGAAATGCAGGTGTCAAAATTATATAAGGTAGAAAGTAATGTATTTGTAAATAAGAAGACAGGCTATCAATGTTCTTTGTCTTTATTTCTTTGATATTTTTATAGGGTTTTGTTTTTTCCACTACTTTTACTCAACTGCCACTTCTCAGGTCTCAGGTGTGAATATAGTAGCTTTATTTTTGGCTTATAAGCCCATCACTCATGGAACAGATATGAACAGGTGCCATAAATCATAGCTGCTGATGCGTACATAATCAAAAATGCCACTTTGTGTTACCTGTTCCGTGCATGAAATGGCAAGAAAAGGGCCAAACTTACCCTTCCTACTTCTCCACCAATTACCAAGAATCAAGTCGTACTTTACGGCTGAGCCCAAACAATGAACCTTTGGAAGATTGAGAGTGCACATTCTTATTTTGATTATGAAATAGATGCATGCACATAAAATTTTCTTTACACAGAATTTCCATTAATTGAACACAGAACTAACAACAGACTTAAAAAGTAAAAAATAGGAATCAGATAAAGTAAAACCTGGCCATTTCAAAGCTTATTTTGAACTAAAGGTTCAAGGAGCAGGGCCTTCCTGACACACAGAGATAGAATCAGGGAATCACGTTAAACAGGATCTTGAAAATGAAAACAGCCCCCCTTCTGAGAGTCAGGAACGAGGAGGAGCCAAGGCAGGTGTGCAAGGTGGCCAAAAGTAGAAGTGGAAGTTTGGGGGTGCTTGGGTGGCTCAGTGGGTTAAAGCCTCTGCCTTCAGCTCAGGTCATGATCTCAGGGTCCTGGGATTGAGCCCCACATCGGGCTCTCTGCTCAGCAGGGAGCCTGCTACCCCCTCTCTCTCTGCCTCCCTCTCTGCCTACTTGTGATCTCTTTCTCTGTCAAATAAATAAAAATAAAATCTTAAAAAAAAATTTTAAAAAGTGGAAGTTTGTACTGATAGTCTGGTAATTTATAAACCTCCCCCTAAAGAATCCAGTGGCTTTTGGTCCTGGACTCTACAAATGAGTCCTTCTGATGGAGAAACATTAGTGGCCACTGAGAAAAGTCATGAAATATGTCACCTCTGCCCCCACTGATTATACAGAACAATGACTGAATTTTCACATGGAGTCAGAATTGCCAATTTTACAAGCCTGGCTAACTTCCACTGCAAGGATACCTTTTGCTAGACTACCTACCCGAAAACTTCATCGTTGGATTTTTGCTGTCTGTACTTCAAGACAACAGGATGCAATTCATTTTAATCTCAAATGTCCAGAATTTGGACTTTCCATGGCCTCTTGATTTATTCAGAATAAATTCTCTATTTATTAGCATAAAAACAAAGAGTCTGAAAGATTATAACCCTGATTCTCTCTCCAACCTCAACCTACATCATCGTTCCCCTTACCTATCCTGCTCCAGCCACGTGAACTTTTATGATTCCTCTACTATATCAGGCTCTTCCTAGGATCCAGGACTTTCCTTCTTCTGGAATTGACTTTCCATAACACTTCCTCTAGATAAATCCCACTCTTTCTTCAGATTTCAACACTTTCACAGATAGCCCATTCCTGGCCACCCATGGACCTCATTCTTCCCTTTTTAGCACTTACTTATCACAATGAGCAATTTATGTTGATTTACTTGTAGAGCACTTTACTTTTTTGCACTTTCATAGACTTGTTGGGGGCAGGAGCCATTACTGTTCAGTTTAGCAATGTATCACCGGCACCCACAGAGTACATGAAACATAGTGGTACCATGCAAATGTTACTTCATCTCCAACCCCTACCATGGTGGTTTTCAGCCTGGATGGCTCTGCTCCTTCTGAACATTTGGCAATGTCTGGAGATACTTTTGGTTGTCACATGTGGTAGGGATATTAATAGCATCCAGAGGCTAAGGATGTTGCTTATGAATCTACAAGGCACAAGATAGCCACCGTGACAAAGAGTTATCCGGTCCCAAAGGTCAATGGTGTTCCTCTGCCCAACTCAATGAATATACTGAGACAGAGGTCAATATCTCCTCTACATGGTTTTTAGACAAAAGTTGTTATTAAGGCATTACCAAAAGGGAAATGTTCGAGCATCTTAAAATTATGAAATAATCCAGGGGATAAACGTCTCTCCTAAATAAATAATGCAGCAGAATGGTCCTTTCTCAGTTAGGAGAACTACATCGGATCCTTCAATGGGAAATTTCAGTGTTTTATATCCCAGAAGTTTTACAGATCTGACCACCCAGGTACAAAGAAGTGCCCTTTTAGGAGAAGTAGCCAGGAAAGAAGCTTTCGTCATTTCCCGTCTCTAAGAGTCCATAAATACGTTTGGGTTTTGCTCACCTTGTAGATATACAGTCCTCAGAAAATACTGAGCTAGAGTTCAAGGGTGTTTCTATCCCAATACCCAAATATTGAACCAGCCTAAACTGTCACATTGTCAGTTACTAAAAGTTCGCTGATTGCCCTTGATTGTTTCTAAGCCAACCTGACATATGTAGAACATGGGGAATATTTGATACCAACTAATCTTATGTTGGTGTAGTGTCCCTTAACTTGTTTGGCAGATATAGGATCCAGACTATGTTTCTGTATATGCTATGTGTCAGAATCTAATAGCACCATGGGCTTAGGATTTTTCAATTAACTGTATTCTAAGCTTGAACAAGTCATTTGGTTTATCTCTTTTATCAGCTTCTTCATCTGTCAAATGATGTTTTCTAAGATCCCTTCTAACTTCACAGTTTTTTTTTTTTTTGAAGATTTTATTTATTTATTTGACAGCAAGAGACACAGCCAGAGAGGGAACACAGCAGGGGGAGTGGGAAGGGGAGAAGCAGGCTTCCCGTGGGGCAGGCAGCCCAATGCAGGGCTCAATCCCAGGACCCTGGCATCATGACCCAAGCCGAAGGCAAACGCTTAACAACTGAGCCACCCAGGTGCCCCTAACTTCACAATTCTGTATAATAACTTAGTATCTGCACTTACCAGATTTGAGTTCCAGATTATATTACCTAAAATTTATTTTTATTCCCCTCTCCATATATCACTTCTATAATAGAATATATTTCTGGGGCTGGGCAGTGAGGCTAAGCTTTTAATGCATGTGGCATACACTGGAGATTGGTGGCATAATTAAGCAATTTTTACAGTGAGTGGAAATGACATACTTTAAAATTGACCATGTGTGTCAATGCAAAAGCATTCTTTCTCCATGCCTGGAGTGTATAAAATGGTTTTACCACTTGATATTATGTTTCCTTCTCTTTAGAGCTCAACTTTTTGTATTAATTAATTTACTCCAAGGCAATTGGCAAATATGATTAGCCCAGCAATCAAAACTGAATGGACATATGACCTACAGAAGTCTCTCCTTTAAAATATTTGAAGATGAAATGACAGAATATACCAATGGAAAGAGTTTATCAGAGAAGAAAATAAAAATAGGGACTTGGAGAAAAGAAGGGAGGGAGACTAAAGACAAAAGAAATTCAGAAACAGAGTAAATGTAAGAAAAAACTAATAGAGATGAGTTTGGAAACTAAGATCACAAATGTTCATTTTGTTGGAACTTCAGGATGATAGTTATTACTGAAAATATTACACATGGCTTGATTTCTGCCTTCTTTATATACATGACTAAATAAAGTAGTCACGCCATGAGGCAATTATACTTGACCGACCCTCCTGGAGCCTCCTCTGGAGAAATGGCCATTCCCTCTACCTCACTGTGTTGACCTCACATGGCTTATTTCAGGATATTGATTTGTCAGTAGAATTGAAAATAAGACTGCTATTGAAGCTCCAATTAATTGACTAAATGTTAGTGTACAATAGGTCCAGAATATCTTACAAGCATAGATCTGTTAACTTTGCTTCCTCCCCTATAACTACAATGAGTTCAGAATTTATTGGAAGGATAACTTGCTTTGTGAGGGAAAAAAATCTTTGTTTGTAAAGATCTCTTGAAGATTTTCCCTTCCTTCCTTCCTTCCTTCCTTCTTTCCTTCCTTCCTTCCTTCCTCCCTCCCTCCCTCCCTCCCTCCCTCCCTCTCTCTCTTTTTCTTTTAAGGTTTTATTTGTTTGACAGAGAGAGAGAGATAGAGAGAGGGGACACAAGAAAGGGGAGCAGGGGAGAGAGAAGCAGGCTGCCCGCTGAGCAGGGAGCCCAATGCGGGCTCAATCCCAGGGCCCTGGGATCAGGACCCGAGCCAAAGGCAGTTGCTTAATGACTGAGCCACCCAGGTGCCCCAAAGATTTGTTTCACATAAAAATAGAAACTATCGGGGCACCTGGGTGGCTCAGCGGGTTAAAACCTCTGCCTTCAGCTCAGGTCATGATCTCAGGGTCCTGGGATCGAGCCCCACATCGGGCTCTCTGCTCACAAGGGAGCCTGCTTCCTCCTCTCTCTCTGCCTGACTCTCTGCCTACTTGTGATCTCTCTCTGTCAAATAAATAAATAAGGTCTTTAAAAAAAAAAATAGAAACTGTCAATATGCATGTAAGACCAACAACAGAGCTTCCCTGAGATACGTTAGCAATGTTGTTAGTGCGTGTACTAGTTGGATGGAAATACATCTTAACTTTGCAGTTTTCACTATTGTATATATTTGAGGCTTACTTAGCAGGTTAAAGGTTGTTAAAAATGAGCATCTGAACACTGAAAGGGGGGCCACATGAAATTACTTTTGGTAAGAAAATTAGACAAATGCACCAATTCTACCACTATTAATAATAAGAAATGGGAGATTGTGGGTAAATGGGTCTAAGGTTTAAAAATGTAAGCCTGTGTTATCCAAAAAAGTACCTCAGGCACACCTGATAACTTGCACTTAAATTTAAAATGATTAAAAATTAAATGAGATTTTAAAATCCGGCCTTCAGTCACACTAGCCATATTTCTAGGGCTCAAGAGCCACATGTGGCCAGGGGGCAAAATGTACTAGACAGGGCAGATTCAGAAAATATCCACCATCACAGTAGCTCTATTAGACAGCTTTGACTTAGAGTACATAAAAATCTTTCTCAATAGAACTCTTTCTAAACAATTTCCCAATTCTCTGCACTTCTAATAGAGTAAGAATAATTGACTTTTCCTGATTTATGCTTACCTACTTCTATACAGAGCTTTAGAGGTAGTTAAGTACACAGATGTAGGATTATAAGTGTGTTGCAGGTGTAACAGTCTCTCTAAGACTTGCTTTCATGAAAAATTATACAATAAATTAGAACTTTTTATTGTTTTTTTCACAATAAAGAAGAAAAATGTTGCCTTTACATGCTTTCAAAGAACGTACAACACAGCTACATGCCTTTGAAATTAAATATATAACGAAAAGCAAATCTTCAAAATGGAATAATCATTTTGAATAGAATGATTATTCCATTCTCCAGCAAATTCATCCCTCTCCCTCTTTCTTGTTATAACTGTCTTTTGTTTTGACAAGCAATTCAACTCAAATTTTGCTTCTTTTCATCAGTTTCCAGGTGAATCATAAACATATTTTGTATTTTGTCCATTGAAGTTCTTTGCATTGCCTATTACTGAGAATGAAAGAGACATCTTTCACATATCTAAGACTTCATAGAAAGAATATTGTGGGGATGGCTTACTCCCAAATCTAAAAATCTCTTAAATCATAATATATTTGCAAGTATGATATTGGAATATATAACATACTATTGATCCTACTTCAGAAACAATTTTATTGTTTATTTTATATATATATATATATATATGCAATATTTTTTTAAAAATCACATTTAATGATATAATTTGTATTGAAATTCTTTACCATAGCTCCTCTGTAAAAGACTAAACTCTAAATAGCACCACTACCTATAGGTTAAATCCTTAGAATAATTTTGAAAGACAGGAAAGTTTCTTACAAGGACAGCTAGACATCAGAGCCTGCTTCCTCCACAATGGGAAAGATGGCGTTCCCCGCATGTAACAACCAGCGCAGCAGAGACAGGGGCCCAGCATGACAAACCCGAGGGAGGGATGGGTGGCCACTGCTTCCCAAAAGCCAGATGCTCTGAGGAGACCCTCAGGAAGAGTTGAGGGGCAAGGGGCATCTGGAGGACTAGGGGCAGTGACGCTAACAAAAGTTGAGAAAAAAATACAATGGGTTGAGCTTTAGTGAAGCAGACCAGGTAATTCTCAGCCTGCTAAAGAATAACTCTACTGCCATCAGATAAGCTCTACTCTCATTTATTTTTTCCACTAAAAAAACCAAGGGGTGATGAAATCACTTAGAAAAAGAAAATTTCCTTGTTTGACCTATTTTTTTTTCTTTTCCAGAGCTTTGACTCCATATGATCCAGCTAAAGAACATTAAGAAGAACACAAACATTTTCCTGTGCTCATTTTTTTTTTTTCAGGTTTTATACTACTCTCCAATCTCTTCCATAAGGCCGGTATAATTTTACATAGGCTTTTAACTTTTCCTTAAAAGATCTTGGGATCCTTGTTTTTGGTTGCCTTGTAAGCATATATTCAGCCTGCAGTACTTGGTAAACTTTATCTTAGTTTTGCATTGTGCTACAGGAAACTCCCCCTGGACTGAAGGCTTAGATTTGTTGGTGTGCATTTATGATGGTTTGCCTGCTTGCTGGGCAAACTAAGCAGATTTCAAAATAAACAAAGACTGATACTTTATAGTTCTTACTTTATATAGACACAAATAGATATTGCTATCAAAAATGTATTAAAGGGCTACAAAGATATCTCTTTGTAAATATCTCTTTGATCTCTTATTCTTCACAACCTTCCTTTTTATACCCTGCACAATATATTTTCACTGCCTAGAGGCTACTTCTTTACTGGCAGAAGTAATTTTTATACTATGACTTCATGTAAAAATAAGATTTCTGAAAACCAGACTCCCAGATAAACTGAAGTGCTATCTAGTTATGGCCAATTTACTTTTTTTAATTAAAAAAAAAAAAAAAGAAAGTTAGTTTGGTGTGACATGTAAAAAGCTTTGAAGTCATTTCTCTAGTCATTATAACAAGAAAAAAGTTGAATAAACTGAAAATCAGTACTTCTTAGCTTAATCAGAGAATTGAGGGCAGAGGGCAAATCACAGTGACAGGTAAATACACAGAATTACAGGATACCAGGAGCAGAAATCATTGCTGGAGCCAGCTACTGGTAGGAAAACAAATAAATGAAACAATATTCTGTGCTCATTGGTTGGAAAATTTAGTTGAGTTCATCTACATATTCAAGGCAATCCCTATCAAAATTCCAATGGCATTTTTCACAGGAAAAAAAAAAAGTCCTAAAGTTTGTATGAAATCACAAATCCCAAATAGCCAAAGCAATCCTGTGAAAGAACAAAGCTGAAGGCACCACAGCTGCAATTTCAAACTATACTACAAAGCTATAGTAATCACAACAGCATGTCACTGGAGTAAAAATAGACATATAGATTCATGAAACAGAGTATGTAGCCCAGAAATAAACCTATGCAGCCAATGTGGAAAACAACATGGAGGTGTCTCAAGAAATTAACAATAGAACTACCATATGATCCAGCAATACCACTTCTGGTTATGTATTAAAGGAAATAAAAACAGGATCTCAAAGAGATACCTTCACATTCCTGTTTACTGTAGCATTATTCACAAGAGCCAAAATATGCAAACAACCCAAATGTCCATCAACAGATAAACAGATAAAGAAGAGGTGGTACATACATACAATGTAATACTATCCAGCCTTGAGGAAGAAGGAGACACTGCTGTTTGTGACCACATGGATGGACTTTATGGGCATTATGGCAACTGAAATTTGCCAGACAAAGAAAGAGAAATACTGCATGGTATCAGTTATATGTGGAATCTAAAAAGAAGTCAAACACATAAAAATAGAGAGAAGAAATGGGGTTGCTAGTGTCTGGGGCTGGAGGAAATAGGGAGAGGTTGGGGAAAGGGCATAATCTTTCAGCTATAAAATGAGTACAACAGGAGGATCTAAAGTATACCATGGTGACAACAGTTGATAACACTGCATTGTGTAACTGAAGTTTGCTAAGTGAGAACTAAACTGTTACAGCTGTATAGCAAATAGTAAACAATACTAACTCCTACTCAGATGAACTTAAAAACGCATGCTAGAGTATTATGTACTTCCGTTCCTTTCACCTAATACATCACGTCTGGTTTTCAACCGAAAATTGCAAATATTAAAAATTTGCTAAAAGGCAAAAACACAGTCTGAGCAGACAGATCAAATAGCAGAACCACACTCAGAATGACAGAGATTTTGGAATCATTAGACTGGGACCTTAAAATAATTCTGATAATTTTATATTAAATGTTGTAGTGGTAAAACTAGAGAACATGCAAGAATATATAGGTAATTCAGACAGAGAGACAGAAACTCTAAGAAAGAATCAAGAGCTTGCAATCTAAAAAAGTAACAGAAATAAAGACTGCTGTTGATCAGCTCATTAGCTGGCTGGACAGAGTCGAGGAAATCACCGGTATTTCAACAAAACTTGAAGACATGTTAATAGAAACTTCCTCAATTGAAGTGCAAAGGGAAAAATGAATGAAAACAAGGAACAGAATATCCTAGATCTATTAGATAATTACAAAAGGTGTTACATGCACATAAATAATGGGAATACCAGAAGGAGAAGAAAAGAAGACAAGAAATAGCTGAAGTAATAATTGCTGATAATCTTCTAAAATTAATGAAAGACACCAAACTGAAGATCCAATAAACTTAGAGAACAACAAGGAGTATAAATAAAAATATCTAAAAAAGCTATACCTAGGCATATCATACTCAAACTGCAGAGAATCCAAGACAAAATCTTGAAAAAAGCCAAAGGGAGCATTTTTGCAAACATTTTCCCTATTGAAGACCAGGATAAGGGTTATGTTATTCTCTTCAGAAACTGCACCAGCAAGAAGAGAATGGAACAAAATATTCAAAGTGCTTAAAGAAAAAAAAGACCAACCTAGAGTTCTGTATCAAGTAACATTATCCTTTAACGATGAAAGACAGATACATTCTAAGAAAAACAGAAATTGAAGGAATCTATCATCAGTAAGCCTTTCCTGTAAGAAATATTAAAAGAAGCTCTTCAAAGAGAAGAAAATGACATAGCTCAGAAGCTTGGATCTGCATAAAGAAAGGAAGAGGGTTTGAGGAAGAATGAATGAAGTTAAAATAAATTTCTTATTTTTTCTTATTCTTAAATGATCTAAGAGTCTCTTCAAGTTAATAATAGAACAACATATTGGCTATTATACTGGATGCTTCTAGCTTCTGGAAAAGTGAAATGAAAAACAACTGTAAGATTGGAGGGAAAAATTGGGAACCCTCTATTACAAGGAACCTGAACTATCCGTGAAGCTGTATAATATTATGTGAAAGTGGATTTTGATTTGTTGTAAATGTATATTACAAACTCTAAAGTAATCACTAAAAGAAGTAAAAAATAAATAAGTACTATTGATTTGTTAAGAGAGAAAATAGAACCATATAAAATGTTTGATTACAACCAGAAAAGGCAGTGAAAGTGTGAGACAAAAAAGAGAAACCAAAATCAAAGGAAATAAGTAGAAAACAGTTACAAATATGGTAGATTTAGTCCAAACACATCACTAATCACTTTAAGCAGAAAAGGTTTGAATACATCAAGTAAAAGACAGAGATTATCATCATAGATCGTCAATTCAAGACCCAACTAACTATTTTTTGTTTACCAGTAACCCACTTTAAATGTACTGACACAGACTGGTTAAAAATAAATAGAAACAAACTGAAATATATCATATTAGGACTAATAAAAAAAAGCTGGAAGAGCCATATTAAGTTCAGAGAGAGGAATCTTCGGATCAAAGAAAATTGTCAAGGTTAAAAAGGGGCATTGGGCATTTACATTATGATGAAGGAGTCAATTCTCTAAGAAGAACTAGCAATCCTTACTATGCATGCACCTGACAACAGAGTCTCAAAAACATTGAGGCAAAAATTTATTAAACTGCAGGGATAAATAGACAAATCCACCATTACAGCTAGAGATGTTTACACCCTCCTATCAGAAGTAGAACCAGCAGGCAGAAAATCACTAAGGGTATAGTTGAACTGAACACCACCATCAATCACCTAGTTCTAATTACTTCATCCAACAACAGCAGATATACATTCTTCTCAAGCTCACATCAAACATTCACCAAAATAGACTAAATTTAGGACCATAAAACACAATGTAACACATTTAAAATACCAGAAATCATACAAAGCATGTTCTCAATCCACAGTGGATTTAAATTGGAAGCCAATAACAAATGGTTGGGAAATCCCAAATATTTGAAGATAAAACATTCTAAATAACACAGAGGTCAAGGATGTCAACTCAGGAAAAAGTAAAAATATTTTTTAAGTGAAAGTTAAAAAAAGAACGTAAAATTTGGGAGATAAAGCAAAAACAGTGCTTAAGGGAAATTCATGACATTGAATGCATATATCAGAAAAGAGGAAAGATCTAAAATAATAAGCTTCCATTTTAGGAAACTAGAAAAACAACAGCAAAATAAATACAAAGCAAGCAGAAGAAAATAACTAATAAAAACTAGAGCAGAAGGTAATGATAGTGTAAACAAGAAATTGATAGAGAAAATCTACAAAACTAAAAGTTGATTCTTTGAAAGTATCGATAAAATTGATCAACCTCTAGCCAGGCTATCCAAGAAAAGAATACAATAACTAATATTACAAATGAAAGATAGCAATTACTACTGATCTCACGGACATTAAAATAATAATACAAGGATATTTTGAACAAGTTTATGCTCACAAACTTAATAACCTTGATGAAGTGGATCAATTCCTTGAAAGACATAATCTAACAAAACTCTCAAAAGGAGGAATAGATCATCTGAATTGGTCTATATCCATTAAGAAAATTGAATTAACAATTACTAACTTTTGAAAAGATAAAATATCAGTGCCAAATGGTTTCACTGATTAATTCTGCCAAACATTTAAGGAAGAAATTATACTGGCTCTCTATAATTTCTTCCAGAAAGTAGAAGCAGAGGGAATACTTCCTAAATCATTCTATGAAGTCAGCATCACCTTAATACCAAAACTAGATATCTCATGACTAATGTTTTATTAGATAATAGTAAATAACCTTACCTTAACAGTAGCTAGCACCTCAAGGTCCTGGAAGCCTTTCTTCCAAATTCCTTAAAGACTTATGCTATCTTAAGAGACTCCTAGACTCAAGAAAGGAACTAAGGGTGGCCGGGGGTGTGGGTGGGGGTGGTGTGGGTGGGTAGGGATAGGGTGGACATTGGGAAGGGTATGTGCTGTTAAGTGCTGTGAAATGTGTAAGCCCGACGATTCACAGACATGTACCCTGGGGCAAATAATACATTATATGTTAATAAAAATTAAAAAAAAAAAAAAGACTTATGCTATCTTAACCTCACACCAACTAAAAAGTATATAATCAGTCACTTCTCACAACCCCAGTGCATCTCTTTCTGCCCATGGGTCCTGTCCCTATGCTATAATAAAAGCACCTTTCAAAAAAAAAAAAAAAGAAAGAAAAAGAAAATTACTGATCGATATCTCTCATGAACATTAATGCAAAATCTTCAACAAAATATTATCTAATCCAAAATCTTATCTAATCTATATTTCTACAAAATATTATCTAAAATATTATCTAATCCAATCCAGCAATGTATAAAAGAATTATAACCCATACTAAGTGAGCTTTATTCCAGGTATAAAAGTTTGGTTTATTATTCAAAAATCAACTAATGTAATCTATTGCATTAAGAAGCTAAAGAAGAAAAATAACTTAATCTCATTAATATTAAATGCAGAAAAGTAATTTGACAAAAACCAACACACATTTACGATAAAAAATTTTAAAAAACTGAGCAGAGAGGGAGCACTTCCTCAACTTAATAAAGAATATCTACAAAAATCTACAGGGAATATCATACCAGATGGTGAGAAATGAAATGCTTTTCCCCTAAGATAGAGAACAAGACAAGGATGTGTGGACTTACCACTCCTACACTGTACAGTAAATGGAAGTCTTAGCTAAGGCATTCAGATAAGGAAATTAAAGTTGTACATATTGAGAAAGAATAATGGAAACTTTTGTTTGTTGATGGCATGACTGTTTATTTAGATAATTTCAAAGAATTAACAACAACAAAACTTTTGGAACAATAAAGGAGTATGGTGCTTTGCAGGACTGAAGTTTAATATACAAAAGTCAGTTGTTTTCCTATATGTCAGCAATGAATAGTTTGAATTTAAAATTAAAAAAACTATTTACATTAGAACCCTCTGAGTTGAAATACTTAGATATAAGCCTAAGAAAATACGTATAAGATCTACATGAGGAATATTACAAAACACAGATGAAATAAATAAAAATGATCTAAACTAATCTAGAGAGATTTCATGCTCATGGACAAGACCACTCAATTTGGTTAGGATCTTATTCTCAGTTTGATCTGTATATTGAACATAATCCTGCCCTAAATCCCATAGTAAATTATTCTGCGTATACGGATTCAACTGATTCTAAAGTTTATGTGGACTGGCTCCAAATCCAGAATGACTAACACAGTACTGAAGAATGACAGTTAGAGGACACAAAGCACCTAATTTAAAGATTCACAAGCTACCGTGATCAAGACAGTGGTATTGGTATTGGTGAAAGATGGACAAGCAGATCAACGGAATAGAACAGAGAACCCAGAAAGAGATGTACACAAATACAGCCAAATGTTCTTTGACAAAGGTGCAAAAAGCAAGTGAATGAGGAAAAAAAAAAAGTATTTTCAACCAGTAGTGCTGGTACAAGCATGCAAAAAATAAATCTAGATAGAAACTTCATACTTTCCACAAAATGAAATTATTGTTTCTACATTACCTCAATTATAGAGAATAAGTCCTTTCTCTTACAAACGCCAACTCTGTTCTTCCTTGGCTTTCTGGGGGGTTCTGAGTTTTAATTCCATCATTTGTTTCCTTTACATGATCACTTACCTTTCTTATTTTCTAATTATTTTCTCAGGGTATCTTCCCAACCCCCCACAAAATATTATTTTCAGCATCATAAAATGGATAAAATGGATGCAAATATTCAAACATTGTGTTTAGTGGCATTTTTTAATAATAACATAACTTTTAAAAATTTAAAATTAAAAATAAACTTCATTGCTCAGAATTTCATTTGATATTGATTAAAGTAGTGTTATCAGTACCATCATCATCTGATGGGAGAAAAACCCCAAAGCTCAAAAGCAGAGGTGACTTATCACAGGTCAACATAGTAGAATAGGGACTAAGTCCATGATTTCTCACACCTTGCCTTGTCCCAAGGATGCTAGAGCCTAGGTTACCTTAGTAGTTTAGGCCACAACTATTTCCAGTTAAAAGGACTTGCATACAATGAGAAAATTAAAAGAGAAAAACTGAAAAACACGTGGAGAACAAGAGAAAACAAAGCTAATGGAATTAGTGATATTTGAATAAATTATGTACTTCACCTAGCAGATTTTTTTTTTTTTTTGCAAACAATGCCAAAAAAACCCCCAAAGCGTTGATATAAGAAAGCATATCGGATTATAAGAGGAAACAAAACTTAATTCCAAGTATAAATTTCTAAAGGTATTTATTATGTTCCAAACTAATTTCTTAACCTTCACTAAACTTTAAGTGCCAAAGATATCGAGTACAATGGTACCTTCTTTCATGTTATCTAATTCTCTGGATAATCTCATGAAGCAGATACCATCTCTATATCATAGCTAAAAAGACCGAGTTTCTGAGATGTTAAATGATTTTCTCAAGATCACCCAAGCAAACAACATGACCAGAATTAAAGCTCACTTTGCTGATTTCAATCCAGAGCTCTTTTACTGTATAGTAGAACTCAGTGTAAGGAATATTGATGGGTAAGTATAATGGGAAGTGTGTTGAATGACAGGTCTACAAAATGGTGGCCAGTAAAGAAAGGATTACCTTTTGCTTGGTTCTGTGATAAAGTGGACTTTAAGATTATTAATATTCATATTAACAGGATGGCCATCACTTCCTGAGTGGCTACCACATCTCCCCTGCATGAGGCAGGTAAGACCTTCTCTCAATTGTCCACTACAACTTTACGATGAAAGCATTATGATCCCCATTTTGCAAACAAGGAGGCTTGGAGTCCCTAGGTGACTGGTCCAAGGTCAGATGAGTCAATGTCCCAACTGAGGTTTGTTCCTCAAGCGTCCACACTCTTCTTGATACATTTTAATTTTTTATTAACCACAGTCAAAACGGTCCTCTTCATCCTTTCTATTTTCCATCCTGATAACAGGTTGAAATTGCACATGCGATGAAATATGTCTTCAGCTTCCTAACTGTATGCCCAGTCGCACGCTCTGGCCAAAGGCACCGCCCATCAGCCAGTGCTGATTAGACGCTTGCTTACACTATCTCCAAAGTAGGCAACTAAGAAAGTCCAGCATCTAAGAAGTTGGTCTTTATTGGCAGAAGTTGTGAAGGTTTTTATGTAGGAAAAATGTCAATTGAAATTCAACACGAAGCTGCATTTTTTAAACGCATTTTAAATGCTTGCAGCGGTGACAGGCCTCTGTGTAAATGTTTATCATATGAAAGTGTAAACTCTGACAGAGAAGCATTCCTACAAGACACCAGGGAGTGCAGAAGCCTAGATGAGAGTACTGAGATGACAGTAGCTAGAGATGAAAAACATAAATGTGCCCATTATCTCCAGGAACCTGAAAACCGCATTCCTTATTTTCTGGTTACACTGTCATCTCTGCCTGGTTTTCAACATGTTCAAGTCAGCAATGCAATGAGTTCTCCTGGGCATCATTAGATGTCTCAGCAGATTAGTAATGGGTATTAGGGCCTTAAGCTTCTAGGTCACTGGTTTGAATCCAACCCAA
Organism: Procyon lotor; assembly: GCA_028646535.1. Lineage (NCBI taxonomy): Eukaryota > Metazoa > Chordata > Mammalia > Carnivora > Procyonidae > Procyon > Procyon lotor. The sequence goes on from CM053614.1 coordinate 5,723,419, forward strand.
GTCATTACCATTTTAAAGCCGTTCCATTGTTCAACGGAGTCACTGAAAACTAATTTGCCCATTTCATATATTTCTGAATGCTGTTGATTTTACACAGTAAACTCTTTCATTCACGCCAGTGTGATCATTGCATGATCCAGTTTGGAATGGCTGTGAGTTAGAAATGCAGAAGGGGGTGGGAGGGAGTAGACAGTACAGGCAGTCCTCACTAAACTAACATTCTAACATTTGGGAAAGGAGTATTAGATAATGTTCAAAGCTCCCTTTGCCGCCTTCTCACTGAAAACTACATGTTTTTCTTAGTGAACAAATACTTAGAGAAGTAACTCATTACTACTTTTATATTTATCATTATTTTTTGGTATTTTCTTTTTTTTTAAGATTTTACTTATTTTTTTTGGAGACAGAGCATGGGCAGTGGAGTGCAAAGAGAGAATCCCAAACAAACTCCACACTGAGTGCGGAGCCCAGCATGGGGCTTGATCCCAGGACCCTGAGATCATGACCTCGGCTGAATAAAGAGTTGGCTGTTTAACTGATCGAGCCACCCAGGCAACCCTCTCAATATTTTCTTAAAGAAGCTGATTACCCAATGAAAATATTAAGACTCTTGCTTTGAGTGGTTATCATTTGCATGTAATTAAGAAGCTATGTGTATATACGGATATGCACCATAGATCATATAGGTACAAATTTGGAGTAAAGTTCTAAGACATATTAAAATGAGGAATGAATGCACTATGTATTTTCCAAAATCATATCATAATCATAGGCTGGTGGTTTTGTGAGTAATCATTTGGGAAAGTTTCCATGTGACAGCTTTCAAGGTTTTTTAAAAAAATTATTCCACAATGGGGTGCATGGCTGGTTCAGTGGATTAAGCCTCCACCTTCAGCTCAGGTCATGATCTCAGGGTCCTGGGATGGAGGCCCGCATCAGGCTCTCTGCTCAGCAAGGAGCTTGCTTCCCCCCACCCCCTCTGCTTGCCTCTGCCTACTTGTGATCTCTCTCTCTCTGTTAAATAAATAATATCTTTAAAACAAACAAAAAATTATTCCACAAGTTTTCTTGTTTTTCGTTTTTTTTAACCAGGAGGATTAATGGAATGAACTATTTGCTTCACAAACTTAAATTTCATTTTCTCCTTTAAAATCAAAATAAATTTAGAGATCAGGAAAAAAAAAAGGAAGGTCTGTCAGGATATATTTCCCTTTTCTTGAAAATTATTCATAAGGACATAGGAAAACATTAACTTGTTTTCATAAAATTGTCTGTTACAATTACACAATTTTTGGCAAATGCTACAATCACCTTCTCCTGCATAAGAACAGATTGAGCTCTTAATAACCCTCAAGAACCTAGTAAATGAAGGCATTAAACAGCCAGGATGTTTTCATTTATACAAAATATTTCTTTCAGTCTGCAGTAATTTTGACTTCAGTGCTCTAGAGAAACCAAAACCTTTAATAATCATGTGCTGAAAAGACTTACAAATGTGTAAAAAGACTGGGTTTACCCAGAAGGCATCCTGAGAGCTCCAACTGGCCAAAATACAGCAGCGCCAAGCCTCTGTCCCCTTGTGAACTGACTAGCACATGCGCAGTGACCAATCAGTGCCTGGCTTTGAAAGAAGTGATGTGATTGGTTACTGATCATCATGAGCATGGGTTCCCCGTAGTGATCTTAGGAGTGAAGAACTAGCAGTAACTTTTGTACTCTATGCCCTTGAGGTTCAAATGGACTGCAACATGACCTGAGTTTTGCTGGGAGATCGGTATTATGTAAACAGATCATGGGACATATCCCCCGCCCCCAGATAGGAATCCAATAAAAAGAAGACTGTCTGTAATTACGTGAAATGGGACCCTTTCCAAATTTAGTAAGATTTTGTGTGGCTATTTGCAAAAAATCTCTTCCTAGAGATTAAGAAAGTTAAATTATATATAATATATAATTGTATTCAATTATATATTATATATAGTTGTATATATATACACACACGCACACCAATTAAATTTTATAAAGATTTATTTTGTTTATTTGAGGGAAGGAGGGGCAGAGGGAGAAGGAGAGTCCTAAGCAGACTCCCACTGAGCACCGTGTTCAAGCCAGCCTCGATCCCAGGACCCTGAGATCACCACCTGAGCCAAAACCAAGAGTCACAGGTGCCTGACGGACTTCGCCACCCAAGCACCCCTCAGCCAATCAAATTTTGATTAAAACAACACTGCTCTTCCTAGAAAGATCCTGTCATATGTGAAAACCTGATACTTTAATTTAGATACCCTGCTCACTCTCTTATACAAGAAGAAAAAAGACAGTGTATCCGCATGATAAACTGCAGTATATTCACATAAAAGACTCCAGAAAATAATTCAAAATGTGAAATGCTTTCGATTCCCTGAAGAAACCAAATATATTCTTCAGTATGCCTCATAACTGCAGCTTTTTATCAGATTGTTTTAATAATGGCCCTACTGTTCAATTTGTTATATTTCATCAGACATGCATGGCAGTCAGTATAAAGGACAAGTTAGACTTTAAAATGAACTGTTCAAATGTTCTGATAATAAAAGGAGAGTGACAGATATAATTATAAGGCAGCAACAGATAAATGAAAGATTCTCAAGGACGTTGGTGGCCCACTGTTTAGAGCGTAAGGAAGAAATGCCCCTGAGGAAATGCCTTTGTGATTTCCTTTCCTCCATCTTTTTCTTTTCTTTTCTTTTTTCTTTCTTTCTCCTTCTTGTCTTTCTTTTCTCTCTGTCCCTCACTCTCTCTCTTCTTTCCTTTTTTAAAAATTTACTTAGGACTCTTACCGTTGATGATCTCATGGTCAGCAAGTGAACACTATATATAAATGCCTGCTTAGAGCACGATACCAATATGACAAGACATAAAAAATTTCATCACAATGTGTTGTTTTATTACTCCTATATCTCATTTGCCTTTTACAAGACAAGTTGGGAATTGGAGGACCCTTCATGAATGTGGAAACTAAGAATCCACAAAATGGTGTGATTTGCTCAAGGTCAGCAGTTCATCAGAGGCCAAGTCCAAAAGGAAATACTAATCTTTTGACTACAATTGTATTTCCAATATCCTACTGTTCCTTTTTAAGTTCTGTATATAGCAGGATTTTTAAGTAATGTTTTAGAAAAAATGGTTCTGAAAATGTCAACATTTACAATCATTTTGATATTTTTTAGCATTATGAAAACTCTATACAAAAGATAAATACAGAAAGTTTTAATAGCTAAATATCTTAGTTTTGTAAATATAATCTGCCTACCAATTTTATATGTGCTCTAATCAGTTAATAAGAGAGGTAGTTAACTGATGAAGAGTTGTGATTTCCTTCCTAGGATAATTAAGATAATCATTAATAGTCTCTTCCTTCTTCATTTTTATGTCATCTCATGGCAGTATTTTCCAATTGGTTTGCGATAACATGATGACACAATAATTATTATACAACTCAAAGCAGAACTTGTAGAAGAACAATTCTTATGACTATTTCTATATCATTAAGGAAGTTCAGTCTGATTCATATCATTAAATAGAATGGAAATTAACAATGATTGCAGTAGTATTTTAAATTAGTGTCTTACTTATAAATGAATCAGTTCATTTCAGAGCTTGTGTGGAACAAGCCCTGTTTCACACCATGGGATTTCATCTCCACTTAGGGTCCATAAGCACTCAGGGAATCAACTGTGTCTGTCTGATGAATTCCTTACCTTCAGCCATTTTTAAACACAGAAATTAAGAGTCTCCATCTACATTCTCTCCACCATATATTTCCACCATGAAATATAATCCTTAACTGATCATCATGGGCAAAGTTTTCTTACAAAACTTGACCACATATACACATGAACACACACATATGTATACACACACGTCCCACTGCTCTTCCTGTGCAAAGCATTGTTGCTTGATTGCAACACAATTAAATGGACTGACTCACCCTATGCACAATTAAATGCTGCAAAAGCCAAAGAAGTTTTTGCTTGTTATCCCTTTTTGCTGAACACATTTTCTGAAAGTTCAAATTTTCGGGTGCCTGGGTGGCTCAGCGGGTTAAAGCCTCTGCCTTCGGCTCAGGTCATGATCTCAGGGTCCTGGGATCGAGCCCCGCATGGGGCTCTCTGCTCAGCAGGGAGCCTGCTTCCCCCTCTCTCTCTGCCTGCCTCTCTGCCTACTTGTGATCTCTCTCTCTGTCAAATAAGTAAAATCTTTAAAAAAAAAATAAAAACAAAAAAATAAAAGTTCAAATTTTCAATATAAATTTTCATTTTCACTATTTTTAAATACCTGAGGAAGGAATCATCTGACACTCTGATTCTGAAAAACAATCATGTCGGGCTCCCTGCTCGGCAGGAAGCCTGCTTCTCCCGCTACCATTCCCTCTGCTTGTGTTCCCTCTCTCGCTGTGTTTCTCTCTGTCAAATAAATAAAATCTTTTAAAAAAAAAAATCTTTTGAAAAACAATCATAATGATTGGTGCAAAGACAAAATGCCCATTTATATGTGTGCAGTTTAAATGCATACATTTGCACCACGTACGTGAATACTGCCAAACAACTTTTGAGTCTAGTTGATTCTGTCATCCCTATGGTGATACATGCAAGAGGAACAAAGACTATCACAAAGGCACTGACAGTAACTGCAGCTAATGCTTGTCATGTGCCTACCATGGCAAGAAATCATGCCTGGAATATCTCATTTAAACCTCATCATGGCCCCATAAGGTTGGTGTAATTTTTGTTCTGTTTTTGTAGAATAGGAAATCGAGGCACAGAGAAATTATCATCTTATTCAAGGTCACATGTTTAGTGTCTACTCTTCCATCTCAGACAGTTTACAGAGCTCGGGCTTTTAACACCAGTCAATACTGACAGATCTCAAGGACAGTTCTTTGATGGACTGTGGCTTTGGAGTTAGGCACTGGAAACACTGAGCTCTAGAGATATTCAACTGTTGAGAAATGAGAATTTTCCTGGTGAAATGCTAAAACGATGATTAAATGAGACAATTATTAATAGTGATGTCACGGGTAAGTCATGTACCTCTTCAGAGAAAGAATGAAAGACTTAAAATTAACACACTTTACCGGCAGAATGGTTGGAACCACATGGGCAGCAAAGCCCACTGGTACCATCTCTCCTGATAATGATGATACACATTTGCTGCATCTACTCCAAAACCTTCCTATCAAATACACTGACTGCATCCTCAGGTGGTGTCTAACGGATGCATGTTTCATCAGAAAACTTATTTCTAATGATTACATAACATTTTTAAGCAACGGTGTGAGAAGCCAGGGCTTTGCTGTGATGTGCCATTTAAGAGGTAATCTCATGGATAGCCATCAAGAATGAGGGGAAATGAGAATCCTTTGAAACATATCTTTTCTACTAAGTCACCAAACTGAAAAGGTGGGCAGTCTGGCAAAATGAATAGAAAGAGGCTTCCAAATTAATTGAGGCTAATTTAAAATATTTTTAAAAATACATGGTAGTTTCCATCCTATATGAAGACGGTAAATGCTGTCCCCATCTGTAAAAACTTTCTGACACATTACTAACATATTGATCGGGCATTACAGAGAAGGAAATTATTTTCAAATAATGAAATTTTCCTAACAACCAAATCTTGTAAGACTAGGTATCAGTATTCATTCTGTTTCATTGGTAATCTTTGGAAATCACTAATAAAAACCATTAAAATGCACCTGGACATAGGAGGACATATTTCCAAAGGAATCATAGCAGTGATTCAATTCAAACATTTGGACTTGAGGAGTGAGTACATGTGTCTGCTGTCTTATAGCAGATACAGCCCTTGGGACACCTGGGTGGCTTAGTTAAACTTCTGCCTTTGGCTCAGGTCATGATCTTGGGATCCTGGGATTGAGCCCTGCATTGGGCTCCCTGTGCAGTGGGGAGTCTGCTTCTCCTTCTCTCTCTGCTTCCGTGTTCTCTCTGTCTCTCTTTCAAATAAATAAATAAAATCTTAAAAAAAAAAAAAAAAAAAAGGAGATGATAACAGCCCTCCAGTAGAATGCAGGTTCTATGAGAGTGACATTAGTCCATATTTTATCCCAGTGCTTAGAACAGATTCAGTGCCCATTAAATACTTGTTGACAGTTCAACAAGGGAACATAGGGAAATCTGATTGAAACTATAGAAGTAGGGGTGCCTGGGTGGCTCAGTGGGTTAAGCCTCTGCCTTCGGCTCAGGTCATGATCTCAGGGTCCTGGGATTGAGCCCTGCATTGGGCTCTCTGCTCAGCACGGAGCCTGCTTCCCCCTCTCCCTCTGCCTGTCTCTCTGCCTAATTGTGACCTCTCTCTCGCTTTGTCAAATAAATAAATAAAATCTTAAAAAAAAGAGAGAGAGAGAAACTATAGAAGTACTCACAGAAACATAATACACTCTCCCTTGTAACACATGTAGGCTAAATATAACTTCTAATATTTGTTTTCTATTCAAAGGTGGATTTGGATTATTTGTTGATTAAAATCCCGAGATCATTATTACCAACTGTTACTGAATATAATGTATTAGTTAGAGCAAGTAAAATAAACAAATGCATTTTCTAGTACCCATTACTACCATTGAGTACATGCTTTTAGAGAATTCTACTGAATGTTTTCCTCTTTATGTTCATTTCTACATACATGAATTATGAACAATTCTTTTCATCTGACAGAAAATTATTTCTAAGTTTAATAGAAAATACACCAGTAAGCGAAATGGATATACACATCTTTTAGATGTCAAAAACATTTTTTACTAATACACCCAGAAGTCTTTCTTAAATAGTCTCTTTTACCTCATGACAGAATAATTATTCCTTCCCACATTGCTATTACCACCTAGATATTTTTTTCACTGAAGGGATCTTTATCCAGTACCTTTTCTGTGCAAAACACTGCTCCATGTAATAGTAGAAATGCAGATAAATCTGGCACAGATTAACAGGAGTTATACCCAAGGAAGACAGTATTTTTCAGTTTCTCTACCGTTTTACTACATATGTCAATCAGCCTGTCCCAGCTAGACCTGAAAAATCAGCCAAGTCCCTAATAATGCATTATGTTCACGTAACACTATGTTCTATTTATAATCTAAGATGGATCCTGTTTATTATGTCATCTCGCATGTCCTAGCAATCACATAATTGTCTTTACATAGGCATGTTCCAGGTTTTAGGTATCCCTTGTTCTTTTACAAGAAATAAAGTGGCCATGCTATCATTGAAAGAGGCATGATGTAAGATAGACATAACTTAGTGGTTAAGAATGTTGTCATTTTTATATGTCAATTTGTTTGGATTTGAGACCTTGCTCCTCCAGCTGTTTAGCTGTGTGATTCCTATATCTTTCTTCATCTTCAGAATGTTGAGAATAATGGTACGATTATTTTTGTAGTATTTATAGGAGGATTTAAAGAGCTCAATATTAACAATTATTTGATGTTGCCCTAAGGATAATTAATTTTAGTAGCTTCATCATTATCCTTTATGTAACATTTAAAAATGTATAAAACTCTTTACTCTGCCCCCAAAGCCAAATCCCTTGCCTACAGCTATAGGGTCAGGCATGAACCAATGCCAAGGGGTGGCACTCACTACACTACAGTATGAATAGTTCTTCCCACAGTTGTGTAGCCCGATTCTCTGGAAAAAAAAAAAAATCCTCATGGGGTCATTTGCATCCTTACCTGGAAAAGGAGTTTGGGTGATTAGCAAATGTCAAGGAGGTTAAAGGATTTTTTATGTGGTCACATATTCAATAACTTGTAGAGCTGGGACACCCTGTTGCCCCTTGTTTGGGGCTTCATTTATTGCTCAAAGCTCTTGAGGGGCATCCCATTCCATGATGGTGGCCTTGTCACATTATAAATATCAAAAATCATCATTTTCTAGTTCATTTGGCCCAAGGAAGTTACCTTTCACTAGTCACATACGACACACTGAAGAGTACAAGGGTTTGCAGGATTTCAAACAAATTTTAAAAGGGAAAGATATGTCATTTCAGCAGATACTGTGATTTTGACCTCCATTTTACTTCTACATAAACGTAGAAAGGGCTGTAAAAATCAACTGTAAAAAGGGCTCATGACACACCCGCTGCTGAGTAAACATGAGTCACAGCTCAATGAAATTCCATTTTTGTTGCCATTTTGTTCTTATTTAGCTCACTGATAGCACTTTTTCGTAAGGTTCCCCTTCCTCTCAGACTCTTCCATGTAAGTTCCTCAACCGGCTGGTGAGGTGGTCATAT
>CM053614.1:5732210-5760146 GCA_028646535.1 Procyon lotor
ACACACACACACACACACACACACATTGTTTAATAATGTTGCAAGGGATCATAAATATATATATTAAAATATTTATATTTATATTTTTAATGGATCATTATTCTACTTTGAAAAGGAAGCTAGGGATGCCTGGGTGGCTCAGTCAGTTAAGCGTCTGCCTTCAGCTTGAATCATGATCCCTGGGTCCTGGGATGGAGCCCGGAGTCACCTTCATCAGTGGGGAGTCTGTTTCTTCCTCTCCTGCTGTCCCTCCCTACTGTTCATGCATGCACTCTCTCTCTCTTTCTCAAATAAATAAACAAAATCTTTAAAAAGAAAAGAAAATAAAAGGAAGTTACAATGAGAAAGAAAATAAGGTAATTAACACGTAAATAGGTCCTATTTTTTTCCCCAGAACATGGTAGGCTTTTAGTTGTATAAACTCATAGTAAAAAAAACAACAAACAATAACCCCTAAGTATAGGTTCTTGAACAGATGTTTTCAGCATCTACAGAAAGAATTGTAGGGAGAATTAAAAAAAAATAAATAACAGCTTGCACACATTTCCACTCTATAAAACCATATATTTCTATTCTATAAAACTATATATGCTGCAAAAAATCACAAAAAATATATAGTTCTTAGGGCATAATAGACCATTTAGCTGTATCTAAAAGCAATTATGGAATTAGTAACTATTACGCTATTTTTAATGATGCTAAATGTAGAAAACCTAAGTGTGGAACAATACAAGATTTAGACTTGAACTTGATGGGGACAGGAGAACTTTTTCTCAAAACCCATGAGGACATTTTTGAGAAGAAAAAGTTTTAATAGGGGAGATCACAGTATTCTTCAGGATTCCTAGGAACAAAATTAAACATTTATCCTGATTCATTTTTAGTCTGTCTACATACAGACTATACTTTATACATGCTTGTTACATATATGGTGTATTGATAAATAATAAATTAATAATTAATTAATAATAATAAATAAATAATAAATAAAGCAACAGCAATATTTCCAAACATTAAAAAGAAACTCCTACCATTTATAAACTTAAAACAACTATTACAGTAGCTGTTATCTCTTTTCTCTTTAATGCCAGCCATCCTAACCCCCTTTTTCCCCAGAATAGTTTGCATTACCCACACAGAAATTTGCAGTCCTCTGAACGAGCCTGGACTCTCCTTCATTTCTCTCCTTTTTTCTCTGACATCGAGCACCTTCCCTAGAAGGTTTCTGTGACTCCAAGTCATCACCCGTTACCCCCGCCCTCGGATCCCATACCACTCTGTTGACACCGCCACTTGGATTACTTCAGGATATTCAAAGTTTGCAACATCTACACATGAGTCCATCTAGCTTCTTCAAGGGCCAGTGTCAAACTGTAATGGACTCTTCTTCAACCCATCTCCCTCGTTTTCCTGTGAGGTCCCACAAACAATCCATATCAATGCCACCTGCCTGAACACCTTCATCCACTTCCAGTAAAATAAGGAGCAAACACGGGGAACCTTTGTGAGAGTACCTCTGTTTGCATCATGAATATTATCTTGATAGCATGCCCCTGACGATTAGGACTATAATTTCTGTGACTTTGGCACATGTTGCATTATGGCCATCTGTGTACTACGTTAGAGATAATAGATGGTTTCAATAAATTTGAATCCCAGAAACACACAGAAAACCTTACCTCATAAAGTCAACACATGTGAACTCTACGACATGACAGTCGGCTTAGCTATTTTGTATTTTCTCATAAAGTGGACTAGGACTATTTTAAGTGAAAGATTAAAATGGCTTCTGAGAACACGGAATAAGAGGAGGATGAAGAGAATCCATATCTTCCTTTTATTCTCTCAGAAGCTCTCCGGTTGCTGTGATCAATATAATAAAGGCTTTCTTGTTTGCTGCTTTAACACTTTCCACCACTCAGCTGTCAAGAAAAAGTAAGTTATAGAAGTTGACAGTGGACATACTGACATGGTCTAGAAAACAGAATTCGGCTTTTAGTTTTTGTGTTGGGGGTAATGTGTGCTTTTTCTTATTTGGCAACTTTTGATTTATTTTTCTTTATTTTCTTCTGCATACATAATACATAGACAGCCTGACCTCGAATTTTAATTCTAGGGCTTACAAACTGACTATCCATGGAAAAACCATTTGATTTCTTTGTGCCTCAGTTTCTCATCCATAAACTAGTCATAGTAACAATATGTACTTCAAAGGAACGAAGTATGCATAGTTGATAATTATGACAATTAAATCTGTTAATATTGGGAAATACTTCTTAGAATGGTATCCGACACACAATAGGTACTACACGTGTTTTAAAAATAAAGATATAGAGAAACCATTAAGTATTTATTCTATATAACTAAAAAAAAAATAAGAGACCCATTTCTTAGATATTATTATTTCTTTGCATTTCAAGACAGAGAAAAACCCTTAAAATACCTTAGATTTACTTTGGAATATAAATAAAAATTTAAACTGGAAAATCCCATGGAATTATATAGATTAAGTTTACTGCTTTACTTGGGAACTTAGGCAAAAGAGAAAGGAAGGAGGAAGAAGGGAAAGACAAACTGACCAAGAAAGAGAAAGACAGAAAGAGAAAGGGAGAATTACAGAGGGAGGAAAGAAGGTGGAGGGAAGGAAGAAAGGAAGGATGGAGGTAGGAAGAAAGGGAGGAAGGAGGGAGGGAGGGAGGAAGGAAAGATAATCTTGAAAAGATGATATAATAATCAAAATATCCAAGCTGACATTATTTTTTAAAGTATTAGCAAAAGCTTCATAAGAAACTAATTCACAACCTGAAGACAAATTAGTTACTATGAGTACTAAGATGCAACTTCCCATTATCTCACTTATTTACCTACCCATTAAATTTTCAAAACTTAGTCTACTTTAAAACATTATATATTAATTGTCCATAGTTAAAAGGAGGAAAGAAACTGAGAGTGTGCTAATGGTTTTTATAATGCCTGAATTAAATTAGATATGTTTTATAAACACTTTATGTATGCAAAGTTTGCTTTCTTTGGAAATATATATACTTAAAAATACATAAGCAATAATTTGTAACTTTCTAATAGAAATTATCCTAATTGAACCTAATAAGTCCTATTGACTATTGTGGAATTGTCCCTTACTAAATTATATATGCAAATTTTCAATAGTGTAATTTAGTTATTTCTAAGCTATATTAAAAATAAAAGTAATTATCTTGCATTTGTTATCTTTTTTAAAATATTTGAATACTCATTGGTTTGGCTTTAAAAAATTACATTTGAAAATTACAAATGTCATAATTAAGATAAAAACATGTAATTTATGTGTACGTAAAATTACATTTATAAGCCTGTCTCTAGTCAAATATCTAAATGTCCAGCTGCAGAAATTCTAGGGGCAATTTATTATATTTTCTACCACATTTATCAATAGACATTAAGTTGACAATTGCATGTAAATTACTAAATTATGTGAAAAACATCACATGATTATACACTAACTGCTTTGTGGTATGCATTTTATACTTATTAAGAATAATACATGTTTTCCTAAAGTATTGTAGGCAAATATTACAGAATATTATAGACCACAGTATTACAGAAAACATTACAGAACACCAGGAACAAATTTATACCCAAAAAATGATCTGCAAAAGATTGAATTTTACTAATATAACATGACGGTAGAAGTACAAGCACTAAATTTCACTGTGGGCTTCCTGGTATCTAGGAGAAACAGAAAATAAGGTGTATTATACACTTTCCATTATAAAAGGAAGTATATGTGTTGATATGGAAAGAACTGTTTTATGTCACTAAATTCATATAAATGAATATGTTAAGGACATGATCATCAACAACACTCTTATGACTCATTACATAAGAACGTCTGAAAGAGCCGATGACATAATAAATTGTAACTAGTGAAAATATGTGTGTGGAGAGTTTTACTTAGAAAGGAACCATGGCTAACATTTACTGGGCTCTCACTGTGTGGGCACTAGAAACACTTACATGTAACAGCCTGTTTAAACTTCACATCATCCGAGAAAATAGATATCACATGGCATGTATTTGTATTCAACCATATGCACTGAGTACTCTTTAGTTCTAGGCACTTAGAATTTCTAAGCAAATAAAACAGCAAAAGGTCTTACCCATCGTCTCGGATAAAGAAACTGAGACTCAAGGTCATGAAATGTTAAGGTCATGGAGCCAGTCACATTAAGCCAGATGAGTTTCAGATACGTAAATACATATTAGGATTGTTTATCAATCCACTTCAAGCATCCAATCATTTGAGTTCTCTCTGACCAAATGAGAGGATATGTTGCCAGTGAGAGAAAAAAGAGAAAGTGGGGAAAGCATCAATTTGGGGTAAAAAATAACCCACTACCCCAAAGCCAAAAATATTAATTATTTAATTATTCTCTCAATGTACTCGTTTTTCTCAAACCTTTACTGAGAACCTACTCTATGCTATTCACTGCTATAGACTTGGGAGGTATGTAGGTGAGTAAGGTGTGATGTTTGACTTTCAAGACTCACAGTCTTGCTGGCTATGAGGTTGGTGTGAAAACTCAAATAGATGATGTCAATTCAACAAAGAAAGTACAACGATGTTTGTGTGTTCTGAAGTCAGAGGCATGGAAAGGAAGGGTCTCTCCAGCCTAGTAGGAACAGAGAAAGGAGATAGTCCTGAACTGCTTTATAAGGGGTCAGTAGTCAAAACGCTGAATATCAAAAAATTAGGATGTATACAAGTTAAGGGGAAATTACTTTTAGAAATTGAAGGAGAGAAGGAAGCAAATCAATCCTATTAGATAAGCTCAGAGAACATCCAAAGGGATGTGGAGATAGACAGAATTGGATTAAAAGCAAGAAACGAGGCATTTAACAAATTTTTGTAAAAAAAAAAAAATGATCAAGATGGCATCCCGCATTGGATCCTGGAACAAAAAGTAGGTATTAATGGAAAAACTGGCAAAATTTAAGTGAAGTTAATAGTAATGTACAAATGTCAAGCAGTCTCCATGGTGGAGACTTTAAGGACATTAAAGACACATCTTGAGTAATGTCAGATATATTTTGTATCTCCTACAGTGTCTGATTTCATTGTAGTACCTAACAGACACATACTAAGAAGCTTTTTCTATAAAACTCTACTTTTATCTATTTAATAAAGGAAGCAGAATGTTTCTATTTCATTTTTGGTGTAACTGTTATATATAGAATATAAATAATTCTATTATATATTTTAAACTTACCATTCTATGTGATATATTATGATTGAACTTTAGTTAAAACCAAAATGAGCATTTTAATGAGAAAATTTACAGATAAGTGATTTTGAAAACAGAATGAATGGCTTACAAATTACTGGAAATAACACAAACCAGAAGAATTCAATGAGAGGCAATAAAGGATTCTGAGATGAAAGTTATAAAATATCAAAACCAATGAGGGTCATTTGAATATCAAAAAGACAATGCATGAATCTATGATTCTGAACTAATGTAAGAAGAAAAAATACTCTCCTAAAATTTACATCATTTAATGGAAAAAAAATTAAGAAGTAAATCAACCAGCAAGAATTTTGATAAGAAAAAAAATTGCTAAGCAACAGGCAGTAACCAAAACCATAATGATCGTTTTAAGTAGAAAATTACATTTATTGCCTTAATACATTCAGATTATAAAAATAAAAGCCCAATAAAAAGCACTGGTCCTATCTGTAAAGGAACAAGATGATACAAAACAAATGATTCTGGCACAAATCTGAGGTTGCAATTTTACATGTTAAGATATGTGTTATGAATAGGTGAATAATTTTTTTTTCAAGTCTCCAGTATTGCAGGATGCTATATCTACTTGAGAAGTACTAAAACCATGCTTTCACTCTTAGGAACCTCTTCATCTTTTTGAGTGTCATAATAAGATTGGCAATATCAGTGATGTTAGTTGTTTCCAAAGGGAAACATAATCAGTATTCCCATCCTGCATGTCCTTTTTGATAGGACTTTACCATTCTCCCCATGAAAGCAGGAGTCTCCCCTCTCCCTTAATCTACCTTGGTCTTGATTGGCTTTGGCCAAGAAAATGGAGCAGACACAGATGTGGTGTGGAATGGCTTACACACCAGAGGCTTAGGAAACCTTAAAGCTTCCCTTCTCACCTTCTTGGATCTTTGTTGGTAGATACCAGGAGGCTCTCTGTAGAATATCCCAAAGAGTCAAAACAAACAAACAAACAAAAAACAAAACAAAACCCAACAATAACAACAACAAAACCCTAAAAAACAAAAAATCAAACAAAACAAAATCACACACAGACACACAAACACACAAAAACCCACAAAAAGTACTTCCTGGAACTAATACTAGACTAATTTTTTGACATGTATATAAGAATAAAAGAGAAAAGCGTTGAGGGTTGTTTTAATTGAGAGGTTTGCAGGTTTGATGACTGGGCTTTTGGTTGATGAGGTGTGACCGAGAAGGGAGAGAGAATCTCTGTGGGTACAGTGGGGGTAATTTCATAGAGAAACAGGAATACCATATTTACATAAAGGTAACAATATTTTTACTAAAATGGAAGGAGAAATATAGGGCTAAATTATGGCTTGTATTTATTTTTACTCGTCAGGCACAGTCTTAATGGTTGCATATGAATTATTTGTTATTCATCACAAAAAGTTATATGAGTTCTGAGTTATTAGAATCATACTTTACAGATGGGGAAGTTAAAGCTTAGAAAGTTAGGAACTTAGAGATGTCACGCTCTTTATAACTAATGTAGCCCCAAATTCTAACTCCAAATTATGATTGAGACTTTACCCATGCTCTAGTAGATGTTAAAATTCTAATTTGCTTGTTTCAGGGTGGCCTCTTATGAGTGTGGGTGCCACACGGCGAGAAAGACAGAGATATAGTCAGTGACAGAGATAACATTGGAGGAGTACTTAGCTTAGAGAAGAGTATGACAGCAAAGACAGAGACTAAAAATAGCCCTCCTCTTTGTTCCATTCCTCTGTGAGTCTAGGTATATGCACCTTGACATCACTGGAGGGTCTTGGAATATCCAATGGCGAGAAGACTAGCTTTTATTAGAAGAGCAGACAACCTCATTTCCTAGAGAACGAAAAGAATGATCAGCTCATCTGGGTTTTTAAAGTTTGTGAAGAAAAACAACTTGGTCTCAAAGAAGACTTCAGGGGAGGCAAGGATTGGGAGTTTTATATCTCATTCTGGTCAAGCATTCAAGGAGTTGGCTGTACCATGGAAGTTGGTTGTAAATTGAGAGAGCTGAGTGCTAAGAATTATCACCATTGGAATGCGGGGGTGAAGAATATCCAATTAACTAATAATAAAGGACTAGGGTTGCCTTCTCTCAGGAGAGGCTTCGTCTTCAGTGACAGTCTATCACAGTGGGCAAGGGACAAGGCAAGCCTTCAGTGGTTGCCAAGGCAGAAACTGGAGCTAGAGCTATAGAATGATGGACAGTCTCCTTCTGATGTGGGCTGGACATACTGAGGTCCTTGCCTAATTGGCAGTGGTGGCATAAGATGGACATCTAGAACTTCGTGTTAGTAAGATAAGATATGGGAGAGTGTAGTTCACTAAGAGGATAAAATTTAAATGAGGTGCTTAAATTCACATCCCAAGTTTGTGAAGCAGATTTTATCTGTTTTATTATGTAATAAAGCCATGGAAGTATATTCCTTAATCACAGTGTGTCTATAGGCCTGTATAAGTAGGACAGAAAATTTTAACATTTCCTTTGCCAGACTTCAACACCTAGAAGTGTGAGTTTTGTTTTTGTCCTTTGTGTTCCAGTTCCAACTCTGGCCTTATTTTTCATGGCTATAGGGATATTGTCCGTGACATAGACTGGTATGAGTTGGTGTCCAGAAGTCAGCATTTAGTTTTTTCTACAGGCTACTTTTCCCACAACTGATATCCAAAGAAGGGGATTTTTCCAAGAGTTGTCTTATGGGAGATTTGAAAAACGCTGGGCAAACAGCCTGTGACTGATTTCTGTGACCTTACTTCTTGTTACCTAAGGACAAGGAGAAGGTCTATAATTTCTAGCCCCTCAGAAAGAATAGTCTAGCAGCATCTGGTTCTTCTGAAATATCACATATTGTTTTTAAAAAAAGACAAAACTACATTGAAAAAATGTGTACACTAGAGTGTAGAAAGAAAGAGTGCCTTTATAGCTATTCCTTTAAGGGCATGTTGCAGACTGAATTGCCTTTGAAGAAAACATGAATATGTGCTCTTTTAAAGATTCCAAAATTTGATTGTTCTTCAGGAGGTTTGAAAGACAAGAACTCCTGAAAAGCTGCATTCATTTCCTTTTTGTCCTTGGGAGCTGTCTAAGAAAAGGATATGAGAAACAGTCAATGTTAGAACAGAGCTGCAAAGTTGCTTTGCAAAATGTTGTAATTCTGGTATTAGTGTTTAAAGGAAAAGGCTGAAGTTATTTCTAATATAGGACACTGATTTTTCCTCAAGTCTTTTAAATATCCATTTTGAAGGTAGGAGGAGATAACCTGACCTTTACATCTATCCCCAGTGTTGACACTTAAACAGTGTGAGTCATACAACACTGCTGCTCTAGAAGGTTCCTTGGCTATCTACAGGTGGGTCCAAAACCAAAATGAGCAAAAATTTGCTATGTTTTAAAGCACATTTTCCGTAGAAGATGCTAATTTTTCCTTAAGAACACAAATTAAATCCTAAGAGAACACAGATTTGTTTTTGGCATCGATTAGTTACAATTATTGATATTATAACTGAATTATATTGAATAAGTGTACATCTTAGGCTCTCTCCTTCCCTGAACGTTATTTAATCCCTGATTCACAGTAAGAGAGGATAAAGACTGAGTGAACAAGCCTGAAGTTTAACAGGTTTCTTTTTAGGTCTATGTCAAAACTACAACAAAACTTCTGGGTCAGAGTAATTGGAACATGCTAGTGGAAAATATAGATTACCAAAGATATATGCTTACTCTCTTTTTTCAGTATACCTTTATTTGGCCTCAATAACATAATTTCCAAGATGTTGAAAACGAAACCACTATGCTATCGATGTAATTGGGATAATAAATTATTCTTTAGCTGTTAGCCTAAATTTTTTAAATTATAGGCATCATTAATCCTTACACTTAGCTTTTTCTGTATCTTTCAAAATAGACCCTCAAGAAAGTGTCATCATATAAATTTACTTGATATTTAAAGAATACCCAGTAACAGAAATATACACTCTTTCAAGTACACATGGAACATTCATCATGACAGACCATAGTCAGTCATAAATTTAAAATAATTAAAATCATATACTGTAAATTCTCCAAAAATAAAAAAGAAAATTAAACCAGTGATCATTCACAAAAATGTCTAAAAAATTTGAAGAGTTTGGAAATGAAAAAATTCACAGATTTCTAAATAAAATATGAGCTAAAGAGGTTGTCACTGGGAAATCATAATTATAAATCAATAAATTTAAAACATTCAAATACTGAGAAAATAAGTGAAAACCAAAACCATCATTATTATAATAATGAGGAACTTCTAGCCAGACAAATTGGAGGGAAAGAGAAAGAGGAAGGGAGAAGTGGGGGAGAGAGAGAGAGAGAGCAAATTATCAATATCAAGAATGAAAGAGGGAATGTCATGAAGAACGTACTGCCATTAAAATCCTAATAAAAGAATGTTATTTACAAAGTTGTCATTAAGCTCAACAGCTTAGTTACAACTGACACACATACAAAGATGTAAACTATTAAAGTTCACTCAGGAAGAAATAGTCTAAAAAATCCTATATCAACTAAAGAAATGGAATTTACAGTTAAAAATCCTTTCAAAGAAGTGAAATTTAGGCCCAGTGGTATCACTGGTGAATTCTTTGAAATACTGAAGAAAGAATGAATATCACTTCTGTACAAATCTTGAAAATAGGAAAGGAAGAAAACCTTTCTAATTTGTTTTATGAGGCCAATACTACCCTATAGCAAAACTTGTCAAGAAATTATATAAAACTATACACCAATATATTTTGTGAATATGACCCCAAATTCTTACAAATATTAACAAGTCCTACCCAGAAATATATGAAAAAACAGTATATCATGCCAAGTGGAATTTATTCCAGGAATAGAGTTGACTAAATAGTCAAGAATCAATCATGTGATCACTGTATCAATAATCTGAGAAGAAAAAGCCTATGACCCTCTCAACGCACATAGAAAACTCATTTGGAATAATTCAACATTCATTTATAATGAAAATTCCTCGCAACAAGTAATAAGAGGGAACTCCTCAACTTGACAAATATCATAGTATCTATACAAAAAGCCTACAACTAACATTATATTTAATAGCCAAAGACTGAGTGCTTTTCTCCCAAGATTGGGAATAAGGCAAGGAGCTTTGCCCATACCATGTTCACCTAGAGATCCTAATCAATGCAATAAAACAAGCAAAAATGAGTGAATAAGTGAATGAATGCAGATTAGAAAGGAAAAAATAAAGCTGTCTTTATTTTCAGTAGACATAGTGGCCTAAGTAAAAAATCCCAAATAATTTGTGGAAAATGATTTTAAGTAGTAAGTGTGTTTTGCAAGGTCACAGGATACAAAAATCATTGTAATTCCTTACATTAACTGAACAATTAGGAACTATTTTTATAAAACAGTAATCATTTAAAACAGCAACAAAAAGAGACACAGCTAAAAAAAATATATGCAAAATATATATGCTTTAAAAATACAAGACACTGAAGAGATAATAAAAAGGATCTAAACAAATAGCACTATGTAACATATTCATGGATTAGAAGACTTAACATTGTTAGAATGTCAAGTCTTCTTCAAACTGAAGAAGTATATTCAGTGCAATTTTAAAAATAATTCCAGCATAGTTTTTGGTAGAATTTGGCAGCCTGATTCTAAACTTTCTAAGGAAAAACAAAGCTAGTATGGGTAGAACAACTCTGAGAAAGAGAAACAAAGGAGGAGGATACCTGAATTCTGTACTTAATATAAAAATCAAACAATTGAGACAATGTGGTATTATTGAAAGGATAGAAATAAACATCAATGGAATAAAAGAGAAAGTCTGGATATAGAGTCACAAATATATGGTCCATTTATTTTCCACTAAAGTAGCAAGGTGATTCAAAGGAGAAAAGATGATATTTTTCAACAAAATGTTCTTTTTTTTTAAAATGTATGATTCCAGTTCTTATTATGTTCTTTAAAAACCAGATATCTACATGGAAAAAAAAATATTTGTGAAGACCTTAACCAACTTGGAATATATCACAGAGCTAAATGTAAAATATAAAACTATAAAACTTCTCAAAGAAAACATAGGAGAAAATCTTTATGACATAGGTTTAGGCAAAGATTTCTTATATAAAGCATAACAAGCATGAACCATTAAAATATTGAGAAATAAAAATTAAAACAAATGCTCTTTGAAGAGCATTGAAAGACACTGTTAAAAGATATAAAAAAAAAAAAAAAAAAAAGCCCGGAAAAATATTTGCAAAAACACTATATATGTATTAATGACTGGTGCCCAAAATATAAAGAATCATCACACATCAGTAAATACAAAGATTCTTCACAACTCAATAAGAAAAGAAACAATTCAATTAAAAAATGGACAATAGGATTTGAATGATTGGCCAAAAAGAGATAAGGATGGAAAACAAGCACGTGAAAAAATGTTCATCATTAACCATGAAGTAATTACAAACTAAAACCACAATGAGAAACCACTACGTACCTATTAAAATGAACAAGCATATATATAAACTAGTATATACATAAATGGATAGTACATATTGCTGTTGGGGACACAGAGCAACTAAAACTCTGTTTTTCTGATAGAAATCCTAAATGGCCGAATCAGAGCCAGACAGACTCCTATAAAGTTCAATATACAAGAGAAACTTGTATGTTTCTTAGCAAACTTAGCGAACAAACCAGCAAATCTCTTGCTAGGCTGTCACCCAACAGAAACGAAGACGTATGTCCCCACAGTAACCAGCACGTGGAAGTTTATAGCAGCTTCATTCAAAATTGACAAAACCAAGAAAAAAACTCAAATGCCCATCACCTAGTGAAAGAATACACAACTTGTGGTCCAAGAAGAGGGAACAACATATGGATGTGTGCTACACAACTGTGGATCCCAAAAGCATTATGTCATGCAAATGAAGAAAATTGAATGGTTACAAACTGTGTGGTTACATTTCTATGACATTCCAGAAAAGGGAAAAAATTATAGAGACAGAAAAATACAAAACAAAACAAAAACAAAAGCCTCAGTGTTGTTATCAGGGGCTTAAGATTGGGAGAGGGATGTTTTTGGGGTAGTGGAAGCGAAATCTGATTTTGGTGCTAGTTACGTGACTACTCATCTTTGCCAAAATTCATAGAACTGTGAAAACGGTAAATTTTAATGCACTGAGGGATGTCTTAATGAACCTGACTTACATTTCATATATAATTATATAATTAAGTTCACGCAAGGATGGTTTCACCCAGGGTTTTCTGTAGACATGTGAGATAAAATGGTAAAGAATTAAACACATGATTTTCAGGCCAAAATCAGAGATGGAGAGTAGGTTTGGGGGAGAAACCTTTCTGGAAACCCACAACTCACTACATAGGAACCCCTTATTCAACCTGCTAGTAACCCCAGGTCGGAAGCTCAGTGCGGAGGGAATGCTCAGGGTCTCTGGAAAAATGCCAACCTCAGAACTAGGTGAACATCAGGAAGCAGATCAGAGCTGCTGGATCTTCCATTCCAAAAATCAAAACCAGATCTGCTCCAGTATGTTTTCCTCTCTATTTCCCATCCTTATGTCTGCAGCTCAACCACTTAATCATAATCCATTCACTTTATGTTCACAACATCACTCCTCATGAGGATGGTGAGGGGACTCATGAGGACACGAAGCCTGAGAGAAGGATGTAGGCACGAGGACCTTGAAGTGACGCTTCCTATCTTCGAATATTTCAAAGTCCGCCAGGAAAACACAAAATGCCTTTATGACGTGAAGCTCCCAGCCCCTAACGAGGATTCGTTATGGGGAAGGCGAAATTAGTTAAATATAAGGAAAATGTCTCATGATCAGAAGCAGCCAAAACACTAGAATAGCTACCATATGTTGAGAGAGTGTGCCACACATTATCTCTTTCAATCTTCTAAGTCCTTGAAATGGGCTTTTATAGATAATATAAAACCGTTAAGTTTACAGAACTAATGACCAGCGTAGCAAAGAGCTGAACCAAGGTCTCTCTGCTCTGCTCTAAGATCTCCTAGTGCATACCGGTGATCATTGACTCCACTCAAGCCTACTGGGAACCCCTTGGCTGGCACATTTCACTAGGGGTTCCACAGCAGATGAGCTAGATACCATCTGCTTGCTACTTAGATATTATCAAGCCATTAATATTATGAAATTCCTTATTAGCATTTTCTTATTCACAGAAAAGAATCTCTCCTGTCCTCTGTACATTTTTTGTCATTGTTCCATTACTCTGCAGTTTCTTTCTCTTACACATCTTTCTTCATCACCTTGCCTCACTAGAGTTATGTTCAGGTGGAAGAGGAGACTTTTTAGTCCATAACAGCATCATTGCACCCCTGCCAGTGAGTGGAGGTTGCCAATAATCTGCTCTCACACGCAGATGCTGCTCCTGGCCCTGGTATTTGAGGCTGGGAAGTTGGCTGCCACCTTTCAGCACTGTGCCAAAGTCTGCGTGGAAGGAGGCACTTTTCCCTACTCAAATCTTGCACAGAACCCCAAAGGCTTATTTGGAGCATTGGTGGATATTTAAAAGAAAAGTTCAGGATCCTGAAAAGGGCTGATAAGAAAGGCTTCCTGTTTGTTTCCTCTGTGCATTCTCCTTTGGTTTTTCCAGGTTATTGAAACATGTTGAATAAATTTGATTCCTTCATTAGTTACTTTTCACGTTTTGTATGTTCCTTCACCTACTTTCTATACTTTGTTATTTTTAGAGGAGTGGTTTGGGAGTCATAAAATTGTAAGGAACCTTAGATGTCCGGCAATCCAATCACCATCCACTACAGGAATTCCTTCTCGACCATCCATGGGAAAAAATTACCATTACATTTTTTTCTTGAACACCTCACATAATGAAAGAGCAGATCATTCTGCCATGAACTCTAGTTGTGAAGGAATTATTTTCATCTCTAAATAACTTCTACCACATACTGGTCTCTAGAACAACACAAAACGTCTTTGCTCTGCCTTTCAAAGGGCAGTTATTCAAATATTTGGATATATGACACCTTCTTTAGCTGCCTGTTTATATCTTGCCTGGGACTCTGTTTCTAAAATGACTTGTAATCCTGTTATATGTAGTTTGTGACAAAACCCACACCTATTCTTCCATTATCTCTCCGAGGTACTTTCCCTGGATCACTGGGAATCAGAAAACTAACATTTCCAAGACTCACTTGCTAGGTGGATTTGGACAGGTATGAAGGTAAAATTGAAGGCCAGCAAAGAAAGAAGGCAACTGCGGTTCAGGCAGCAGGAGAACCAGTGCTCTCCCATGGCATTAGCAACAGTGGTATCTCCCACCACTGCAGGGAAGGTGGCTCTCACTCGAGGCAGGACCAAGTATGAGGTCCTGAGCACCAACTCCAAAGCTGTGGCAACTTCTTGATCTCTGAGTAATACCACCTTTCTCCTTGATCATCATATCACATCTCTGTCTGCCTGTAGTGTCTAGAGGCGCTTGTTTTCCTGATGGGACCCTGATTGTGAACTCTCAGGACACGTATCACATTCTGCATTGCGGTAGAGTGTTCTGTGTTCATACCTTATCTCACCACTAGCTCAATGATGCATATGACACCTGGCAGGGATGTGGCTCATAAATGTTAGGTATGCAAATTCTTTTATCTTTTGGAATCATGTCTCCCCTTAGCTTCCTCTTCTTCAGACTACACCCACCCAGTTTATTCATTGTTCCTCATAAAGCATCATTTCTAAATATCTCATCTTTCTGATCATCCTCTGTATATCATTCTCTATTTCATTGGCTCTTAAAATGTCACATGCAAAAATAAACAAAACACTCCAGATATGGTCTAACAAGAGAATTCAAAATGAAAAGAACATTTCATTCATAATCTGAACACTACCCATTATGCAAACTTTGATAGTATTTGCATTTTTGTAGAAATCATGTAGCACACAAAACTTATATTAAAATTCTGTTTAAAAAAAATAAAATTCTGTTCCAACACCAACACCGTAAGTCAGCTTGGAATCTCAAACTCAAGATAATTTCAATTTCTCATTCTTTTATCTTTGCCATTTGTAAATCTAATACGCTGCTTTTCTACGCCTTCATTCAAGATACTGCTATGGTGTCAAATAGGACAATCCCATATAGCATTAAGCAATGTTGCTGAATATAGCTTTATTCCTAACCATGAGTTAGATGGAGTTAGAGGTCTCTGTATTATTCTCAAATTCATTATTCCCCTATGCTAAGTGATGTTCTTGATCTCTCACTAGTCCAGAGTTTTGAAATTCCAAGTTTATTTTAAATATAATTTATTGTTCATTTTCATATGTCTAAGAGCTTGAATTTCTGTTTCATAGGTTAATTTGTAAGGATTTGGCACTGTTCATTTTCCAAATACTGAATCTATTTTGTCCAAAAGAAAAATCCATAGTTGCCATATCTGTTTTGCTGTTGTTTAATACAGTTCAAATTTCTAGATATTTTGCATCCTCAAAGGATTTTTTGGCAAATCATTTCTTTTAAAAATGGACTGTGATAAAAAATTATTGGATGGACATATGGCTCTTGGAAATGCATGCAGGAGTCCTTGGAATAATTCACTGTGGTTTTGATTTACATTTCCCTGATGATTGGTGATGTTGAACGTCTTTTTACGTACCTAGTGGCCACTTCAATATCTTTTTGAAAAAAAAGTGTCTATTGAGGTCCACTGCCCATTTTTATTTGGATTATTTGTGTTTTATTTGCTACTGAACTTATGAGTTCCGTATTTATTTTGGACAGTAACTCTTTATCAGAAATGTAGTTTGCAAACATTTTTTTCCCATTTTGCAGTTTGCCTTTTTATTTTGTTGATCATGTCTTTTACTATGCAAAAGCCTTATAATTTGATATAGTCCCATTTGTTTATTTTTGCTTCTGTTGCTTGTGCTTTGGGTGTCATGTGCATAAGATCATTGCCTTATATGTGGAATCTAAATAAAAACAAGCTCAAAGAATCCCAGAACAGATTGCTGGTTGCCACTGGTAGAGGGTGAAGAGAGGAAGAAATGAGTGAAGGTGTTCAAATGGTGTTCAAAAGGAGAGGAGGAAATGAGTGAAGGTGTTCAAATGAGTGAAGGTGTTCCAGATAAATATGTAAAGCAAAGTCATATACATAGAATAGAATTTGAAATGAGTTATAAAGAGAACAAAAGCTCAGGGGACAAACACACCACTTCTTAGTAGAATAGTTAGGGAAAATTCTTTGTCAGAAGTCAAGCCCATTGTAAGGATAAATAGAACATTAATCTAGGTGGACTGAGGAGATCATTTTGGTTGTTGAGCAAGTATATATGTGTACATACATACATGCACACACATGCAATGGGTTTGACATATCCTGGTGAGTAGCTTAATCTGTTTGCAAAAATACTGGATATCACCTGAGTCAAGGTTGTAGTAAAATAGAGAAAAGGACAGAGGCAAGATTGTATTCGGACTTCAATGTCCCACAAAATGTTTAGTCTACAGGGTATGGAAAAATACCAAAGCATTTTGCATAGGAAACTAATACGAGGAAACATAATATGTTTATTTTCTCTTTCTATCAGAAAGACACTGGCCAATGATTTGGTCTCTTAGGCAGTCTAGCAGTAAATATTCACTTAGGTATTTGTAACCTGATTTCTTTTTTTAAGTCAAACAGTAAAGAAAATATTCCAAGAATATTTTGCTGAAGTTGATGCATTTTATTCATCGATTCGGAAAAAAGGGTTGATGGGTAAGGTCTTAGAAAAATCTACCAGACTTCTTTAAGAACAGATGCTTTTGTATTTTCTTGCTCATGCTGGCACACTTGTCAAGGCACTGAAACCTGAACTACTCTAGAAACCAACAGACTCATCCAGTCTGGGAAAGAGGGGATCTCTCCCAGATGCTTAAAAATGTCCATTTAGTAAAATGTGGAAAGTAAATTGCTTCAATTTTGCTTGCAGAACTTGATATGCAACAGTGACAATTTCCAATACTGAGCAGTTGCCCAGGGGCGGGTCAAATAAATACATTGTTTCAAGTTTTTAATATACATGATTGCTTATCTTTCCTTTTTTTTTTTTTTTTTTTGTTACTTCTAATTTTAATGGCTCAGTATCCAAAAGGTAAAATGAATAACAATGAAGACGGCAGACAGCTTTACTTAGCTCCCTTTTGCCAGGTAAAAGAGTTTGGAATGCAAAACAAGTGTATGTGTGCAGTGATCTTAGTAGACGGAAGGAAACAGCTATAATAGATGAACTTTAGTCTTCAGCCAGAAGACCATGAAGGGTGAGACGTGCAGAATCGGTCAGAATGATGGAAGGTTGTTTTGATGTTTAAAGGGGTTGCAGTTTTAGTCAGCGGTTTGTCTCTAGCGCAGCATAGTAAATTACAAAATTTCTAATACTGCCTGTTTGCCATCTGTTTTTGAGAAATTATATCTGATAATAGACAATACAAAAGCATGACCTTGCTCAGCTTCAGTGGAAACCACCCAAACAAAACCACTGACTTTTCTCCCATTTCTAGAGATACTAAGAGAAGATAGGGAAGGGAATCTGCACAATTATACCACCCTGAGATTAAACTGCATTTTATTTAATCAAGGGGAAATCACAGAATGCTGGTCTTATGAAGACTCTTATTTTATGATTTAGCCATAATACCATAAGAGATAGTTTCCATAGATATCTTTTAGAGGACTTAATAAGTAAAACAGAAAATGAACTAGCAGTGTATTTTCTAATGCCTCTTTGTCAGAAACACCTGTTGTATCACTGGAAGGTCATTATTTCTGTTAGGTTTATTTTATTTTTTTATTTTATTTTTTTTTAAAGATTTTATTTATTTGACAGAGAGAAACACAGCGAGAGAGGGAACACAAGCAGAGGGAATGGTAGCGGGAGAAACAGGCTCCCCACTCTGCAGAGAGCCCGATGCGGGGCTCGATCCCAGGACTCTGGGATCATGACCTGAGCCGAAGGCAGACGCTTAACGACTGAGCCACCCAGGCGCCCCTGTTAGGTTTATTTTAAAGACGTAATATCCAAGGGTGCCTGGGTGGCTCAGTGGGTTAAAGCCTCTGCCTTCAGCTCAGGTCATGATAATCAGGGTCCTGGGATGGAGCCCTGCATCGGGCTCTCTGCTCAGAAGGGGGCCTGCTTCCCCCTCTCTCTCTGCCTTCCTCTCTGCCTGCTTGTGATCTCTCTCTCTGTTAAATAAATAAAATCTTTTAAAAAAATTAAAAAAATAAAGATGTAATATCCAGAAAGATCAATTATTAGCTATATTTACAAGCTTTGATTTTAATTGGCATTTATCTGTTTCCAGAAATTAAATACACATTGGAATATAAACAGATTTTCATCAAGAGTGATTTTCGAAAGACCAGGTTATAGACAAAGCAAAACAAGGCATGATTTTAGACAATGAAAGTGATATTGAAATAAATCTTTAAAAATGTGCATATTTAAAGAAAATTGCATTCATATCATGTATTGTGGACTATGACTTGAGTATGCTTCGTAAAAACCAGTCACATAAATTTATAATCATGTAATATATATATGTTAATAACGTGCTCTTTTGACACATATAATTATAGATTTTCTATAAATTTGTTTATTGTGTAAAAGGGCACTTCATTTTTATAAGAGATACCCACTGAATTTTCCAATTAAAATATCCATATATGCAAATTGGATTTTTATTTAAGTTCCTAGTGGTCATATGCTTTCATAACAAATGCCTAAAACTCACTTTAGAAGTCAAGGAATATGGCTTGTTATTGCAACTCTGGGATAAAAACAAGAAGAACTTCAAAGAAACTGTTTCAACTGTAAGCCAAAGACCTTATTTCTTAAAACATAATTCCACAAATCATTTCACTAAAAAAAAGGTACATTAAAAAGTCACAACATAAGTACCAAAATATGTAACCAAACCAACATACGAATCCACAAATTAAATTCAGTAAATGCTCCAACAACAAATTATGTAACTCTATTCTTAACTAATTCTGTATACTCATAATATAAATAATATTATTATTCTTAATCCCTTACAAGTCATTTTATCTAGCTGAAAATCACTCTCACATGAATCATATCATGCATTTCGGGGAAACAGAATATGTGGCTCGCTCCTCGTCTCTCGATAAAAAAAGAAAGATACTTTTTAGAGAGAGTTACATGTGCTACCAAAAACCATACAACTCAATATAATGATGCAGACTAGATAACACACACATTCATCAGTGTAAACACAGGTGACCTACGCGTGCCAGGCCATCAATCTGCTCCGAGCTGCCATCCCGCTGAGACCCGTCCAGCTCCCTGATGGTAAATCTTTACACCATTATTTTATCCCCTGTGCTGACAAGACATCTCATGCTTTGAGTAGCCAAATGTTTACATGCAAGGACATCCTGTCCATCATTGTTATTAGCTCTCTACCTCCATGCATGAGCAAAGAACGTTAAAGGCCAAATGGGTGAGAAAAATAGTTTCTTCCGGGCCTCAGCTTTACCAATGGAGCCTGATTCTCATGGAATGTGTGAAGGGATTTGTCTTTTTAAAATATACAAGGACTAGTTCTGAGACTCGAATTTCGTACCAGGAAGTCTGAGGAAACAACCGTTTTGTGAATGTGTACTTATGGAGTGAGCGTTAGATAAAGTGCTGAGAAATGGGATTTCTGTTTCTGCCTCCAACCAGTTACATGACCGCATCAAATCTCTTACCCTGGTTTTCATTCTCTTTTATTTCTTTCTCTTTTAACGAGCAGCTTTCTTTTAGCCAAAGAATGTAGTACAAACTAAATGTTCAATAATGCCTTAACCATCTCTCTGCATAAATGTTTCAAGATAATTTTTAGTACTTCCTAAGGTAATTTTACCAAGTGATTTTGATATAAGGGTACTCAAAGAAATCCTTATAAATTGTTTCAAATTACAGTTTTTCTCCTGGTCATTAATCACTGCATTGGCATTCAACTATTGACTAATCTGATCTAGTTTTAAAATGTAATATTTCTTTTCCAAAAGACACTTGGAGATTCAATATTCTTCTCAAACAGTAGTGTGTAAGTCTTGATGAGTGATAATGTAAGTGTTCCATTCTGTGAAAATATAAAGAATGGGTCTGTATTTAATGTGTACACAAAAACCTGTGTGGGAAGCTCTATGAAGGCAGTGACCATGGGTCTTATTCATCATTACATTTTTCAGGGCCTAACAAGATACTGAACAACAGCAAGTGGTCAATAAATACTGATCATGGAAAGTGAGGTTAAACCACCATCGTTGAAAGTAAAGGTAAAAACTAAGAACCAAGGAGAGAACCCTGTGGAATCCCTTGCTGATCTGGAATTAGGGTCTCGGAACCAAGAAGGACTGCTTTCCTAATGACATGGGAAGTGGAGGATGGTTTAGCATGGACCAAAAAGAAACATACTTCTTAGTGAGAAGAAAAAGAGCATAAGCTGGCAAGCCTCCCAATCCTCTTTTTATTTGAAAACAGTTTGTGTTGCATTCAAACACTGTTCTGTGAATATGGACATCCTGCCAACTAAAGGGGAAAGGCTTTTCTACCATACTGCTTCCAGAAAGAAGTCTTCATTCTCCAGATGCTAGCAAGAAAGTAACACCACAAGCACACAATCCACCTTTTTTTCATTGTTAAGTCTTCAGAGCTGCTTCTATATAATTGCTTTCTTTCTCCTTTCATCCACAAAACTGTAACATCTAACAGAAGTAGATTAAAATAATACAGCTTGATCATTTCATTGTAAGTCCACGCTTTGACTCACGTCATGATCTATTTAGTCTGAAAATATCCCTATCTTCAAATACTCATTTCTCTTGCTTTAAGTTCAAAGTTATTTTAAATATCTTGACTTAATATGAAAGAAGTCGGTAATATCTTCCTATGTCTCTTCCCTTAAGAATAAGTCAGTCATTGGCAATTACCTAAACACGAAACACATTTTCAGAAGTAAGGCTTTTTAAAGGGGCATGACAATGTAACTTTTCAGCAAAGTCTGATGTCTTGAAATCTCATTTACCAGTAATTCTTGTCAAGAATTGGGGCACCTGGGTGGCTCAGTCGTTAAGCGTCTGCCTTCGGCTCAGGTCATGATCCCGGAGTCCTGGGATCGAGCCCCACATCGGGCTCCTTGCTCCGCAGGAAGCCTGCTTCTCCCGCTACCACTCCCTCTGCTTGTGTTCCCTCTCTCGCTGTGTTTCTCTCTGTCAAATAAATAAAATCTTTAAAAAAAAAAAAAAGAATCTTTTGCTCAAAAATCTCACAGGAATGTACACATTAATTAATTCTGACAGCAGCCTGGTAATGTGCCCATATCACAAATAACAACCGGAAAAGGAGGCAGCCGGCAGTGAGATAACCAGAGAACCAATAATCTTAAACTGGTTCCCCCCCAAGAACCATCTCTTGCTCATTCTCTTCTCTCCATCCCTCAAAAAATGTTTCTTTTTAGAGTTGTTGCCACACTGTGTCATGGATATCACAAAATGAAGTGAGAGGGTTTAGAGTTTTCTTTTTCTCCCCTTGAATTCCTGTGATTTCAGCAATGTATTATCTAAAAAGAATATGATAATCCATTTTATAGATGATCTGGTTGTTTTATAATATAAGGAACCTTCCAAGTAATATAGCATACTGTCCAAAGCTATGAGTATGCGTTTATGTTTAGTATCACTGTTGCTTTATTTTTCCTTTGATTGAAATGTAAGTATTACCATGTATGCGAACACATTGTTGGATGTGAAATGACCAGTATTATATATTTCTTTTTAACATCTCCCAGACTGCAGTTTGGAGAATAAGTAAAACACAAGAAGAAGAGTTGTGTTGTGTTGCTTAAAGTTACTTTAACAGTCCAGAAGAAAGATCACAAAAGTTAGACTAAAAGGACATCACTAAAGATGGAGAGAGAGGAGTAGAATTCAACAAGGGAATCTTTTGCCATTGAAAAAGGTAAATTTTTGAATAAGTTTTAAATGAGTCTATTCAGTAGGAGTGGTTATTCATACTAAAAAATTATATACAATATTCAGAATAACTCTGACTTTTTCTAGGTTTAGTCCAGAAAATTTTGAAAACAGCATGCATTGCACTGAAGTTTGAAACTACGACAACATGTAGTTATAAAATTAATCCTCCAATAGAGGTCATGTGCATAGTCAGATGATTGTAAGTTCTACTACATTACACATTCATCACACTTAGGGTAAGAAAATATATCTTGGTATACCATACAGGTTGTTCATTACCATTTTAATGGGGGTTGCCACTGATCAATAGAACTTGGCTTTACCATTGCTCTAGTATTCAGATAAACTTATCAGCTAGAAGACAGATGAGGAGCACAATGTCTTGAAAATAGCAGTCATTCAATATATATTTATCAACTTGAATATGGATGCTTTTCAAACTACAATTAGTTTTCTAAAACCATAAAACACTGACTTAACAAGTTTTCATTTGAGAATGCAAAGGGTCAGTGTCTCCTTAAGAAATCCTTTTTAGATTCTTTCCATTATCAGTTTACTCTTTGATTTCTCCTTTTGATAGTCTAGCTCTTTGGGTTTTGGGTTGATTTTCTTTCTTTTCTTTTCTTTTCTTTTCTTTTCTTTTCTTTTCTTTTCTTTTCTTTTGCCTCTCTCCCTCTCTCTCTCTGTTACAAAGCAAAGCTATATTTCCCATCAACTGTCTGCTAACAATTAGATTTAATGTGATTAAATTGGGAATTATCCTGTGAACTACAGTAATCAGCCACTTTCCCCCCTCTGTTGATTTGATTCATTCCTTCCCTCTATTTCCATTTTAATAATTATTTTATCATTTCACATTAATTTGCTTCCAATAAATTAAATTAAATGCATCAAAGGGCTTCAAAACAAATTAACTTTTTTGCTAAGTCAGGTCTTAAAGATCCAAAATATGATTTTGTTTGTTACCCTGTAGATTATAAATATGCATTACACACTGGGAAAAAGCACTTTCAAATTAATTTTCCATTGCTTTTAAAATATCTGACAATTCCTTTTAGGCCAAAAGAAATTTCATCATAAATTTACTACGTCTTTTAGTTTTAAAATCTTCATAAATTTATTTTAGAAAACATTTGTTTGTTTTTAAACATTCAAAGAAACATTGCATGATAAAATTTTCATGCACAGATTAAAAATCTGTGTTTTCTTAACCTTTTTCTCTTTCTAGAAAAAGAGCTTCCTAATTTTAAAAATTCCTCTGTTGCTTTCATTATTTTATCCTGATTATAACTATACAGAGAAAAGCTGTTTCTTTATACATTTTTAAAGAAGTTCAATTCTTTCTCATGGGGAAAATATGTTCTGTCTTTCCATGGGACCCAGAAAGGCATAGACACAGAGTTTCTTCCAACAAATTCCTTGAAAATAACTTATTTAGAACAGGAAATCTACCTTTTAGAAGATAGTAAACATTGAGGTGCCTGGGTGGCTCAGTGGGTTAAAGCCTCTGCCTTCAGCTCAGGTCATGATCTCAGGGTCCTGGGATCGAGCCCCACATCGTGCTCTCTGCTCAGCAGGGAGCCTGCTTCTCCCTCTCTCTCTGCCTACTTGTGATCTCTCTCTGTGTCAAATAAATAAATAAAATCTTTAAAAACAAAAGAAGAAGAAGAAGAAGAAGAAGAAGAAGAAGGAGAAGGAGAAGGAGAAGGAGAAGAAGAAGAAGAAGGAGGTAGTAAACATTGCATACAAGTTCCTACATGGCTGCGCATGAAACCCTCGAAGTGGAGAAATATAAAAATATTTGATGAGAAAGATGCACCTGCCCTGTGATATCAAGGACCTATTTCCCTGGAAGATGGCAGAGTCCCAGCTCCACATGAACTGTGGAGGCTCTGTGGCCTGGATTCAAGCTTTGGTAGAATAAAGACTGGTGGATGGGAGGTTTGCGTCGGAAGTGTTGGCAGCTGAGAAGTGTGAGGGTCCAGCCCCAACTTCCATGCTCATGAATTCGCTCAGCATTTACTGAATGTCTCTTAGGCCCGGCGGCCATCTATCGCTGACATAGGTATGGCTACAGAAGACATATTTCTTCTTACATGAGCATCTCTTTCGGGATGAATACAGGTTCATAGACTAAAACATGCACAGAAGCTCGAGTAAAAAGAATCCGTAAAGAAATCAAATACAGAGGACAAAGGGTTTCCTTCTAACTGTTGGGACTGGGAAAGGCCACTTGGAATCCCAGCCTTGGATGGAGTCACTGCCCAGATCAATCCTGCTTCCCTGCCCTTTGCAGCCACTGTGGGGGATAATTGTCCCCACGCTTGTTGCTTCTCTCACATTGCCCGCCAGGGAAGAATGTGGAACTGTACATCTTTCTGTCTACGTTTTGCCCCAAGATGAAGCAATTTGTTTTATTTTCTTTTTGATGGCATAATAACAATGGAGAAACAAACAAGGGGAAAACGCTTCAATGCCACACATTATGCTTTCAATTAGATTCTTATCAAAATACTCATTTTTTTTTCCTTTTAATGTACACAGAGAACCAAAGTAAGATCCCCCCCCCCTTTTTTTTAAACAGAAAATCATGTTCGGGTTTTCTGGAATTTCTTTGCAGCAACCAGAATAAGGATGAGAACCCAGGATCAAGTCCAGAAAAAGTCCTGACAGGGAGGAAATGGATTTGAGGCCAGGACATCAGAGTAACTCAAGATTCAGCCTGGCCAGCTGCTAGCAACAGCTGGTCGGATTTACCTGCCTCTGGTAATCCCTTCTGTCATTGACACGGCCGACTCTGCCCTCGGCCAGGCCTCTGATAAGACATGGACATATGTCACGGCATCCCGGAGCCCCTGCAGATGCTGAACTGTAGCTGCCTCCAAGCCTCTTTGGCTGAAGAATAATTGCAAGTCCTTTCTCTCCAGCGGGACCCAGGATTTGCTTTCAGATTTGTCCTGTGGCAAACTGGCATGGATTCCGACTATTTTGTTCCTGCTCTTCTTCCCCGGTTACCAGTGCGGTGCCATCCAGAAGACCCATGTCCTGACCCTTTCTTTCTGGCTACTGGCTGCTGTTCACAGAAGACGGTTCCCGTGGCTCATGACTGTCATGGCCAGACTGAGCATCTCTGTGTAATTGGTGGATAAGAAGACACTGGTCAGACACAAGTCTGCTCAGTGTGGATGGTAGAAAAGTCTTCTAGAAAAACCCACGGTATTATCTATGCCAGAAAATTTGAAGACCGTGTCCACAAATAGAACTCTCAGAAAAATATTTAGAAATGAATTAGCACCCTCAATTATAATTTTTTTAAAAAATGTATATCAATATGTAGATCTATAGTACTTACTTCACTATGTAGATCTAGAGTACTATAAAATATCATTTTATATAATATATAAACTATGACATATTTATAATTTTATATATTTGCATCATACACTTCATGTAAAATAGATAATATACACTATACAAAATATATCTATATTATATATAAATTGTAATTTTATATTTTAATATAAATATATTATAAAATATTATCTATAGTATATATTACTATTACTATATATATTATACTGGTTATATCTTATTTATTTCTGAAACTTCTGATGGATTTGCTGTAGATAAACTGAATAATTTATTCTAATGTAAATACAGAGAAATAAATATATAAATGAGACATGCACACACACACACCTATTGTATATTTCTATGGTGTATGAATAACAAAACAATGAAAATCTTTGAGCTCCCTCCTGTAAAGTATAAGTGAATTACAATTTATTATTTTCTAAAATGGAGTACATTTTATTATTTTCTAAAATGGAGATTTCTCTAGGTTTTACGTTGCCACACTTTGAAACCATTATGTTTTTACTTTTCTAAGAATGACTAAGGTTTAGCTAACCTTGGTAAGGCATTTATTTGTAAGTTGTGAATAAAAGGCCATAAATCATTAATGTGAATTTAATGTTGGGAACCTTTTCCCTGAAAGTTTTCACATTGTAATTCATTTGTCACCTGAAACAGTGACATATGTGACTTTTCCCCATAGCTTATTATGCAATTTCAGGCAGTATCTTCAGATAAAATAGAGTTCAGAGAATTCACAGGAAACATCTGCTGATTTTATAAGGCTATGATCAACACCACTGAAGAGAGACAGATCTGGATGGCCTGTAGGGTCATGGTCCCTCCCTCCCCATTATGCACACACAAGGGAAGGCACACACAAATTCACATCTATATGCATAATATGCACACACATATTA
This sequence comes from Procyon lotor, assembly GCA_028646535.1. NCBI lineage: Eukaryota > Metazoa > Chordata > Mammalia > Carnivora > Procyonidae > Procyon > Procyon lotor. The sequence continues at coordinate 5,758,818 of CM053614.1, forward strand.
GCTGAGCAGAGAGCTGACTCCACAGGTCTGACTTAGCTCAGTGATGCACCCCTCTGTAATATACTAAAAGTCACTGAGTTGTATACTTTCAATGGGTCAGCTGTGCGGTATGTGAATAAGTATATTTCAATCAAGCTGTTAAAAAAAAAACACCCTACGATAGGTAATGGAGTTTTTGTTTTCCTGAATATCCTCCACTCCCATCCCCGTTGATGTTCCCTCCTCACGTCCTCATTCCAGAAACTTCCCTCGTTTCATGGTCTCCTATGGGCAGCCCGCATTCCCTCCAGCTATGTGGATCATTGTGGGACAAAAGACTCTTTCCCACTGGAGCTCTGGCCATGGGTATGCAGCCTCGCTAAGCCTGGCATCTGAGTGGTGAGAGACACTGTGTGCCCTCTCCTACTTATTTTAAATCCCCTTACTGCTGCCCACTGCAGCCTCAATGATCCTATGTTTACCCACCATACTTACACTAGTGGTGAGTTTTGGTGACACTGCTGAATGAAAGCCATGTTCATGATTCCCCCCGTGATACCCAAACTCATGCATTTGTAATTCAATAAACTGTGTACCTGGGTAAATGCAGAGATAGACCAAGGCAGAAGACAGATAGCAGTCCTGCTCTTGGAGAGGCGTTATCAGAACACGCAAATACTGGGTACTTCATGTGCTGTTTTCAGAAGTACTTGCCTATTTTACTAATTGAATTTTTATTTCTACTTCTTAAATAAGTTATGATTTGCTTTTCCTTTTTCTTTAAAAAAAACATTAAGTATGGTTGTACCAATCTAAAAGTTCTCTTTAATCATACATATTTCATATCCACTGTCATTCATGTTTTGTTTCATGATCTCTTTTCTTGAATGCTCGTATTTACAAACTAGGGATGATTTTTAAAGTTTCAAGTCTCTCATAGAGCTTTAGGAATAATTTTGTCTTCGTAGCTGCTGTGTTGAGTTTACAAAAAATAAAAAGAAAGACACACACAAAAAACTAGATTTTTGTATGCTCACTCTCTGTTAGGTGTCTATTTATCTATTCTCAATCTATAATGTCCTTGTGTTTCTTTTTGTGATGCCAAAATTCTTAGCAAAAGCATTGCTTTTTGCTCTCTCCTCCCAAACACCTGCACAAAACTCCTGAGCAGAGATCAAAGGAATACAATCTACTAGAGTGTGATCAGCAATGGGCCACTGTCACACTAGCACCTGCTTTCCATTACTCCAAAGAACCACAAATTGAAGGGCAAAAAGAGCTATAGACTGAGACCCAGAGATGTGTACAAGTGGAGAAATATATGAGAAGCAAGGAAACCCAAGAGGAGAG
>CM053614.1:5760246-5843291 GCA_028646535.1 Procyon lotor
ACCTGAGCTGAAAGCAGAGGCTTGCTTAACCCACTGAGCCACCCAGGGGTCCCAAAACTGCCCAGAACTTTGATGGAGTTTTTTTTTTTTTTTTTTTTCTCTCTCTTTTCTCAAATGCCAAGCCTTTGGAGGGCTGGCTTCACTTTAGTCCTATTTAGGAGTTTACTTGTACACATTTTAGGCATTTTCCCCCTCCACCCCATGCACTGATAGGCCATTACACCAGATGTTGTCTTCCTTATGCTTGCTTATCATTCTTTGCACATCACCTCTAACAGTGAGATTTATTTCCCTTTTTCTTACTCTAAGCCTATCTATTATTTTCCTTTGCACAAAATCAACATCACTTTATCCTTCAAACACTGGAGTTTAAAATTCTCCCAGTTAAGATGCTTTATCTTAAAAAAGGGAAAAATCCACCAAAGAAGAACAGATCGGTGGCACTGTAGGGGTATTGGCTTCTTTACAGGAAGAGATTATAGTAGATGCTCTGGATAACCTACATTGAAAAAGAAGCTGTATGGTAAAATCCTCTTTTAATCAAATAGAACACCCCAAGTAAATACTGGAGTCCTCATTAGACTAATTTGCCAAGTTTTTCCCCCTCACGCACACTTTGTCACTCCAGTAGAGAACGTATTCCGTGCAATAAAAAATAATAAAGAAGAAAAAGAAGAAAGGGAACACGAGGAGGACTGGCACAGTTTCCATAAGGTATCAGACTCATTCACCAAAGATGACCTTCTGGCCCTTGGACAATTGATCCACAATGCAGCCGTGATCCAACAACAGGGCAAATTATAATCAGCCACCAAAGACACCCACTCTCTCAATGATTTCCTGACATTTCAGAACATTAGAGAAGAAATATATCTTTCCTTTGGGATTCACATCAGTGTTCGGTATAATTTCCCTGTAAACTCCAGACAGAAATATTCCAAAGAAGGAAATAACAAAACAAAGCCATAAATACACCAAGTGGTTTATGTTTGTAAAATAAAAAGGTTTTGCAAAGGTATTTCATGAGAAGCAGAGACTTTTAGGGTTTTCTTGTTGTCTCCTGGGACATCCTCCGGAATCAGAGTGGGTAGGCAGAGCGTTTAGCCAAGTGCCCTGACACAGGACTTCAGGAGCCCTAGAAAGACTTTCTTTCTTTTTTTTTTTTTTTTAAAGATTTTATTTATTTATTAGGGAGAGGGAGAGAGAGAGAGAGAGAGAGAGAGAGAGATCACAAACAGGCAGAGAGAGGGGGAAGCAGACTCCCCGCCAAGCGGAGAGCCCGATGCGGGGCTCGATCTCAGGACCCTGAGATCATGACCTGAGCCGAAGGCAGAGGCTCAACCCACTGAGCCACTCAGGTGCCCCTAGAGACTTTCTTATGCTCTGGCCTCAGCAATGCTTCATAGGCTCCTAAGCCCGGACTGATTGTGACTATCTCTGATTACTTACTAGAACAAACTCTGGAGTCAGATTCCCTTCCTCCCTCTCCTGACTCTGACACTTCTTAGCTATAGTGTTGTCATGCACGGGCAGAGACCTAATCTTCGTCACTTTAGTTTCCTGTACTCCCAAAATTTTGATATTATCCACATCTTCGGGGTGTTCTGAGTACTACATGCGACAATGCCTGTAAGTATTGATCATAATGCCAGGCACATAAAAAGTGCTCAGCAGTCACTGACTACTGTTCTTATTATCGCTAGTGATCACTCAGGTCAACTCGATGCCACTGAGGAGAAATTGGAAAATGTGAGATCACAAGGCTCATGTGGAGATGATTATATTGACAAAGTCCTAGTAGATGCATCATAATAAATGGTGGTGAGAGGTTACAAAAAAAAATTGTTATTCTCAAGGCAATTTTATTTTACCTTCTGAGGTTCAGTTTCCTCCCCACATAAAATGGGGATAATAACAGTATCTATATTGGAGGATGCTTGTGGGGTAACGAGAAGTAAGATAATGTTCAGGAAGCTGTTGAAATGCACAGGATATGGCACACGGCAAATGGTCAATGAATGTTAGTGGTTATCAACCATTTTCTTTATTCTAGACAATGAGGTCATTTTCTGCCTTTTCCAATCATATATTTTGTCCTTTTTTAATCAGTGGCAAATAGAACAGATCTTTTTGCTTATTTCTTTCAGATAGTAAGCCATGTTTACTTCTCTGTGGCTACTCAAATGATCTTGGAAGGTAAATAATGTTGTACCACTAAGCTCCTGGACAGGTCTGTAGCCGTTGGTTTGAGACAAAGACCAAGAGAAGCTCCATACAATGAAAGAAGTATAATGTGAAACTTGGGAACAATCAAAGAAGGGAGCAAGGGACTTCCCAGGTAGGAGAGAATGGAGGCTCACAACAGAGTCAACACAGGAGAGACTAGAGGCTCACAGTGGAGTCAACACTGCCAAGCACAGACAACAGAAGAGGACCAAGAGCAGAAAAGCAAAGATCATGAGAGAGTGAAGTCCTAGGGCAAAGGAAAAGAACTTGGAGAGGGTTAAGGTCTCCCTAGGGCATAGATCAGGAGTCTCAGTTCTATAAACCTTAGTTAATTTGCTTATTACAAGCCATATTTAACTTGCTATTGGAGCAGAGTTTTCTGTAAGCTGTGGATATTTCTACTCCATCTGTAATCAAACTTAGATTATGTTCAAAACTTAAATAATAGCTCAGAGGACAATGAATTTAGAGAGACCATGGCTACAACTCTTGTTCTGCCACTAATCAGACAGAAGACACCATCAATTGTTGCACATCCTCGGGCCTCAAGCTTGTCATTGGCAAAATATATCAGACTGAATGATTAATACATTTCTATTAACAATTTATCTTTATTCTTAATTTTCTTCACTGTAAAAAGTTACATGATAGGAGTAAGAAGGAATATAATTTGAGAAGTAAAATGATAGGATTTCAAAAATATGCATACAAAGTAAAGCATTGGGGTACTGGCCTTGTAGCCTCAAATATATAATTTATATTCAAAGATATGTCTTAACTACCAGATGGAGACAGAGCATTTACACCTGAGACATAGCACTTTTTAAAACCTATAATTGTCAGATCCATGAAGATATGTACACCTGTTAGATGGACAGCCTGGTGAGATTTCACATGACAGCTGCCACAGCCAAGACAGAATATGCATGTCAGGGCTACCTTCCCACCTCTACCCACCTTGTCCAACAAGGTGAAGGTCATCGGTCAGAGCCTCAAGGAACTTAGTACAGCAGGAAGACAGGGATTCCTTTCAAGGCTTAATAATTTAAGTCACCGTCAGTCCATCCTTTTGGATATGATATCACTTGGGAATAGTCACAAATTCCCCTTTAGGCTCAGTTTCCTTTAAGCTTGACATGAACTCATAGACCAGAATACAAGCATGTTGGATACGAGGAGCAAACAGGTTGAATTTATCACTAGAATGGATTTGGATTGTCATGCAGCCTGCCTACACAGTAGGAGTCAGTATAACAGGTATACCTATGACTAAGATCATGGGATATGAACAATAATCATGGACACCAGGTATGGATGATTCTATAGAAAAAAGCAAATTCTCCAACTCAAATAGTTTAAGTACCAATATTAGCTTTTGCTCTTTAAAAAAAATCAGAAATAAGATAACCATGGCTAATCCTGACTTGAATAATTAAACTGCTGTGTTACTATTTCCTCATATCTTAGTATTTTGCAAATTTCAAGTTCAACCTGCTTTCTAAACCAGTCTGAGTTACATGCATGTGGGATAAAGAAATCACTTCTTTCTCTGCATGGGTCAGAAGCACTCTGCATGTGGTCATGACACACCAATGTCTATTCAACTTGAAAAACAATTCTGTCCCTGAGCAAACAGAGATTAGGAAGGATCAAGTCCAAGAGCATTTTATAATAGTAATCATATAATTCAAACAATATTGAGACAGAGTAATAAATATACCTGAAAGAGTAGTGGTGAGGTATAATAAAGCACTTAGCTGTTGGAGTATGCTAGGCAGTGGCCACAGAACTTCCTATTGAAAAAGGGTAGAAATAAAATACTAGTGAAAATACAAGAAGAATGAAAACCAAAGCGTGTGACTCAATGAGGTATAAACCATAGGTACAGAGAATATTTTAGAAGTTATCTTTTCAATTAATGTGTAAAGGACACACCCGAACTCCCCTTGTTTAATAGGACTTCGAGTCATTTTCATGCATACTATGCACTGCAAAATGGACGACGAGAAACAGTATGTTTTTATGTTTCTGCCATTCCACCATTTTACAAGGTGCCCGATTGATGTATCAGGGAATCTGTTGGTCATGACTTACAGGGCTGCTCTAGAATTTATGAAGCATTCTTTTGATCATTCAAAGGGAGCCTGCTCAGCAAAATATCAATATTTGGTTTTCAAGAACAAAACACAATTCCTCCTTAGGTTTTTATTTAATTAAATTGGTTGCTGACATTATTGCCCAAATTATTAATACATAGGATATTTCTGAAGTTCAGGGATGTATAATTTATATGGCTGTGTCCTATAGCACTATGAGAGTGGACTTCTCTCTATGTATGCCTCTGGCATTGTCGGAAGGGTCAACTTCAGTTTTAAGTTTGGAATGTAGTTGAGAAGCAAGGTTATGAAAGGATTTTGAAATCACAGCTTACACTTGGCAAAAGGAGCCCTAACATTTTCTATACAAACAAATGAAATGCCAGAGCAGACTCTCAATGTCAGAGCTTTTGAAGGAAATTTGGTTTGGCTCAACCAGAGTTAGCTGTGTGTGCTGAGACAATTTGACCTAGAAACATAATGCTCTCTACAAATAATGAACATTCAGTGAAGCTGAATGGAAGGTAAAATGATTTTTAGTGGTTGACCTTAGTTGCACACTAGACAATTACGAGAAGGTAATAATTACTATCTGAGCATAGACGGTGGAATAATGATCATTGCTAGGACAAAGTTGACAAGTAATTTCAGATTTATTTAGTTATTTAAACATAGACTCATAAAAGGCCAAAACTCGAAAAGATACTGGAAATCACAGCCCATTGTAGCAATATTTTAAATGAGGAGAAACTCAGATCTATTTCCAAAAACACCCTTGAAATTACATATGTCTCAATATTTAGACTCACAATACAAAAACTTTAAAAAATTCATTTTTAAAATTAAGGTATAATTTACATTCAATAAAATTCGCCCCTCTTTAGGACACAGTTCTGCAAGTTTTCACAAATGCAGAAGCTGGGTAATCAACAGCACATTCAAGATACAGAATAGCTCCAACATTCCCCAAAATTCCTCTGGGCATCTTTACAGTCAACCCCTCTCTGACCTCAAAGTAAGGAAAACCACTGACAATACTTTCTATCTCTATATAGCTTTTCCATAGAACCTACATTTTAATAGCAGTAAAAATATACCTGTCTGTTTTTGAAGATGTGTGAAGGAAACCGAATCATAAAATAATGCTTATACATAATATAGCAGTTTCCTAAATGTGAACACCAACACTTAGGACGGCTGTGTATATTTGCTACTAGAACGGGGATTCCTTTTCCCTGCCATAAATCCAGACCCAGGACTAGCAAAGAACATTTAAGTGCTCTTGGCAAAGTAATCTGATACCCCTTCAAACTGAAACTCTAAATATTTACTCAACATTTTTAAAGAGGCCTAGCACCTGGTTGAGGGCAAAGGAGGAGTCGGATTCCAGAAGGAAACACCCTTGCATCTTGTATAATCCACTTAGCCAAACACACACAACAATTAACCAACAATCCTTGGAGCACACAAGCTCTGCTGTGAGTGGAATGAAAACAAGGGCTTCTTAGAGTCTGCCCCAGGCTGCTTAATCAAGAATTCCTTTTAATACCTCCCATAGTCTTTTGAAGAACAATTCTGATAAAAGCAATTTTCTTCTCTGCTTTACATTCACAGGAATGTTTTACAGCCTAGTGTCCCAAGCAAATCCTAATCTGCCCTTCTGTCCTTTCTCCAACTTGTGTCATCCCTACGCTTCACCTAAGGAACTCAACAAGTTCTGATGCTTTAGGAGTCTCGTCCTCTCCTCTAACCCCCCTCAGCACCCCAGACAGTTGACCAGTTGTGTGAGAGAAAGTGCCCCATTGCTGGTTACTCAGAGGCAGAGGGTGTTGTGTTTCTTAGAACCAGCACTAAACCTCGGGTTAAGGTTTTCTGTAGGAACAGTTTAAATCACAGTTAGATTTTTGCACTCTACTGGTATACCACATTCATCTATTTTTTGTTTCCTTCTTCTTTCATTCATTTACCTAGTACCTGCTAAGTTTGAGGCATTGTGCTCATCACTAGATACATTCTTTGCCCTCAGAGGGCCCAAATTAAGTGAGGTTAGGTTAGTTTCTATCAACTGGTCTCAGATCCTATCATGCTTTTGTTAAATTACTTCTAATGAAAAATGTGATTCGCTTAAGTTCCAAACAGTAGATTTACCAAAAAGGAAGGAAGGAAGGAAGGGAAGGAAGGGAAGGAAGGGAAGGGGGGAAGGAAGGGAAGGAAGGGAAGGAAGGAAAAGAAAGAAAGAAAAGCCTTGATAATCCCAAAACCATTTATCAGTTGGGAGTTGCTTGCATATTAGAAATGAACAACTAGTCCTCTATTAATCATTAATATGCCACATTCCTGTTAAATTGAAGTACTATTAATTTAATTGGAGTGAGGGAGGAAAAGCTGATTGCTATCATGAGTTCTCTTTTCCCTTGCAGCAGATATGTGCCACATGAGATTTAACAAAAAGAAATAAAACCCAACTATTAAACTCATCTTGTTTGCTGCTCCTTCTTTCCCCACAGATTAGAAATGGAAGATTGTCATCAACGTGACATGATTGGTTGCATTTTAAAATTCAGAGTCTAATGACTGGTATGTGATAAATCTCTCATTAAAATATTCATGAATAATCAGATTAAATGTCACATCTCCAAAGAAAGATCATCTGATCAGGGGTAACATCAGTTAATTTCTTTATTTGTTTGTAGAATACTGTTAGAGTGAAAGCAATCAGTATGAAAAACCTCTGTATTGGTGTGTGAATTACATATAAATTATGTGTTGCCTTGAACTTGTAACAGCACAAAAAAAACCAGAAAATATTTCCTCCAGTTTTAAGGAAAATGGATGGGATCAGTGGGCATGAGTGATCTGGTAATTTTTTCCACTGATACGCTCACTTCCACACTGATTACCATAATTCTTCCAAATAAGGATTAAGAAAAGGAGTTCTGATTTTCAGAATGATGGGAGACTAAGAAACTATGGACAATCAAATATTTCGGCTACAAGAGAATTGAAATACCATAAGCTTGTAGAGATCTGCTGATTTCATTGAAAGTCTTTGTGCTGAATATGGCAAATGTTACTAATGTGTGTTAGAGCAGTAAACAAAGCTGGAACTGCTATCCTGAAGAAAGGCATCTTACCCTCTTTCAAGGAGACCTAAAAGTGGTCCAGAATTGGCCCAGCAGACATTCTCCATATTAGGCCGATCACATTGTAGCCACCTTGACAGAAGGCAAACAGAGAAAAGGCTGTCCTCTCTTTTTGAGGGGAATCAATAATTATACCTAATGTCCCCCTACATGTTAGATATTACTTTTAATACACCATCCTATCTATTTTTTAGTCAAAAATTTATTTTCATTTTCCCCTAAAGGTTACTGATATCAAAATATGCATGCTGTGCAGATAATAATGGCAATTATATATGCAATTTATTATGGAATTATATGAGAGCTTATCATGTAGCTTGTGATTAACTTTACACTAACATCAAAGCCATATGGTCTCCTACCCATTTATGGAACAAAGCTATCTCCTTAATGTCACTTACTATACGGTAATTTATGATTTGGCAGACATGCTCTAGAAGAACACTCTCTCTCTAACCTTGTTAATTTTCACCCTCCTTCCATCCAATACACAATAGCCCTAGGGCCAACAGGTATCTGCCTTCAAAACTTCTCAGTTTCGCGAGAGGTTTGGAAGCATCTGGTAGACCTTGGGTTTAGAAACACATCTAGTCTTAAAAGTATAACCTTAAAAAAAAAAAAAAAAGTATAACCTACCAGCGTGTACATACATAAATATTCCCAGGATTGTATGTGCCTGGAACCTAAATTACAGACATAAGATGAACAAATAGTATGCCATGTGATGGCATATGGACTGTTCCTTTCACAGTACTCACTTTAGAAGTGGCATCAGTAACCACAGAGGAGTAACAAGAATTTTGAGAAAACTAGAAACTTTCTCTTATGAAGAACAATTGAGAAAATTGGGATACAACCCCCTAATAAGAGACATCCACAAATGCAATGGGGCTCAAATATCCATGATTCTTATGATCATTTTCTGAAAATATTAATCTGCAAAACTCTTAATTAAATATTAATTAACCCTCTTCAAACTCTTCCAGTGTGATGGACTTAACATGAACCATTTCAAACCCCTGCTTCCCTTTCCTTTCAATGCAGTCAAACAATTCTTGAGATCATAGTATTCTACTCACTACATCGCTAAATTGATTTTATGAAACAACATCTCTTACCTATCTGATATCTAACCTTTCTTAAAATATGAGAAAGCCTAATACAGTTTATTTCTCCCTGATAAATTCATCACCCCAGTGTTTCTTATATTAACAACTGATGGCAGTTTCTGCATGAAATATTCTCCAAAAAATAAGGTTTTGATTTGCTTTGCCATTATTACTTGTGAAGAGTATTCATTAAAGGTTTGGGGTTCTTCTAATAATACATAATTTACCAAAAGAAAATTATTTTTTACACTGACTATTTTATACTTCAGTAACTAGTAACAACCTAATAAATATATCTTTGGTGATGATTATCAGGGACAATGGAAATTTTAGATAACCAAGAGGGAAATGTTCTCTTGAATGAAATCATGTGATGTGGTACATTCTTTGGTATAAAATATTCCATTATTTAAGACATTTTACATCCTACCATACACAAAATCAAAATAGTATGCCTAGGGAAATTATTCAGCTGCTCTGTTCTACATTTTAAAATGTACTATATATTTTTGATACACTTTTTAAAGATTGATTTATTGATTTATTTAGACCGTACACTTGTATCATGAGTTGGGGGAGGTAGAAAAGGGAGAGAAAATCCCAAGCAGACTCCCCACTGACAGCAGCACCCAACGTGGTACTCAATCTCACAACCCTGAGATCATAACCTGAGCCAAAACCAACAATCGGTCGCTCAACCAGCTGAGCCATCCAGGAACCCCAATAAATGCATTTTAAGAAATCACACTTTTCAAGAAGACATGTTAACTTCCTATGAGTTTTAGGAGAAGTACAACTAAAAATATTTGACAAATATTATATCAAAGAAACTAAACCTATCATGCTTGCATTAGCCCCTGAGTTTCCAGATTGCATGAATGTCCCAGTTTGGGCTGATTGAAGGGAAGAAGGGTAATTCACAAGAGGGGACTTGGGAAAGCACCTTATTGTCTTCCAGTACAAAATCAGACGCAGCTTGCTGTGTAAGACATGCCTCACACTATTTCTCAGGAAGCACATTCTTAAATTATGTTGTGTATGTAGATAGAGAACATCAATCAAAAGTATGAATCATGACATCAAAGGTACCAAAATAGTTAACAAAAAGTAAGGATGACTTTGGTAGACTGGAAATGGAAGGTTATCACACAGGTATGTCAAAGTTGGAGGCCACACTCATTATACATATTTCTTCACAATGAATTACTTTGGATAGAATAGGTTGCTAGGAGACTCCATTTCCATTCATAAAGAATAACCCTCAGGAAATGTGGCCAAAGAGCATTCTGGAGGCTCTTCCTAGAGTCCTGGTTCTGATCACTTTGATGGAGTGTATGTGAGATGAATGTTTTTGCTCAAGAACTCTTATTACTAGGTGTCTTTTTGCTCATGTATTTGCTTCAAGTGAAGTCTCTAAATACTGACCTATTAAGGGAAGTTTCTACTCCCTCCAATGTGCCCTCTAAGATTTTGATGGGACAGTCTGGGACTCTGGCTCTTGAGTTCTCTCTCATACTATACTCTAGCTCTCCAAGCACCTTATCTTTCCCTGAAGGACCAATACTGCCTCCATGCTTAAATGATGGGGGAGATTGGAAGCCCATTTCAGTCTTAAGAACTACTTCTGGCTTAAATGAAGTGGGAAAAGACAGCTCATGGGCGCAAGCATGGGGGCCATAGCATGGTTACACGGCACCATCAAATATCTCTTTGGAAACCCACATGAATGTTACTGTATAATCAGCCACACATCTATGTAACTGTACACTTACCCACAAACACACATGGATTAGTATATACTGAATTCACTGCTTTCTCAAATGAAACAGAACAACAAAACTGAAGAATTACAGCTAAAATTTAAAACCAACCAAGTTGCACAAAAGAAGGAAACAGTAGACCTAATCACGAATCCATTTGCCCTTCATGGTGTTTCCATAGAGTTGAAATAGCTCTAAATTTTAAAACGCATTTAGATTCCAGCTTTTCTAAACCTTTTGGGCCTAAATAGTGAAGTTGATGAGAAAAATATTTTAACTGCAATTCAAACCATGATCTGAGATATTAACAATGCTCTAAAATAACAGGTCACAAAGTGTACACCATTAAGGTCATTATATATAATTTTTAAGTTCCCTGGCTTAGAATTCACATTTTACTCCCAATGTTAGCTAGGTCAGTAGTCTATGAAGTTTTAAAAGAATTAGACATTAGAGGAGAATGATATGAAGAAGGTAATCATTATCAGTATAGCTCTCAACTTTAATTTTAGAGTCCTTTATTCACACTTTAGTCCTGACCAATAAAGCATTTTTTTTCCCTAGCTATGTTACAAAATTGTTCTCTTTAACATAATCAATCAGCTCTTGTCTGATCCACTCTTCAGTTGACATGAAGTGATGTGTATGTTCAGACATAATGCATAAAAATATCAAGCAGTTCACTTAAGAAATGAATGGTATCCAGCCTATGACTATAAAAGCAGCATAGACTTGTAGAAATAGAGAAAAAGCAGGGTCTGCAGATTAACCACCATTTTTAATCTATAAGCACATAACCAGCACACTGTGGGTTTGAGATACATGAACACAGAGAACATTCCAGCATCCAAGACACAAACATGTAATACAATTGAGCCACGCTGACATTTTTAACTTTCATTTTGATAAAGACATTACCTAAGGAAAAAAAGTATTTCAACTGGTTTTTGCATGTTTTAATTTTTTATCTCTCTTTGATCTAGTCTTTTATCCATGATGAGTTTATTTTTGCATATGCTATAAATAATGATGCAAAACTCTTCCTCCTGCCCGAGTGTACATTTATAATTCAGAGAATAATTATGTTTTACAGGTTTGGATGCCTATTTTAACTGTGTGTTAAAATATGTGATTCAGTCTCATTCTTGGAGTGCTATTTTATCTCACACAATCACATTACTATTGTTGGGTCATCCTTCCTGTTTTCTTTAGTATTGGTTTTACATGCTTTAACATTTGGTAGGGAAGTTCCTCCTCTTGCTCTCTCACTGTATTGCTTATCCTTGCAAAGAGATGTTAGAAATTTCCTTGTTTCCCTCAAAAAACCTAGGTGGGGATTTTTTGGATTAAATTCAGTCAATAGATTCATGAACGTCAGTGATATTTATCACATATACAACTTAGTGCACTCACTGTCAACAACACCCATAGTATATATATTTGCATACAAAGAGTAGACATGCACCCTTTCCAAACTTCTTGAATGCCTTTCCTTAGACCTCATTTCTGAAAACTGGTCCCCAGATCTTTGCTTTTTGGGTAGAAGTCTTCCTTTGACTCCAACTACCCACTATTTTCCATACATAGTTCCCTGGCAGGATCACCAGGGAGAAATGTCAAAAAGCACCCGCTATGCTATGGATTTATCTTACTTGGTGTCACAATATAGCACTTACATTAAGGCCCTTGTAACACCTCCACAGAATTGCCATTTGTTCTCTGTCTGTACTCTACATGTTCCTTGGTGAAAAAACTGGATTCTTAAATTCCAAGTTCTTAGCAAAATTCCTAGCACATTGCTGATGTCCAGTAAATCACAAAAATGTGATAAGAAATGTGTAACTAAAAGCAAAGACATTAGTGCTTAAGCTTTTAAAACTGTGTGAAGAGAAAAGTGCTCCGCATGTCATTTAGAAAATTTGTCTTTGGCTATTATTACTTTAGTAGTCAGTTGTTTCATCCATACAGGTAGTTATGGATTATAGTTTTGCAAAATTGTCTAAATTAAGTCTTAGAGAAGATGTCTTTAGAGTAAGCTCCAAAAAAAAAAAACAAAACCAAAACCAAAACCTCAAGGGTTTGTGAACAAGTGTGAATTTGTATCTTCACGTGTGTATATTTTAAAGAGTTCGTGTTTATGATCAGGTACATAGGTATGTGCATATATATTTTTAAGAGATGATCTAAAACAAGACTTAGATTTCAAATACAGATCCAGAAAACTAAAGATCTTATAGGTTTTCCTAAAAGAATTTTTAGATTCTTCAGGTGAACAATGCTTATGATGCTTTCACAAATCTTAGATCTTGCTAGAGTTTTCTTATTACTATGATTGCTTTTAATGCAACCTTTGATTTTTTTTCATAAATGTCATAAAAAATTGCATCTTTGGAAAAAAAATTAAAATAATAAAAAATAATATTGATAATGAAATCACAACATATTCTACATTTATGTAGAATATTCTACATATATATTTTTCATCGGCATTTATGGGGAATATAAGCCAACATTGAATATGGAAATTTTATTATCAATATAAATTTTTTTTAACATAGGCACACAATCATACACTCACCATACCACAAAGTAATTAGATTATACACAATTCTTTCTTATCAAGCTTAAATTAAGATCAGAAACTCTAAGTCGGTATATTTCAAAATGGAATTAGGCAGGGTTTTCACTTACATTTTAATGTCTGCTGGATTTCACTCAAGGAATATTTGTTTTTATTATTTATAAGCACCCATAAATTGACCTCTCACAATAGAATAATATAGATATAGTAAGTGGATTTGTAAACCAGTATTTTTAAATTTTTTTAAATTTGACGCTATTTATTAAGATTTTGGATGTCTTATAATAAAAAACTTGCTTAGAAACAGGATGCAACATAATTTTGCTTTAATAGTTAACTAGACATTTTTAGATAAGTAAAAATTCGTTACTGTTAACTTTTTATTGTTAATATCTATTGCCTTTAGAAATGACAGGTCATTTGTTTTGTGCTTTGTGTGTGTGCATGTGTGCATGCTGTTGCTTCAATTAGATAAAGTATAACAAGTTTCAAGCTCAGAAATTGGAATTTGAACAAAAATACAATGCATATACTTGGTAGAAATGAGAAACGATTCATCCATTTCCTATCTAGTACATGGAAGATAAATAACCTTTCATCATTTAATATGTGGCTCATAAGATATGTATTGTGAGTGTGGCATTGTAGGTAATAAGACAGGCTTCTTTTGCAGCTTTGAGTTCCCAGTAGCATCCCAGCTTTTGTGGGTACAAGAGAATAAATTATTCCTTTGCAGGAGAATTCATTACCAGTAGTTGATAGCTCATAGCTGAATTACTTATGGGAATTACTGGAACCATATTTTTCTGAAATAAAAAAAAATGATCTTTTCAAAACCAACCTTTGGCTGACATGTTAACAACCAAATAATTGTTTGGAATATTTACTTTCTCATGTCTTTGCCAGTCTTCCATTCTGACTGTGTTTCAGAATCTTTAAAAACACCTTATTTTATTTGAAAGAAAATATTCCTTAATTTACTAAATGGAACTTGTTCAAATATACAGAATTTGCACCTCTCAGGCCAATAATAGGTAAGTAATTTGAAAACAAATTTGAGTTTTTCTTTTTTTTTAATTTTTATTTATTTTTTTTCAAATTTGAGTTTTTAAACAATAAGCCTGTGTTTCATATTTAAAACATTCTATGATATCTTTGTCATTGTGTTTCAAGTTTAAATTTTTGAGTCTAGGAAGATGCTTTCCTAATTTCTGACACCTAACTTGAAACTCATATGTTTTTCCCCTTAAAGTGTTTCGTTACAACACCATACATTCTTTCTACATCTCTATTCCATAGAAATTGTTTCAGCTCCTCCCTAGTTTCATGTTCTTTTTCCCCTAGAGAGTCAGGTAAATTCCTAAATTCCCCACATCTACTTAAGCTAAATTCCTCCACCATCTACTTAAGAGTGAACACTACAGGGTTGTCTCGATGGCTCAGCGGGTTAAGTGTCCAATTCTTGGTGTTGGCGCTGGTCCTGGTCTTAAGATCGTGAGATTGAACCCTAGTTAAGCATCTAACTCTTGGTTTCACATCAGGTCCTGATCTCAGGTCATGAGTTCAATCCCCACATGGAGTTCTATGTTCAGCATGGAGTCTGCTTGGGGTTCTCTCTGCCCCTCCCCCTCCTCGTGATCTCTCTCAAGGAAATAAAATCTTAAAAAAAAAGAGAGTAAAACACTGCACTGAGACTTACTGTGTTTTACCACATGCAGCAATCTTCAGAGCAATGAATTTCAAACGTCATACTGCCTATAATATTGAAAGCAGACCCATAACTAATATAAATAATAATGTACTTTGATACAGTTCTCATATGAATATATTTGGAAACCTATTAGTATAATTCAGATCTTTGCATATATATATTTAATCTTGGTCTATGCTATTTGTTTTATGTAGTCAGTTTTTCTTTATTCTTCTTCCGGAGTTACATGATTTAGAAGATATATTTAATGGGCAAACGTATGTGTTAATAAATGATGGCACAAGAATTTTCATTAGTTCACAGGATAAAAACAGAAGGCTGTTAGAAATGTATTCCACATTTATGAGTTGGAAGATTCGGTATTATTTAATATCAATTCTTCCCACATTGACCTATAGATTTGACACAATTCCAATAAAAATTTCAACAAATTCTCTTCTAGATATTGAAAAACTATTTCTAAAATTTATATGGAAAGGAAAAGACAGGCTAGCCAATGTAATAGAACATATTTTTCTGAAAGAACAAAAGAACAAAGTTGGAAGATTTAGACTACTAGATTTCAAGACATAGTTTAAAGCTACAGTAGTCAAGACTGTGAGGTATTGGCAAAGCAATGGACACATAGATCAAAAGAACAGACTAGAAAGCCCAGAAATCAACCAATGCAGCACAATTAACTGATTTTTGACAAAAGTAATTCTACGAGAAAGAATAATCATTCTCTTCTGTTGATAGGTGGAAAAAAAAAAAGGTCCTTGGATGCCCATATATAAAATAGTAATAATAATAATAATAATAAACATGGATTATACATCTTATACAGATTAAGTCAAAATTGATCATAGACCTAAATGTAAAATTTAAAAAATGTTTAAGCCACCTGGAAGAAAACATAAGATAAAATCTATGTGTCCTTGGATTGGGGGATGAATTCTAAACACAATACCAAAAGCATAATCTATGAAAGAAACTGGTAAGTTGGACTTTGTTCAAATTTTAAAAACTCTGCTTTTCAAAAGACATTGTTAAGAGAATTAAAATACAAAGCACAGATTGGGACAAAGTATTTGAAAAATATATACTGAAAAGTACTTGTTATCCAAAATAAACAAAAAAATCTTAAAACTCAAGCATAAGAAAACAAGCAACACAATTAATAGGCAGACTATATGAACAGACATTTTGTCAAAAAGGATATACAGATGACAATTAAGTCCATATGGGAAATGCTCAATATCATTTGTTAAGTTAATGCACATTAAAACAACTATGAGATGCCTCTATACACCTATTAGAATAGCCAACATTTTTGGGGCGCCTGGGTGGCTAGGTCATTAAGCGTCTGCCTTCGGCTCAGGTCATGATCCCAGGGTCCTGGGATCGAGCCCCGCATCGGGCTCCCTGCTTGGCGGGAAGCCTGCTTCCTCCTCCTCTCTCTCTGCCTCTCTGCCTACTTGTGATCTCTCTCTGTCAAATAAATAAATAAAATCTTTAAAAAAAAAAAAAGAATAGCCAACATTCTAAAAAAGTGAGAATACAAATTCCTAATGAGAATGGGAAGCAACAAGAACTTCTATAGTTTGCCATAGCTAAAGATTGCCTTACCATACAATCTGGCAATCACATTCTTACTCATACAGTCTTAGCAGTCACATTCAGTTCACCCAACTGAACTGAAAACTTATATACACACATGCACACACTCTGCCCATCAATGTTCATAGCAGCTTTACTCATAACTGGCAAAAACTGGAAGAAACTAAGATGTCTTTCAGTAGATGAATGGATAAACTATGATACAAGTCCATAACTGATTAAAAAAAAAAGAATAAGCTAACAAAGACTCCAGTCAGAGAAGACTATATAATTTATGCTTCCATTTATATGACCTCCTAAAACATACAAAACTACAGACAGAATGAACAGATCAGTGAGTGACAGGAAGGACTAGGGGGAAGGGCATGGAATAGGTAAAGCACAAGAAATTTTGTCAGGGCACTTAAACTCTTTGGTGTGATACCATAAGGGTGACTACAGGGCATTTTATATTTGTCAAAACCCATAGAACTTCACAAAAGAAAGTATGGCCATTAATATATGCAAATTTAAAAATTATTTAGGAAGTCAGGGGATTCAAAGATAAAATACAGAATGTGACAAGATTATCTAACTCATGAAAATGTATGAACTAACCTCACTGACGTAGGTTAGGGGGGCAAGATGCTGACCTAGGTCATCTTGGAGATGAGTAGAATCTGTAAAACTGAAGGTAAAGGAAACTGCACATAAACACTGTATTCCAGCTGATAAAGTTATTCCCCAAGCAAGTATGATTCAGCAATTCTGAAACTACCATGCCTGCAGGGTGGAACTGAACAATTAATTAAATGGATGGAGTATGGTGGGATCCAGGTTTCTCACTGCTTTACAGATAGGAGAGGAGGTCAGAATGATTGATGTCATAATGGATTATAGATGTAGAAATCAGTGTAAATGCATAGCTAGCTTAATATAGATAGAGATCAATAGATACAGATGTAGATAAATATATAGATTGATGTAGAAATTTATAGATATGTATACGATGAGTTAATGCATATTTTAATGCATATATTTTCTTGCTCTGTCAAATGAGAAGGGCTAGAAGCAATCATACTTCAGTATCAATGAGGATATCAAGTACCCTGATCTTGATTTCCAGAACCATTCTCCAAAGGAGCCAGGATTCCTTAGAAAAATGGCTGATTCTAAACTGGGGCAGACGATATACAAGATGAGCCTGATACATCCTTGAGTCCTCCAAAATAAGAAAGTGCTTAAAACACCCGGCATTGATGAGGGTATCACAAAAAGAAACAGGGCAACTAAAGAGCTCCCAGTGGCTGGAACTGGAACAATTTGAAAAACAAAATAAATAAGTCAGTAAGAGATTATGACCCAAACTATAAAATCAATATTCATGTGCGCGTAGAGATATATAAGAACTGGTTACATAAATGGGGAGAATAGATAGATTTCCCATGCAGATCATCCCAAATCATTTATGTTGATACTGTTCCTTCAAAAAAGGTGGGATGTAATTCTCCCCCCACCCAGCCAAATGTGGCCTGCACATATCAACTTCTTTCCAAAGAGTAAGTATGGTATGGAAAGGGTCTGCTTTACAGGGGAAAAACCAAATAAACCCTATCTCAGCTAGGTAATTAAGATTAACATTCATAGTGGAAAGTCATACTAATAGTATGTATCTTAGATACAAAGTAATGAGAACAGCATTTTGCTTATGTCACCTTCTCCTCCAAAACCCATAATGGCCAGTGTAATCATGAGAAAAACATAGACCAATCCCAATTGATGGCCGTTCTACAAAATATTCTATAACACTCCTCAAAACTGTCAGGGTCATCAAACGGAAGATGAGTCTGAGAAATTGTCACAGCAAAAGAATCCTAAGGATACATAATGACGAAATACAGTAAGTCAACTGGATGGGATGCTGGGGCATAAAATGAATATGGTAAAACTTAAGGAAGTCTGAGTAACTATTGGGCAAAATAATGATGTTTGAATATTGCTTTATTAATTGGGACAAATTAGTAACAATATAGGAATCTGGTCATCGGTGATAGGGAAATGAGATCTAAGAACTCTCTGAATTATGCTCACTACTTTCCTATAAATCTAAACCCATTCTGAAATAAAAAGTTTATTTAAAGAAGATGTTGTAAAATCTTATATTAGCATATAACTAAACAGGAGAGGAGAGGAGAGGTTCTTTATAACCATGCCTTCTTATACTTCACTCCTGCTTGGTATCTGCTACTTGTAAAAAATGGAGTCAAAGTCAAGACTAACAGGCCAGATATCAGTTCATTGTGACTAAAGAAGGAAAGTTCTAAAAGTAAAAAAGAGTAAGAAGAAAAAATATTCCAAACTTAGCAATTCTAGAATGATGTAAAAAGTCACTTTATTTCCTTCTCTTTTACCACTTGATATTTAAAATTACTTGGTTTTCAAAAAAAAAAATTCAATTAAACCACAGGCATGAGGTAAGGTTATAAAGAACAGAAACCTAAAGAAAAGTTAGTATAGGGGCGCCTGGGTGGCTCAGTGGGTTGAAGCCTCTGCCTTTGGCTCAGGTCATGATCTCGGGGTCCTGGGATCGAGCCCCACATTGGGCTCTCCGCTCAGCAGGGAGCCTGCTTCTCCCTCTCTCTCTGCCTGCTTGTGATCTCTCTCTCTCTTTCTGTCAAATAAATAAATAAACTCTTAAAAAAAAAGAAAGAAAAGTGAGTATACATAGCAACCAGTTAATAATAATGGATAGCACTACACTTTTCAAAATGGTCTCTCATATTTCATCTCAACTGGTCATCACAATAGTCTTCTGTTATGGAATCATATTTTCAGGGTACGTCAAGATAAACGTGACATAATACATGTAGAATATATGGGACTCAACTTTAAGGATTTATAAAAGGCTGTAAGAATTAGCACAGCATATTTATTTATAAACATCATCCATCCTCTTCGTCTTATGATTGGAGACATGGGTCCTCACAAAATGCTCCAATCTTAGTCCCCTTGGTAATATTGGTTGACCTCTTTCAGTCCCTATTTCTCACAAGAAGAACAGAAATGCTCAAGAAATGCCTTGAGATTTCAAGGCTATCATGAACATTTATAGCAAGAGCGGTGAAGGAGCCAGCTAGTAATTATCAACGCATGGCTCTACATCTTGATCAAGAACCTGCCTTTTTGGTCCAGCCAGCAGGCATCTCTGCCAGCCACACACACTCCCATAGTCACCGGGAGGGTGTAGGTCTCAGCGGGGTTCAGCTGGTCTCATGTTCCTGCTATGTCAGATGCAGGAAAAATGCAGTCACGGCACAGCCAAATCAGAATCACAAATCCTTATTAACTTGGTGATACTCAATTCTTTTTTCACTATTTGTAGAAAGAAGAATCAGGACTCCAGACACTCTAATTATAAAATGATAGAATTACATGCTATGAATCATGGAGTAGACTTCTTTTACGTGACTAACGAAGATCAACAAGGTTACAGAATCTGGCCAAATTCTTACAGGGAGTTAACATTAACAGAAATCATAACTCCATCGCTTAACTCTCTGTTTTGTTAAATAAGTTTGCTACCACTTCTTTAAACGTTGCACAAAATATACAGTGCTAATAATGAAGGGAGAATATTTTTCTTCATATAGTATCTTGAGCTTGGGTTTAATCTATCATTACGGTTTGGTTTACCTGATGTTTAACAAGCAGTGTTGAAGACACAAAAATTTAGACAGAAATAATTCAGCCTATCTTATATTATATTAATATATATTAATATTATAGCCTATCTTCTGCCTACTTAATATCAAAATTAGCTGTGCTTCTGTAAATTCTATGCTGCTCTCTTTACATTGTTGAGAATTTTTGAAACTTACTATTTTTTTTTTAATTTTAGGAGCTCTACTTGTATTTTTCTATTTATATCATGTTTGACAGTTATCTTTATTGTCTATGGCTTGAATTATTTTGCATAAACATACATTTTTTCCAACACGTAACTTGAGATTCAAGTCAAACAACTATTCTTAAAAGCAAAACCTAACATCCTGTTCTTATCAATTAAAACAAGTATGCCTGTGCTTATTAGTGCAGAGTTGCTTTATTGCCTTAGATTGAATTTTAGATATGGGTTAATTTTGCTTTGGATTTTGGAAAATATATTCATACACATTCATGGAAACACCCTTCTTGAAAATCATGGTCATGGTTCATGTCTTAGATATAAGTATGACATAGTACAGATAGGCTTATAATAATTTGAAAGCATTGTCCTAAATTAGTACATATTGTGATCTGTGGTTAACTTTGGAAAAGAATCTACAATGTAAAATTCACAAGATTTGTCTTAATTGGTCAGAATTTTGAGAGAAACGGCACAATTTATAAATCAAAAATATAAGAGTTCAAACTATTGAAACTCTTTATATCAATCTCTTTCAACCTTCTCCTGGAAAGCCCTTAAGAAACATGTGATTTTTCTCCAGCGCTGTAGCCCATAAAATAATTGGACTTTCAGGAGGCAGCATGTCTGCTACTTGCTTAGTAGCGAATCCAAAGGCTCAAAGCAGTGACAAACATTCAACAAATTGCTTCTTAAAGATTTTATTTAAACTTGTTCTCTCTCCTCTTCTTTTTTATCAACCCCGAGCACAAGAAAAGCAAATCACATAAAAACCCCACAATAAGAAAAATCAAATAATCATAAATGAGACACAATGATATGACAAACTAAGCTCACAAAACAATGTATCGTTTCTTTAAACGATTTGTTTTACTATAGTCATTTTTGTATTTGCTGCTTTATTAAGCTGTTTGTATTCTGAAGAACCTGAGAAATTTTATTTCCCATACTTGACTTTCACAGCTTTGTAAAAGAAAAAGAACATTTGTTTTACCTTCCTCACTAGAATTTTTTAAATGCCACATTTCTTAATATTTTAAGTGTATTTTTGCCCAAATCATACATCACAGTTTTATTACCTTTATATCTGCCAACTGATCAGCTTTTTAACTCTCAAAGAATCTAAACAATCCTTTTTAAAAAATTATTTGTAAAAACATTTAGTCATTTATTTATTTGAGAGCGCGAGCGAGCATGTGTACAAGTATAGGGAGGGGCAGAAGGGGAAAGAAAATCCCAAGCAGACTCCCTGCTGAGCACGGAGCCTGAAGAGGAGCTGGATCCCAAAACCCCAAGATCATGACCTGAACCGAAATCAGGAGTCGAATGCTTAACCGACTAAGAGGTTAATCGGTTAGTCGACTAAGCCACCCAAGTGCCCCCCCCAACCATCCATTTATATGTGAACAACTTCCTGGCTAGATAAACCATTATTTCACATTTGTGTGGAACTTTGGCTTTTATTTAAGGGACAAGTTTGCTTCATAAAAAATGGCTATTCAAAACTGGTAGAGAGGTAATGAGTCATAGAATTATGAAGCAAAGAATTCCAGACAAAAGCGAGTTTTCAAGGTAGTACAACTCAGTGATTCTTAAACTGTTTTGAATAACAGCCTCCTTTGAGAATCTGATTAAAAACTAGGTTCTCTCTCCCAGAAAACCACACAGGCCAACACATTTTTGCTTGCAGTTCCAACACATTTGAAACACACCCTGGAAGTCTATTGGTGGACCCAGGTTGTAGAATACCCATTTGGGGTATTGGTCAAGATCCTCATTTGATAGACCAAGGAACATCATTTCTCACAGGTTGAATGCCTTGCCAAGGTTAAGCTGCTAGTCCCAGCTAATGGTGAGGACACACACGGGTTTCCCAAAACCAGCACTTTTTCTATTATGCCCAATATTATAATGATAGTCAACCAGAAAGTAGCATTTACAATAATTAAGCCCACTTTACAACTCCAGGTTGTGTCCCATTATAATAAAGTAACCCTGTTTCATCACTGCATGTTTCATTACAAGTGATAATTGTGTAGAGATCCTGACTCCCCAGTGGGTTTAACCGCCCAGATACAGAGCAGGTGCTCTGTAGATGTTTCTTGAATTTCCAATGAATGGACCTGCTTTGGCAGGACGTGTTGGAAAACTGGCTCAAGTGTACTGCTACAGGAGACCATAGTTTTCCCTGAGAATCCAGGACTTTCAAGAGTAAATCACATCACAAAATGTTAAAAGAGGTAGGAAGATGTTAGCTTATGGTCAAGAAAGCCTCCCTGCCATCAGCTTAATTTTCTTCTTTGTTACATGGATTCACAAAAATTGTAGACGATAGAGTAATATAATCCAAATTCATGTCCTGCACACTCTGGGAAATTCCATCCCACCTCAACCAGTTCAGCAAGATGGGGTTAGATCATGGAGAGATGGAGGGGTAGCTTTGCCCTGGTACAAAATCTTGGTTGGAGACTCCATTCTTATCTTTACTGCAGACTTCACTTACTTGTCTAAATTCTTCCACTGAGATCAAACATACAGAAATAATTCCTTTATTCTGTGCCTCTGCCTCCCTCTCTACTCTTTCTCTCTCTCTCTCTCTCTCTCTCTCTCTCTCTCTCTCTCTCTCTCTCTCTCTCTCCCTCTCTCACCAAGTGGTACTTGGAATTACTCTGTGGTTCATTTTTCAAATTTACACTAAGTTATTTTAAAATCTTACCTTCTTTGAACACAACTCAATTACTTTCCTCATAACTTTGCTTTTCTCAACTATGCCTCTAGGTTGGCTTTTCTCTTTCTTCTCATCTCTTTTTATTCTCCCTTCCAGTTTCATTCTCATATCCTCTAACTTTTGTAGAACCTTCACCCTTTCCCTTATGGATTCTCCTTCCTACTTTTGTTATATTGAAAAAAAGAAAAAAAGGCTGGTGGTCATTCTGATGTCTACAGCTAGAATTATAAATGGAGTCAAATCCTTCAGAAGATCTTGAACAAAATGTGTGAGTGCTAGTATTCTTTCGGGGAAAAGAAACAGGGAGAGAAGAAAGGCAGCAAAGTAAGTTTTTTTGAGCAAGTTATTGCTACAGGCACCTGAAAAACTTTGGAACACAGTCCCACTGGACAACTCTGGAGACCGCGTAGACTATGTCTCAGGTTATCCCCACCAAGAACAAAGGAACTAGAATATTTATCCACAATGCTGTCAGTCATTGATCAAGGCTGCTCCCCAGTGATAGGAACTGCTGGCATTTCTGTCTGACCTTTTGATGAGCCAGATCCCTGGGCCAGAAAAGCTTTTAGAAAGAGTCTCAGGTGCTTCCAGTTGGAATGTACAGGAATGGTGTGTGCAGACGAGATATGAGTGAGGTACCAACAGCACCTGCAACAGATTATTTCCTTACTATATTCCAGTACTTATTTAATATGTAAGTGAAATCCCTTGGCCTCTCTGACCAGCTCTAATGTGTACACTGGTGAATCCAGCAATTCATAAGGAAGTCTAGTGGTCCTTGTGCCCATTTAGGGGCATAACTGGCAAAACTCAGAAGTGACACTTCTAATTTTATCCTGGCCTAGAAACAATGTGCATATATTGGGCTTTGCAGTTGTACAGACCTAGTTTCTCGGTTTAACTTCGGTTAATGATGATGGACTCCAGTGCAACTTATTTAATTTCTTTCCAGCCTCAGTGTCCTCATCTTTTAGAAGGATATATTAATAGAACACACTTGTTTTTAGGACTAACAGAAACCAAGTAAAGCAGGAAGAAAAATACCATTTTGGTACTTAGTAGATGTTCATCTCTTGGTTACTACCGTCAGCCCCACACCCCTCCACCCCAAATCACCAAGATTAGATTTTACAACAGGTAGAATTTAAATGGTAAAATTTGCCCATCACTTTTCTAAATTAAAAAAGGTCTCATTGTATTTTCTTTTATTATAGCATTCGTAGAATCTGAAATATGGATATAGACCTTAGTTGGACATGTATAATGGTGGATAGAAAATTAAAAAGAAATCACTCAGGTTTTTTATTTGTATGATAATGGCCACACTTCGCTGGTTCTGTAACGCTCCCCTCCTGAACTTCAATTTTTCCAGGTCACTCAAGTGTGTGGTATTTTATAACTTTAAAATTGTTGTAATAAATTGCGACTGAGCCTAGTTTTCTTCTCCAGTATGACTATACATTGTAACAGGCCATGTTGACTTATTGTCTTTTTCACAGGAATGCAGAGAAACAGATGGCACAACACACAAGTCTATAGGTTTTACATTCAGCTGGATGGATATAATAGCACAGGGTAAATCCCCAGTAGACATGAGTGTGGTCCTTTTCTCCATCACTGCATCACCTCTGCACACCTGAGTAGCAATCATATTCCCTATATTCTCTTTTTTTCTTGATGTTTCTGCTTTCTCTGTTCTATTTAAGCCTCTCAGGTGGAAAATTTTTTTACTAAGTTTCCTAAACAACTTTGACCATGAACTTACAGTATCAGCGAAGTTCAAACTTTGCCAACACTTATAGCCATCTCCTTAACTTTTAATTTATGAAGCACATAAACACAGCTTATGTAAAAATAAAGTCTTTCTACAAACTTCAGTCCATAGCTTAATCAGTTATTAGTCAATTTATTTTTTTTTTATATTGTGACCATTTAAATATAGTTTTAAAAGAATCTCTAGCAGGAAATGGAAGGTTAACTACAGTAAAAACAGAAAAATTATACTAATGAATTGCTTTAAAATTAAATGAGATTTACAGGATATAATAGAATTTTAAAATATATTTAAGTATACAAAAGAGAGACTAGCAACCAAGAAATAAATTATTTCATGATGATAACAAAGGGTCAACTATCCAAAAAAAAAAAAAAAACTGTGAAAGAAATGAATTATTTCTTTCTTTATAGTCAATGATTTTAGGAAAATATCTACCTCCTACTGGGCTCTTAGATATATAGGTTAGAGATCTGGAAATTGTTCAGTAGAAAAATGTAAAAGGTAAGCTGAATGGATCCATAAAGATCATCTAATCTATATTCATTTTTGGAATTGATACCACAGGGTCCAATATGGTAGTCACAAGCCAGTATTACCAACCTTGTGTAATATAGCTAGTTCAAACTGAGAGGTGTTTTAAGTATAAAATATACCCTGAAGTTGGAAGAATTAACTTTAAAAGGTCAAATATTCCACTAAATTTTTATATTGATTACACGTTCAAATGATAATCTTTTACATATACTGAATGAAGTAAAACGTATTCATAAAATTAATTTTATCTTTACTCAGTTTTGAATGTGGTTGCTAGAAATTTAAAAATCACACCTGTGACCTGCATTATACATCTATCGGACTGTTGGATTTTAGTGTTTTCAAAAGCTACAATGTAAGCCACGTGAACAAAGTATGGATGTCTCCTGGAGACTTAAAGAAGGAAATTGGAGAACTGTTGGCCAAAATGGAAGCATCATTCTTAAGGAAGGTCTGTCAGAGGTCTTTGGTATCAGAGCCCTCCTATGGTTACCACGATGTCGTCCTTTGCTCATGAAAAGTCTTCTAGTGAAGACTGTAGGAGTTATAGACAGAGGAGTTTCACTGGGACAAAAGAGACCTTAATAGCTGGTGGATACAACCAAGATGATGTGTCTGTGGAGGTCTGACACTTCTCATAAAGTTCTTTGAGGAAAAAAATACTATATAGAGAGGAAAAGTATATTGAAGCCAGTAAGCCTTTCTACAAGTCTCTTGATAGACTACGATCACAGTGAGCCTCCTTGGGAGTGAGTGGGGGAGCAAAACACAAAGGTAATTACTGGTTTAGATGCAGGAATAAAGAGTTTGCAGCAAAAAAGGACAGATGCCTGGGCACGTAAGTGGAAGAAAAATCATCCCAGATATAAGTGATGGGTGATAATCTCATTTAACATGAAACGACATTCAATGGTATCCTTAGGAAATGAACTGAAGAAGGCACATCACACACACAAAAGAATTGTGAGTTTTACAAAACAGTAAATTCTTCATTCAGGTTAAGGAAAGGCCAAAGTAATGGATAAATACTTACATATTCTTTGTTTAAGGAAATGAAAGCAGGTAGGGGGGAGGGATTGGGTGGGAATGATGTGATGTTTTAAAAAGGGTGACCCAAGGAGGTGCCATCTTAAGCATCAGTCTCATGTTAAAAGTCATAATGCTTTTTAGAAAATACAAATAATCTCTTTAAAATATTTTAAAAATCTCTTATCACTGTCTGTCTTGGAGTTCTCTTGGAGTTTTCCTTTGCTTATTGCCTTAAAAAATAAATAATGAAGGCCGGGCAAAAATTATGGAATCCCGCATATACTCTCAGATTTCCTGAGAACCCTACTTGTTCCTTTATGTTCCTAAACCATTGGTAGTAGCTCCCTTTCATACTTCTTTAAAATAAAAAAAAATAAGTTGAACATTTCTCTCTTTTTTTTTAGGTTTCTCAAAATGTTACTTATCTCAAGGAAGGGAATATCTGAAATAATCTCCTTTTCATAGTTTATGGTCTTTCTACCCTTAAAACTAATTTCACTGTTAACACTGTGTGCACCAAGAGAGAAGGTCCATGTTAGCTTATCCGAGAGAGGGTCTATCATTCTCTAACACTACAGTATATAAATCACATATATAATAATAGTAATAACTATTTTTATCAAATAATTTTCCTACCCAGTAGGGATTCTTCCAGGCTCTTTTTCACAACAGATATAATTCCAACTTACCCTGCACAACACTATTAGTCTCATTATTGTCAATTTAAAGATCTATCAGCTAAATAACAGATTAAGTACCATATCCCAGAACAGGCTGCAAATAAGAGATTTCGACAGGAGACTCCTGCAAACTACTACAGGAAGAATGGCTGCTGAGGAGCTGTATCCACAGAGCTTGCTTATTTACGAGATGGTCCAATTCTGACCTTTGGGTTTGCAGCTACTACTCTGCAAAACTCAGCAGAAAGCCTCGAGCCCTTATCTGATACAACAATGATGACCTCTTATTTTTGTGCAAGAAAATGTTAAGCACGTGTTTGTTCCCCTGACTCATCTATGAGTAAGAATACTCTTTTCTATGTCATGTACATAACCAGCAGGGAACAGGGAAGTTTGAACAAATTCTCACACCGAGACGTCTGAAAGCTGATTTTGCAAAGACAAGACTAGCTCTGCTTGGCCTTAGGACAGCACAGGTGTGCCTGAGAAGCCAGGCGGGGCTGGTCGCCTAGAAGGCTGGGCTCTCTATGCTGAAGACAGCATACTTACGAAAACCACTGCCTTTCTGTAAAACCCACCTGAAGTTACCCCTGACGCTGTAATTTAAGTCATGCATTCCCTCGCCTAGGTTTACCGGCAGCCTTTGCCTAGGTTTACTCATTGAAGGAGGATACAGCACACAAAAGAGAAATTTCCGCTATTACTCTGAAGTGTCTATCTTAAACCTATAAGAAGTGTCCTTCGTGGAAATATGTTAAAATTAGAGCACCATCCTATTCCGGTAACCAAACGTTTGCTTTCTTTCCCCTCAGACAGTTCCAACAGTAGGCCTCAGTTACTTACACATCAGAAGGGGCCGCAAAGTTTAAGGAGGATTAGGTATTTTTTCCCCCTTCCACAGCATTTCTACAAATAACAGAATATTTTTTCCAACGAACACCCTAGTGGTTTATTGACTTTTAAAGCAAAATACAAAAACAGCTTTGCTTATAGATTCACAAGTATCATTTTAATGCTCCTTAAAATCATTAAAAGTTTTATTGGCAATTCTGCTTCCATTTTGGACGCTCTTTTAGCTTGTTTTAAATTCTTGATTCAAATCCCAGAGGTTGGAACTTTCTCATTTGCATTAATATACTTTCTTCTTAAACATATAAGAGACTCACTAAATTAATGTGTAAACAGCATCGGGGCACCAGGGGCTCAAGGCAAGAACGTAATTACTCTGGAGAGAGAACATTTTCAGAACATATTCTAATTCAAAATAGGTTTATGTGCTAATGTGCTAACAGATGACTAGCACCGTGTTTAGGAGCGCTACTTGACTTAATATGTTCAGAAACCAGACTTACATTGAAAATAACCAAGGCCTTTTAGGGTCTAGATTTGCAGGAATCAAGATTATTTTGGAAGGAGACACTAATTAGGAGGAAAATGAAACCATGTGTCGAAAACAGGAGTTATGATATGGATGTCCTCTGGGGTCATAAGAGAATGTTACAATCAAGTTAACTACTTTTAAGGTTGAATTTACTGGGTTTTTTGCCCTTGACTCTGAAAGTGACAATATCTACCAAGAGTATCACAGTCTTTTGAGTCTTGTTATACCTTAAGCATCACCACACGTCACTCCAAACTCACACACATAAGTAGGCACAAGACAAATCCAGTCTTCATATTTAGACACCCCCCGCGTCCTCCATACCTCTCAGACTTGAGCCTTTTAGCCCTGCCGCATCAAGGCCTCCCAAACTGCTCTACCTGAGCACCCTTGTTGCAGATCCTTCTGATCTCTTGATTTCCTTATATGTATCCGGGGTCCATCCCCCCCGGACCTGTTTTCTGCTTGGAGGCAATTAATCTGAAAATAGACCCATATAAATGTGTGAATGGATATGTAGAGTCCACATATTTCTATGTGTGTTATATAATAAGTATTAGCTGAAAAAGATTTATTTTTCAGTGATCCTAAGTTTTTCTCAATTTTAGCATTGCCGAGGACTCACCTGAAGATCATAGTTTAACCTGTGTAGAACATTTACTAGGACATAAACATCACCTGGAGGTCTTGTGAAGTCTAGGAGTGCCAGGCCCCACCCCCAGAGTTTCTGATTTGCTAGGTCTGGGGTGGGGCCCACCTTTTCACAGTCTTAATATGTACTCAGATTGTGCTGCTGCTGCTGCTGGTGGAGAAAGCATGCTTTGAGAACCACCGGTCTGGAGTTGAATTTAAGAGATCTCCAGCTGACTCCTCTTAGCCAGTATATGATAAACTTTCCTAATCACCTGTAGGAAGTCCTGTAGTGGGCATTTCAGAACTAAGTATGTTAAATGTATTTGTTGTTGTTCTTAGGGACAGAAACCTTCTTTTTCTCAAAACATAACACATATTACACACTCTACTTAAGGAAAATGCTCTTCACCTGTACATATTTCTTTTTTTTTTAAGATTTATTTATTTAATTGAGAGAGAGAGAGAGAGAGAGGTTGCATGAGCACAGGGGACGGGGAGGACAGAGGGAGAGGGCAAATCTGAAGCAGGCTCCACAGCCTAGCAAGGAGCCTGATGCAGGGCTCGATCTCACAACTCTGAGATCATGACCCTCTGAGCTGAAATCAAGAGTTGGCTGCGTAACTGACTGAGCCACCCAGGTACCCCAATCTGAACATATTTCTTAACCAACTACTATTTTCTATTTCTGGACAAACTTCTATACAATCATCCAAAAAATCTCACATCTATAGAAACCATATCTTCTTAGGTATGTGAACCAAAATTATGTGCTAGACTTTCTTCAAAGAGCCCGCATGTTTTAAGTTCCCCACAAAATTGAGGGCAAAAAGATTGAAATTTAATTTTCAAATGCAGATCGTATGGATCCATAATCACAATATTCACAGTGGGATATTATGACATTATAATATCATGGTAGCCCATCAGGAATCTTATTTTCAGGATGACCCTTGGATCTCATGAAAAAAAAAAAAAAACAAAACACAAAACTGTGAAGTCCCATTTGTGAGTGAGAGACAATACCTCACCATCCCAAAACCATCAAATCTGAATAAATGCTGCTCTAGCTATGGGGTGGACCAAGTCCAGGAAACACATTTACCTTACTGTAGAGAAGACAAAAATAATAACAGCGGTTCAGCAGTATAAAATGCATGTGAGTGGCACTTGAGTGGCTCAGTTGGTAAAGCCTCTGCCTTTGGCTCAGGTCATGATCCCTGGGTCCTGGGTTCTAGCCCCGCATGGGGCTCCCTGCTCAGTTGGCGGGAGTGAAAGGGGTGATGAGGTGACTGCTCCACCCTCTCCCTCTCCCTCTGCTCCTCCCTCCTTGTGCTCTGTCTCTCTCAAATAATCTTTAAAATAAAAATCAAAATTGCATGAGAGAGGAGAGTGTGGCACTAGATACTTTTTGCTGAAGATCTCTGACCATGGAATGAAAAGCTAATTTGATCAGCGTGGGGAAGCGTG
Source organism: Procyon lotor (assembly GCA_028646535.1). Taxonomy (NCBI): domain Eukaryota; kingdom Metazoa; phylum Chordata; class Mammalia; order Carnivora; family Procyonidae; genus Procyon; species Procyon lotor. The sequence continues at coordinate 5,790,584 of CM053614.1, forward strand.
AGTCATGTGAGGCTAAGGAAAAGTAAATGAGACTCTTGAGAATCAGTAACCACTCTGAGTAACAGTGCCACAGGCTTCGATGGTTCCTCCGTAGGAGTGGTCTGGGAAATAAGTTCTATAGCATATTTATTCATTACAACTTTTTTCCCTAGGAATTTAATTTTAAATTAAATTCTTTTCTTTTTAAAGATTTTTTTTTTTTTTTTTTATTTGAGAGAGAGAGAGATTGAGAGAATGAGTGGGAGGAGGTGCAGAGGGAGAAGCAGATTCCCTGGGGATCAGGGAGCCTGAGGTGGGACTTCATCCTGGGACTACTGGGATCATGTCCTGAGCTGAAAGCAGACACTTAACTGACTGAGCCGCCCAGCAACCCAATTTAAAAAAAAAAAAAAAAAAAAAAACTAAAGAAGAAATAATTATTTGTGCAAAAACCAGGCTGTAATCTGACCCTTTTAAGAGAAAGTTAAAAAGTATATATGTTACAAGTTGTTGAGAAAGTGAAATTTATCACCCATAGGAAAAAAAGTTGGGGGGGAGGATTAATATTGAGAAAGGAAGACATAAGTGGAAATGGAGCTTATAAAATAAATTGGGAGGAATCAACAATTTACACTAAAAGCCTTTAAAAATACCCAGTTGGTTAGGAGCAATGCTTCAGGGACAAAAGAAAATAAGTGGTAGAAATTTTACCAGCACACAGGGCACCTGAGTGGCTCAGTCACTTAAGCATCAGACTCTTGATTTTGGCTCAGGTCATGATCTCAGGGTCGTGACACTGAGTCCCAGTTTGGGTTCTGCACCAGCATGGAGCCTGCGTAAGATTCTCTCTCTCCCTCTGGCTTCCTCTCCAAACCCTCCACCCCCCTTTGTATGGCGATTCTCTCTCTCTCCGTCTCTCTCAAAAAAAAGGAAAAAAACAAGAAAGCTTAATGGCACAAAAAGAGAATTTTTTATACTTATATCAATTATTTTGCATAGTATATACGTAAGAGAGATATGAAGAGAAATACATCGTCTCAGGGCTATGCACTTGTAGACCCAACAATACACTTCATTTTATACAAAGGAGCAAATTTCATTGAAGCATGTAATCGGTACTGTCATTATTAACTCAGTGAAAAATTTACTTTCTCTTGACCAGCTGACTCACACAGATTTTCATTCTAGAGAAGAGAATAAAACTTGTTTATTCACAGTTAATTCAAATGGGATCTGTGTTATGAACTGCATTCATTCAACAAATATCACATTAACATTAGATATTGTACTAGATCTTTCTTCTACAAAGAAATGTATAAGCAGGTGCCCTGGCATTAAAGAGTTTTGAACCTGGCAAAGGGAATGATATATTTAAACAAATACCTTCAGTAATACTGCATATGTTATTTGAGTGATACTGATGGTAAGGGACAGGAAGGAGAGAATCTATCCCATTGAAATGATTAAGAAATAGTTTACGATGGAAATGCTTTCTTAGCTTTACAATAAAAGATGGAGAACATGAAGTGTAGGTCAACATAGCAATAACATTTAAATCTGGATACTATCCCAAGGGATTTTTAGGTTCTTTGAATGTTTCCACATTTTCTGTTTTCTTTAAACAAATGTGTCATTTTTATAAAATGAAGAAAAGAATAAATCTCATGAAAGCAAATAAAGGAAAGGCAAGATAAACTCTAAAGGAAAAATTAGGAGACTCTTAATTTCTAAGATTTTGGAAGTGTAGAGAAAGGAAAGTATTATGTTGGGATAAAAAAAAATGTAGCAAAATGTCGAGAAATACCAAGTCTATAGATGATTTGAAAAGGAAAGGGATGCTTTTAGTTTTAGGCCTGCTGAGTTTAGGTGATGCCCACTAAGGGCCCATCCACCAAGGGTAAAAGCAACACGAAGAAGATAAGTTAGGGTGGGGCTAGTGGGCAACACAGCTGTGATCATCAGAATCATAGGACATAATATTTGAGATAAATCCAGAAAGATCTTAAAGATTGAACACTGGGAAATACTTCCATAGTTGATTAAAATCTGACCTTATGTGTGAAATTCGCTCCAAATCTGACAATCAATGTTTCTATACTTTTTTCCTATAGGACAGAGTCAACTAATACCCATCTAACAGCAATTTTAGAAACCACCTGATTAGAAGGGAAATATACCTTTGCCTCTTCCTTTCTTAAAATAAAGAACACAAATAGTACTGTGTGTTTAACTATGAATTCCTCATAGTACTAAAAGAAGAAGCTTGACCTGAGCCCTGGTACAAACTGCTTTGCCGGGCAGTTTACCGCTACACCCAGGAGCAGACCGAGTTGTCAGCATGATCATATTTAATTTCTGCGCTGCGTAACTGAGCAGACTCCATGGAAATTATGACAGCTCCTTGACATCATGGACACTCACCAGCTGATTATTCATTCATTGAGAGGAAATGTGTATCAGCTGCCAGAAAATGGAAGGAATGAGGTCTAAAACATATGAGACACTGTCTCAAAACCATGATAAATCATTTCAAGTACTCAATCTCAGGCACCTGCTGCTTTTGTTTTATAATTCCTAAAACAAAATAAGTGGGTTTTGTTGAATGAAAAAATTCTATTTTTGCTTGCTCAAGTTTACATTTGAGGTCAAAATAACAGAACAGATTCCAGATGATTATGTAATGGAGGTAAAACACAAAAGCCAAGACTGTATGTATGTATGTATGTATGATCTATCTACCTATCTTATCTGACTATCTACCTACCTGTCTACCAACTCAAAACTAAAACTTAACACCACTCTAGGTTTTATTAGCTAAGTCAACAGAATATGGTAATATGACTGATATTTTTCTATCTTTTCAATAACAAACAATAATATTCTAAGGCATTTACAGAATTTGATACTACATAATTTGAAAGTCTCCCTTGGCTGTCTATTAAAAGTTATTTTTATATCACCTAATTCCTTCCAAATAGTAAAGTTTGATGACTACTAAAATAATCTACATGAAAGTTTTTTGGTGTATTATGCAAGATTCCACTCAGAAATTATGTATATGTAGTCCTCCTGACCTGTTTTATTCATGCCATACAGGGTCAAATGACCATTTTCTCACTTTCCACAAGAACACATAACTTTTATATAAGTATTCTCTATAATGATAAAGCATACATAAAACATAATACAAAGTTGAGAGGAAGAAGATTTGTAATGTGACTCATTCTAATTATTCTAATTATCACACTCATTCATATTTATAGGCAGAATAATACCAATTATACTAATAATAATTATACTGAAATAGTAAATGGTTGAATGCCAACATTGCATTTAGCATTTTAGCAGATTTACAACTGCAACCAGATCTGCTTCCAAAAATGTATATATAAATACCAATGCTCTAAGTAAATCAGAGGTTTACATTGAATTTGATCCTAGGGAATAAAAAAAGCTGATGACATTTTTGTTCTACATATTTCACTTTTCTCAATTCAAATGAAATCTTTATGCTCAACATGACATATGTTAAGCATCAAACCAAATTCTATAGATTTATAACCTGTGGAAGAAGCCAGCTCACCTCTAAGACTTTTTTCAACAACGCCCACGACAGATAATCACTGCCCTCTGCCCAATCACCAGCAGGAGGACAGATTCCAACAGTTATTTCATTATGCCAGTTTGTCAAGAATGCTCTCTCTAAAATCCAAGTTACATCAGCCATACTTTGCTCCAGGTTCTTTTTTGGGCTTCAGTAATAACAGCAAAAGTAATATTTAAGCATTGATTACTATCATATATCTATCATATTGCAATCCTCAAAATATTTATGATAAACGCTCCTATCTCTCTAAGTTCTTGGCTCCACATTGAGTATCTGCAATTGATTTTTGCCATAACTTGGCCTTGAGAATCTTACTATCTTAGACTCCATTTTCGTGTATAACTCATAACTAGATTAAGAGCATTAATATAGTTTGGATACTGGGAAACACCACGGGGCGGCTAAAATTTTGGCCTTTGGAGTCAAATAGTTAGATCTGATCTAGGACAAGTCATATTGTCCTCCCACTAAGCCCACTTCTTCACAGGGGACATGGAAATAAAGTGATAATTAATACCACTACTGATGATTAATAATGATGATGATGATGATGATACCAGCCTTCTGACAGTATTAGGGTATTAGGAACAAATACAATAATACATGAAGCACTCAGCAAAGTCCCTAACCATATAGAAGGATGAAAAAAATATAGAAATAAGACATGGTCCCTGCTTCCATGAAGTCTTCACATTAGAAAGGAGACAAAGCCATCACAAGTAATAAGGTAAAGTAGAATTACTGGAGGGAAGATAGAGCAGCACTTAAAAATTCATGTATTTTACTAAATTAGATTTACTTATTCATTTCACTAAGTGCAGAGCCTCATGCTTGCACAGATAAGTTTTAGGATTTAAGCTATACAATGTGGTTCTATTTTCTCAGACTTTTAATGCATTTGGAAATTGAAGACAGTGACAAGATTATTTTGTCATCTGAGAAAGACTAAGGAAATAGGGCATGGGAATCTAAACGACTTCCAAGTTGGAATCACCCTTGTGATGTTTATAATATGTTTTATCTCTTTCGTAATATTGTACAATCTTTGGCACTTCAAACTTGAAGATTTTCATCTACACTCTCTCTTCCATATTATTTGGAACTTAATGAATAAGACTCCTGCCACAAGTGATTCTTAATAGATCCTCTGTAACATTTCTTCACCTCCTGAAATAAATTGTTCTATCTGTGAATTTCCTACTCAGTGAAATCTCCATTTAAAGTAATAAAGAGGGCAAAATGTTTATGTAATATTTAACACTGGTATGACAAAAGAATTTGAAGTGGTGACTTGTCAAATACACTGAGAATAGGAGATCCCTCTAATTACTCTCCTTTTCAATATCAAGTGAACTTTTTCTCTTTTTACTTTCTGGAAAGGTAAATTGGAGATAATTGTAAGTCATGGTGTGAAGAACAGAAGCAGTGCTTCCTCCTATTCTTTACTTTGCTATATTTGGTATCCCTTATTTCATCTTGTACATGGTGACCCCTTTGGAACATTTGGTACTGTTGACCACCTATGCATGCTTTTTTTTTTTTTTTAAGATTTTATTTATTTGAGAGACAGAGAGCATAAGAGAGAGGGAGAGCACAAGCAGGGTGGAAGGGTAGAGGGAGAAGCAGACTCCCCACAGACAGCAGGATCCTGGGATCATGACCTGAGCCAAAGGCAGACACTTGACCAACCGAGCCACCCAAGTGCCCTACACATGCTTTAAACTCTTCCTCCCTTAACATGCCTGATCTAGGCTCTCATTATTCTTCTTGCTTTCACATCTTTCTAGGGGATATAGCCAAAAGTTCATTCTTTGGATCTTAGTTCTTTTCCCTACATAACCACAAATAATCTTAGATTCCTCCGTACAAATTAATATAAGCATTTTTTTTTGCCTTAAAAACAGTTTCCATGCTGTGTGTATGACATATGTCATGAATAGCACTTCAAATTCATTATTTCCTCCCAAATCCCGGCAGTTTTGATACCCTTCTCTCCATCCTCCCCAAAATAAAACATTTGTCTTTACCTCCAAGTTTCTGTTGATTTTTGCTTTTTGAATGATTTGAATATCCATCTTAACTCTTTTTTTTCCCCTTTTCCATCTTGGCTCTGTCTTTAAAATTATAGTCACCACTACCCTGGCTACAACTTTAGTTCATTTAATGCTTCTATCTTCTTGGAATTTTGCTGTGTATACATATGGAAGCAGTGGAATTTTCCTAACTTTCCATTTACATGCACAGTATTTCCTACATGCTCAGGTACCTGTCCATTTGTGTTTGGGTATATTTCCATTTTGTTTCTTTGTACCAGTACCTTACTGTTTGATTCACTGAGTCTTGATCGTATGTTTTAATAATTTATAGAGCTAAACGTCCTTCATTGTTCTCTTTAACAGAATTTTGCTAATTATTCTTACAGACTTATTTTCCCATATAAGCTCTAAAATAGGCCATATAAGCTCTAAAATAAGTATCTCTAGCTCAAAATCCCTATTGATTTAATCTGTATTTCAGATTAATTTAAGGGTGGATTAATAAAAGAAGAACTGGCATCATTATACTATTGAGTCTTTCTATTTGCAACCATAAGATTAATCATAAATTATAAGTGGTAAACTATTACATTTTTCCTCTCAGACTATTATTAGAAGTAGAATTTTAAGAATGATTGTATTTTCAAATTCTGCCTAAATGTTAGGGTAATAAAATAACCGTTGTAACTGTTTGCACAGAAATCACATAAATACTTTTTACATTTAAGCCAAAATATATATTTTTCATATATGTGACTTATCTTTTGTGTGATATTGCAGGATCTCATTAAGTCGCTGTACCCACTTCCTAAGTTGAACTCATGTAAAGAGGATTCATGCCATCCTCAGCTTAGGTTTCGACAAAGAATACAATAGCCACTTTGTGTTTATATTAATGTTTATATCATATATATTATATATTTTTATTATATATTATGTATAATATATATTATATTAATGTTTATATTATATATACTGTTTATATTCATGTTTGGGTATTGGGAATATTGGAATATTTGGGAAGTCAGGGGGAGAGATATAAAAAAGAATAAAAAATAGAGATATAAAAAAAGGAAACACTGAGAAAATTAGTTTGTTTATTTCTTAATGTTAAAACAATTTGGGGAGGTAAATTTTAGTTTCTGAGAGAGCTGAATTATGCTAATCGGTATTACAGCAACCCAGGAAGGGATTTAGTATTCAGATTGTTCTAAATGTGAAATCTCAGAATACTGTTCAGATACTGCAGAATTAATATACCTTTATTAACAGTTTATAAAAATCTGGCTTAGGGGCACCTGGGTGGCTCAGTGGGTTAAGCCTCTGCCTTCAGCTTAGGCCATGATCTCAGGGTCCTGGGATCAAGCCCTGCATCAGACTCTCTGCTCAGCAGGGAGCCTGCTTCCGCCTCTCTCTGCCTGCTTCTCTCCCTATTTGTGATCTCTCTCTCTCTCTCTGTCAAACAAATAAATAAAATCTTTAAAAAAAAAAAAAAAGTTGGCTCAGTGCAATATACCAGATACTACATGTCAGATACTAAGCTAGGTTTTGAAAATGCAGAAATTAATAAGGAAATGTGCTCACAGTGAGGCTCACAGTGTGTGATATAGATACATAATTTGTGATATAATATAGCAACACGATGACAAAAGTATGAAAAAGTTATCAAATACATAATACATATATATACAACATACATGTGCAAATATGAACAAGATACCATGAACAAGTATTTTAGGACTAGTAACTTTTGTCATCTCATCTTTTAAAATTCTGACTACATGTGCAAAAAATGAAAATAAAACCTGGAAATAAAAGTGCTTTGTGAAGTCAATCAGTTATATAACTCTTTTCTAAATTGACTACTAATGAGAATGAGAACTGTGATTATTTAAACGTATTTTTAAGTGGCGATACAATTTGGACAAATGAAAATCACATGTTTACAGTATGAGAGTTCTAATAAAAAGAAAATTTCCATGCTTCTGTTACTGAACTGGCCAGGTAATCACGAGTGCTGTAGAGTTAGGAAGCATTTCCTTCCACCTCAAAATTGACCATATGGAATGTTATTCATGAATAGTTGACAATCACTTGAACATATAAATGACTCTTTAATATAAGTTGTATGGGAAAAATAAATGTGGCTAGGTTGCAGACTTATAAAGACAAGATGCTCTTAAAGACAAATGGTAGCTCCCTTACATGTGCTTAAGGTCAGTTTACACCCCGGGAAAAATTTTCTGAAAGACTAAGAAAATTAATGGGGAAATAGAAATCTACATAAATCACCATTCTACACATAGTTTTACAGAACATCATCAATAGTACAGAGTACCAAGCAGTAAATAATTACTCGTTTAATTAATTCATTCACAAAATTATTTAGTGCTTATTAGATTCTGGACATTACTATAACACGAGTAATTCGGCAGTAAATAAAACTACTATCTAGGTCACCCACTCTAAATTTTGTGTGGGACGGCTCACATAGCAATCAATAAATTGATCAGAAGCCATTGTTGTGAGCTCTGTGGAAAACATTAAAGCGAGGTAAAACGTAGAAGGATCATGGGGTGGCAAAAAGGGAAGTCCACACTTTTATGTATAAGATGATCAAGGAAATGGCCTGAATTGAGGGAGTATTTGAGTAGATTGGAAAGGAGAGAAGCAGGAATGCAGACAAATAGTTGTAGGCAGAAGAAAGAGCAAGTTTGAGGTAGAACATGACTACCAAGAGGGGGAATGGGAGACTGTGAGATCAGAGAGAAAAAAAGGGAGTCAGACCATTTTGGAGCACTGAGAGGTGTCCTAAGACCTGTGGCTTTTATTCTGAATGAGACTAAACAGTTGGAAGATCTTGAGTAAATACATATGACTTATTATTATACACATATTATTACCTATGACTTATTATTAGGATTTATGTTGAAGGATGACTCTAGCTAATATGTTGAGCACAGATTATCAGAGTGCAGCAAGGGTGGAATCAGAGAGAACAGTTAGCAAGTTGTTGCAATAATTTAGTTGGGAGATGATGGTTGTCAGGCCAATGGTGCTAGTGCAAGAGGTAATAAGTAATTAGATTCCGGACATTTGAAGGAAGAGATGATGGGATTTGCTGATGTGTTATCTGTGACTGGAGAAAGTAAGAAGTCAAGAATGATTCCAAGATTTTTTATCAAAACTAGAAGATTGCAGTTGTCAATAACTGTGATAGGGAACTGCTGAGGAAGAAGATTCTGGGAGCGGGGATTGGAAGAATTTCCATTTTTGGCACATTCTGTTTGAGAACGTGAATCATGAAATGGAGAAGATGTCATTTGGATCTGAAAGTGTGGAGTTCAGGAAAGAGCTCTCAGTAAAGATGTATACCTTGTCCTCAGAATACTGATGGCATCGACAGCTATGATCCTGAATGAGATCGCTCATAGAAGGATTTAGAGAGAGGGGAGTGTGAGGATGGAATTCTGGGGCGCTCTAGAATTTGGAGATGCAGAAGGTATCTGTGCCTTCACTGGGAAGTGAAGAAGTGGATGAAGAAGGGGTTCCAGAAGTCAAATGAAAGTATTCCAGGAAAGAGAGTGGCAAGTGTGTCAAATATTGCTGATAGATCAATACAAGAGCAATGTGAATTGACTATTGGATTTAGGAATGTGAAAAGCTATCGGTAATGCTGACAAGATCTATTTTGATAGATTAGTGGGGGCAACCGCTCAACTGGAGATGTTCAAAAAATAATTGGAGGAGAGAAAGTATAGACAGTATAAATAACTCTCCTGGAGTTTTGGCCTAAAGAGGTGCAGAGAAAAAGGCAGGAACTCAAACTCAAGTTGTCTGTCAAGTCAACGGGGCTTTTAAAAAAATTTTCGTTGGCAGTATTTGAAAGGAAAAATGATAGTATGTTAGTATGGCAGCAGAAATGATAGAGTAGAAAGGCATAATTGGAGACCCAGGAAAGAGAAGAGGCAATTGCCATATTGATGTTTTGAGTGGGTGAATGGGATAGGACCTAGTGCAGAGGGCCCATTTAAAATTAGTGGCCATGAAACACAAGGAGACTAGTCATCAAAGATATGTGTTTTTCTCCAAGATGGCTTAGTTGCCTGTAAGAAGGACCACAGTAGTCAGAGACTGAATATAATGGGAGTTGAGATTTATCCAGGTGAGTGTGACAAGACGAGAACACACCCATTGCCAGCAGTATGTGATTTAAAGGAAGGCAAAGAAACATGCCTCAGGAAGGCTGCAGTGCCCTTCAGGGAAGAGTCAGGAGTCTGAGCTCAAAGATGAACAGAATGCCAAGAGTAGAGGGGATTTTGCTCATGGCTATGATGTTAGCAATTTTGTGAGTATTTCATAATTACTGCTACGCTATTTATCTTATTCTACCAACATTAATAAATAACAATAGCAATCTGAAATTAGCATAACAGTATGTTTCCTCAACATTTATCTATAACTGGATATATCTTCCAACTTTATTTATATCTCAATTAAAAAACAATATTCCTAGAAATGCCATTTTCAGAGCCAAAACTAGTTGTTTGGTTTTTAATTGTGAGATAATGTCTTTCAATTATTTGTGAATCAGAATGTTCAGTAGAAAGTAGAAAGACAGAGGACTCATGGAAGAGTGCACAAATATTATGTAAAACCACCAAGAAAAAGTAAAAATTGAATTGTAAAATATGTGTGACAGAATAATTAATTTGTATAACTAAGGCCCCTGGTTCTGCTAAATGTATTCATTTTAAAAAATGGTCATTATGTACTATCATGTATTTGTTTGATTTCTACAGCTAACATTGAGAACATTTTCTGTGGATATGTAACCAGAGGCTACATGCTCATGAATATTACAGCAAAGATTCCTTCACAAGAGAGGACACTAAATAATCCTTAAAATCTTATCCAAATCTATGATTCTATGATTATGATTTACTTCCAAAGCCACGCCCTCTGTGAAGTGCCATCAGGAATGTTTTGAGAGTTCCTTAATGAGAATAAAGTACTTCTCTCCTGCAGTAACATTTTTTTTTTCATTTCCCTCCAAAGGAAGGTAGTCCTTGTTTCATGGTTATTTTTGGAAGTATCTTTGGTGGTAGCATGAGTTTATTCAACCCCAACATTTACTGGCTGCCACTTGCCGACCTAGGGACTAAGCAGTGGGGTTGAGGATAAAAGTTGACTTTTTGGAACATTTTCATCATGTTGGACAGAGTGCCAAGGACTTTCTTTGCAATATTTCATTTAAATCTCATGACATCTTTATGAGATATTCCATTTTAATAAGCATGTTACGAATGAGGAAATAGAGACATAAGGAGATTAAGTTACTTGCCCAAGGTCACACATGTGGGTAAATGATACAGCTCATATGCAATCCACTCTGGCCAGCCCCTAAACCACTATGTTACAGTGATGAATAAGACCATTATGGCCCACATTAGTCCTTTCATCAATTTCTTTTCCTTTTTTTCCTCTCTTTTATTTTTTTTTTTTTTATTGAATGTTTGAGTGTGGCCAAAAATTGTCTGGAAGAGCTCTTTTTGGGTTATAACTACAGCCACATTTATAAAAAGTGATGGTGTTTATAGCTTAGCCTCATCATTTCAGTCTACGTACTCTTTTTTTTTAATCATGCTGCTTCTGATTGCTGATTATTTGCTCTTCTGCCTGTTGCTTTTCTCCTCATTATTACATAGCCTGCTGCACAGCCAGACATTCTGCTCCCGTGTGTCCTTGTAGCATTTCACCCCGCGTTAGTTTGTCATAAAGCAGGTGGTTTCCTCTTACCATGCATCCACTTATTATGTCCTACGGAAAAGTCTAACTATGATACTACACAGATTGTTACATTCTACCCATACAAAACCTAAAATCTACATGGATATAGATCGAATACATGAATATGCAGCAAAATTAATACTATCATGATCCTACAGAGTGTTCTGGAGCATGAGGCTACATTGGTACACGACCTTGAAGAGTTGAATGCATTGATCCACTACTTGGTTCACCCACAACCATCATAAATTTTAGATAATCCAATGAAAACTTTCAGTGCTACAATGCCAGTGAAAAGAAATGGTTTTTAAAAATGTATCAGTGATAGTAAATTTGCTTTGTATAAAGGCTTTAGCAACCACCAATCATACCTGCACAAGTTAAAAGTCTGACATAAATCAATATCCTATAGAAGAGCAAGGATCAACCACATCTGGATAACAGTTGTTGAACCAGGTTATAGCCAGAGGTATGTCCAAAAACAAACTTTTATGTATGTATATGAAATTAAGAAACCATTTTATTGGGTGGCATTAAAGGAAAATTAAATACACAGTTGGCCTTTGAACAGTGCGGGGCCTGGAGGCACTAATCTCCCCATGCAGTCAAAAATCCATGTTTAACTTTTAGATCCCCCCAAACTTAACTGCCAATAGCCTACTGTTGTCTGGAAGCCTTACCAATAACATAAGCAGTCAGTTGCTATATATTTTGTATGTTATATGTATTATATATTGTATTCTTACAGTACAGGTAACCAAAGAAAATAAAATACTATTAAGAAAATCATAAGAAAAATACATTTATAGTACCATGCAGTATTTATTAAAAAAAAAAATCCCATGTATAAGTGGACCTATAGAGTTCACATCCATGCTACTCATTGAAAGACTAGTTAAGTAAAGGACTATTTTGGATGTCTTTGATGTTATGAGAATAGGTGGTAGTTAGGGAATGCCCGGCAGGTATCCTGGATGAAGGCAGTTTTGTAGCTCAGGGAGTAGATTTCCACCAACTGTTTGCAGAAGTGCTCTTGCCAGAGGCTGTGAGCACCACATAAAATATTTAATATATAAAGTACTATCATTTTGGTCTGTGGATTAGTGGCCATTGGAGGTATGAAATTAATTTACCCAAATCCTTCTGAAAGTTTAATATTTCTCTTAAAGAACAATACTATTCTTGAACACCAGAATTCCATGTATTAAACACTATTATATATTTTTCCCAGATGTGTCTTCTTTGCACTTACAACTTGATAACTAGATTGTTCATATGTTTGGATGATTGTTGAGAGATTTCGACGATTTTTATAACATTTTAAAATAGCAGAGTTTTTAGGAATAATACCAATGAAATAAAATGTCATCTAGTATACTTCTTGATAATATTGATTTATAATCAATTGACTTTAAAAAAACTTATTTTTAAGTCAATAGGTAGTCTTGTTACATTCTCGAGGGTGATTTTTGGTAGTGTGCTGAGTCCAACTCCTATCAGGGATTGAGTGATGCTAAATTTTCAAGAATCACAAGTTAATGTACCCATGGTTAAATGTACCCATCATTAGAAATTACATAGTACGAGTGTGCATGTCCTTCACTTAATTACATCTATCATATCTCTATGTGGAGACACCATGGATTATGTGTCACCAAACAACTCTTCTCAACCCCAGGGTCAGTAAAGTCACACCGGTAATTAGAAATCTACCACGGTGAGAGTGCTCACACTATAGAAATCAGCAAACATTACAAATCAATACTTTTAAAGTTAGGGGGAAGAAGCTAGTTTTTAAACATTTACCAGAATATTATGGCCTTTTATGCATAACATATCCTTTCCTCATTTACTAAAATGAGTAGATCGGAGGTGAAAACACAAAATTGCAGAGGATTCATTATTGAAGTTATTTTAAAGTATCTGTGAACCACTAATGACAACTAAGAAGCAGGCATAAAATTCTCTTCACAGCTAATTATTTCTGTAAGAGGGACTCACTTTTTATGTCCATTGTTTACAAAACAGCTTCTAGAATCACCTAGAAGGTGATTTTTAAGTTGCTGAGACAAAAAATGAAATAAAACAAAAAAAAAAGAACAAGGTTAATGTATTTACTCAAGCATGTCAGTATGCCAGTAACAACTCTGTGTGTGTGTGTGTGTGTGTGTGTGTGCGCGCGCACGCACATGTGTATGTAAAATGCTAGTCAGAAAGTAAGTTATAAAGGGATGCCTTGGTCGCTCAGTTGGTTAAGCAGCTGGCCTTTTGATTTCAACTCAGGTCATCAGGTCTTAGGGTCCTGGGATCTAGCCTCCTGTCAGGCTCCTCGCTTAGGGGGAGTCTGAGGATCCTCTCCCTCAGCCCCTCCCCCCACTCGCACGCATTCTCTCTCTCAAAATAAATAAATCATTTTTTAAAAGTAAGTTATAGGATAGACAAATAGAGGTGCAAACTACGAACAGCTCTTTGAAAGCCCAGAAGGGCGAGTGATTATGTATCCAGATGAGGCTGGAAAAGCCAGGAAGCCAGGAAAACTTCATATAGGAAGTGACACTTAAGATAGGTTGTTGGAATAAACAAAATTTCAAAAGAAGGAAAAAGAAGGGAAGGGTATTAAAAATGAGAAATAGCATAAGTCAAGATTTAGAGAAGAGGAAATGTAGAGGCACTAGTTGACTGGGATTTTTTGATTCATTCTAAAATTACTAAGCACCTACCAAATGCGAGACATCGATCTTTATGAGGAAATCAGGGAACTTCTGATATGACGAGGTGGCTGAGGGGGTGCTGGTGAGGATTGGCAGATAAGGCTCTATAAGTAGACTGAAGTCAGACTTTAAAAGATGTTGAATATTACCTAGCCATAAAAAAGGATGAGATCGTGCCATCTGAGATAACATGGATGGACTTAGAGGGTATTATGCTAAGTGAAATAAATTAGACAAGGAAAGACAAATACCGTATGATTCCATTCATATGTAGAATCTAAACAAAACAGAAAAAATAAATAAACAAAATATAGAATCAGAGCTATTAAAGAGAACTGATGGTTGCCAGAGGGGAGGTGTTGGGGGACTGGGCAAAATGGGTGCCCAGCAGAGAGGTAGACACAGTTTCCAGTTATGGGATGAACAAGTCACTGGAATAAAACGTGTAGCATAAGGAATATAGTCAATGATATGTAATGGTGGTGAAATGGGACAGATGGTTGCTACATTTATGTTGAACATAACATAATGTATAAACTTGTCAAATCACTAAATTGTATACCTGAAACCAATGTAATGTTGTGCGTCAATATACTCAAAAAAAGGAGGGGTGGGGGGGTGGCCTTGGTGAATCAGTCCATTAATTATCCGACTCTTGATTCCACTTCAGGTCAAGATCTCAGAGTTTTGAGATCCGTGGGCTCCGTGCTGGGCATGGAGCCTGCTTGGGACTCTCTCTCTCCTCCTGTCCTTCTCCTCACTCATGCTGGCTCTTTCTCTCTAAAGAAATATATAAAATCTCAGGGCACCTGGGTGGCTCAGGTAGTTAAGCATTTGCATTCGGCTCAGGTCACAATCCCAGAATCCCTGGATGGAGCCCCACATCTGGCTCTCTGCTAGGCAGAGAGTCTGCTTCTCCCTTTTTCTCTGATCTTCTCCCTCTCATGCTCTCTCTCTCTCTCTCTCTCAAATGAATAAATAAAATCTTCAAATTTTTTTAAAAGAAATAAATAAAATTTAAAAAAGAGTATTGAATACCATTGTTTTAAAAGCATAATAATAGAGTTTTGACTCAAAGAACAGAGTCAGGTTTCTCCTTTCAGATGTAAAACTTATATTTAAATGTTTTTCTTCTTAATTCAACCCTACATTCTGACTCCCCCTCTCCATCCTTAACAAGGGAGCCCCAGAAACTTGAAGGGTTTGTTCAATACTAACCAGATATGCAATGTAGCTGCTGACTTCCCAACTGCTCTCTGGTTACTAGTGGCCTGGCCTAATTTAGGGGTGTCCTCATGAATATATTTTTAAATTAATTGGCTATAGATCAATGTCATCAAGACATACCAATATGCTATTAAGTTCATCAATGTTATTTCTGAAAACTGCTATTTTAATGTTTGTAAGAATTATCAAAATCCATCCACTCATCTAAGAAGTTGTGGGAATGTACCAAGGCACAAGCTCTTAGGGAGAAAGATTCTGAGGGCACCACCAGTCAGAGACCAACCCGACCATGTCCATGTGCACAGTGCTAATAAATAAGGCAAATATGCCCATGCAAATGAGGAAGGAAGATGAAGCTGGAGGATTTGATCTTCATCCGACAGCAGTCCTGGTCTGGACTGGAAAGGATATCTTTGTCCTAAATGGTAGACTGCGCCTTCTCACATATGTCAACTTGGGAGATTGGTTTTTTGGGCTTGAGGTTGAAATCCCCCAATGGTCCATGTCCCCAACAAACTTTCTGCACCAGAATGTAGGACTTTGGATGTTTGTTTGTTTGTGTTTTCTCTTAATGTACTAGCCATCATCTCTGGAATGGCTGAGGTCTTGGGAACAGGAGCAACACATGGTTTGTGCATATGGTACAGAGACCCGGGCACCCCCCCCCCCCCCCCCACAAACACAGCAGCTCTCCTCTAGATGCTGGCAGCCAGCAGGAAAGCAAACAGCCGCATAGTGCCTGGTACCACCTGGTCCAAAGACAGGAGAGCAAGCACAACCAAATATCTTTGGGGAAACTCTCCCATGCTAGCCCTGTCCAGATCTTCTGTGAGCCTCTTGTTTTTCTGTTTTCTGGATACTATTCTCTCATGGATATTCTCCTCCTGGGCAACCATCTCCTCCCAGCTGCTACAGGGATCCCCGGCCCAGAATGAACTTTCTCTGCAGGAACCTGGGAGGATTCCAAGCCACAGAGATTTTCCATCCTGCTGAATAACATTGGCACTGGCCTATTTTTCCCATCCAGATCGCACAATAGCTGGGTTTGAGCTGGCACCATTGACTGAAGCAGGCACCATGGGCTTAGAACTCTTGGTCACGGCAAATGTTCAGAGGAGATGAAAAATTATTCTTTTTTTTTCTTTTTCTTTTTTGGCTTCACCAACTGATGGATGGTGGCACCATGAATGAATGCAGAGACTACTGGAGGAGAAGGGTGAAGAAAGGTAGGAGTCATCACGAGTTTAATTTGGGGAAAATTAAGTCTCCAGTGGATTCAGAATCTCTATGAGCAAAGATTAACAGAGAAATTGGAGACTCAGGACTCAAAGAGAAGACAGGGCTGGAATTATGGGTTGGGGGCATTTTGCTTCTTGACGATAGGTGCTGCTGTAAGATGTCATTGACATCACCCACAAGGGCCAACGGAAGAGTAAGAAAACAAGGAGATCTGTACCTGGGGGAGCAGTTAGGCATCGATATTGCACTGCAAAAGAGCAGCCAATGAAGACCAAGGCAACACAGTCATAAATGTTGAAGAAAGATGGAAGCAGTGTTTCTTCTACCTAAGAAAGTAAATGTAAAAAGCACTCTAATGGTTCTACATTCTATGCATCGATGCTCATATATGGCAGCCAAATAAGAGAGTCTGATGAAGATTTTACAAAGAGAGTGCTAAGATATCACATCGATTTTCACAGTTAGATATTATTCTTGACCATTCTCTCAATTATTTTGGTATCCTGATAGCCAATGACGTAGTTTAAGCTACACATTCATAGCCTATTTTGAACCTTTAAAAGTCATAAAGAGTGTCTTTGAAGAATCTATAGTTTTGTTTCTGTGGTCAAGGCCCCAAAGTATGGGAGTACCATCCTCGGGAGTAAGAGGGTGAAATGTTATTGTATTCGTTAATTAAACAATACTTTTCATGTTCTAGGCTCTTGGATAGGAACTGGGATTAAATGAATGGCAGACAGGCAGAGTCATTTCCATTAGGGGCTTACAGACTAGTTGGAGAGATAAACACTTGTCAAATAATATTACAAATATTACAAACTGTGCTGTATGGATAATAACAAGTCATCATAAGAGTACAAAGCAGGCATCTCTGAAAAATTTTAAAAAAAGTTCAAAATGAAAAACAGAAGTGGGCTGGTACAGTTAAAAACATTACTTGTAGAAGGAACAACCCATGTTAGGACTCTGTATGGCCTTCTAGAAACTGAAGAAGAAAAAAAAAGTCAATATAGCTAGAACACAGGGATAGAAGAATATACATAAGTAAATGGAACCGATTCACATAAGCGCTTCCCTCTTACTTCCGGGCATGCAGCTAAAATACATTCCTCAGTCTTATTTGTGGTTAGACACAGCTAAGACATTGAGTTCTGGCCAAAACAAAGTGAGTGAAAATGACACATGTTTTTCTTGAATTGGCTCACACAAACCCTTTCTCCTGTGATGTTCTATTCTTTATCTCTTTATCTTCCATCTGGATGCAAAGGAACCCAGAGAGAATTCTGGTTCCCTATAGATGTCTGGTTCATGTAGACCATGAACGCGCATTCGAATTTCATTTGAGTGAGAAATAAATGTACAGTGCCTTGTTCCATTATAGAACATCGGATTTTTTTTAAATAGCAGCTAGTGTTGTGCTAATTAACATACCTGCTTTGTATGATGAGTGTACCTCCATCCACTACCAATTGCATTACCAGAAAAACAACGATTATATGGCTAAAAAAAGAAAAGGAAAACATTCCAAAGGACGTTCCAAACGTTCCTATCATGTCCTATGAAAAGGACATGATAGAGTTTGAGAGTATGTGAACTAAGGTAACAACAGGAGATACCGAAGGACAGATTCTGTGGCAATCAAACAGGGATGTAGAGAAAGGAAGAAAGACATTGAATAAGGCAACCGTGATGGTTAATTTCATGCGTCACCTTGACTGGACCAAGGGTCCTCCAGATATCTGGTAAAACATTATTTCTGGGTTTGTCTGTGGGGGTGTTTCTGAGAGATTAGCATTAGAATCAGTGGACTGAGTAAAGAAGATCCCCATCTCCAAAGGGTAAGCATCAACTAATTCCTTGAGGGCCTGAAGAACACAAAGGCAGAGGAATGAATTTGCTCTCACTGGCTGAGCGAGGATATCCATCTTCTCCTGCTCTCAGACATTGAAAGTCCTCGCTCTGCAGCCTTTGGACTTGGACCAGGACTTACACCTTTGGCTCCCTTTGTTCTCAGACTTTCGAGTTTCAATTGAAACTACATCACTGGATTTTCTGGACCTTAGCTTGCAGATGGCAGACTGTAGGACTTCTCAGTCTCCAGACTCACGTGAGCCTGTCCCCACAATACATTTCTTTCCATATGTCACTATATATACTATTGGGCCTCTAAGAATTATGGTGAAACAGTATTTTATAATTCAACTATGAAGAGGTCAGTAGTATATATCATTACAAATTCTTAAATCCAGCAACTAAAACATACAGTTTCATATCAGTTTCTGTTTTAAAAAAACCCTCAAATTATTGTTGGTTTAAAATTACATAAAAAATATGTAAATTAAAAAATACATGTACAGATACATAGACACCCATACATGTACTTCTAAATAAACACTTGTAGGAGTTTTCTTTTGCTTAAAAATGTACTTCAGGGAATATACCTTGTAATGACATAAAAGGATAGTTTAAAACGCTTTTCTATTTCTAGTCAGGAAGATTTAGTTTTTGGTATTCCAAAACTCAGGTAGTGCAATTAAAAAAAAGTTCCAAATTTGTAAAGTATAGAATGAGTGCTGCATTCTTATAATTACCTACTCTAAACTCACATAGTTAAGATGTATGTGGTCTTTCCATATGTGTAAAAATTTCAGAAAAATTCAGAAATATGTGAGTCCATCCTTAATCAACCTGTAATAAATTATATAGGCACACCAAAGTCTGCCTATTGAGATATCTAGAGGTTGAGACTGTGTGTTTTATAGCTGGCCCCCTACAGCACTCTCTAAAGCACATTGAACTAAGATTAGGCTTAATATAAAGCAATTATTTTGTAATACCATCAATGATTACATACATAGATATGGTGTCTGTGTATATATAATACATGTACTATTATATATAATTAATGTTCTCCAGAGACAATTAACTAACGTATATAGAGATACAGAAAGAGATACAGCTATAGAAGCTGATGGCAGTTCCTACATGGAAGAATGTCTCCTCTGACATCAGATGAGCTAATTAATCAGCATTTAACCCCACTGGATCTTATCTAGCCTGCCTGTTAATATGCATTATCATTTTGCCAGCAAGGGCATGATCTCTTTTAAAAATAATTATCAGGGTCATTTTTGCTATGAGTAAAGTCCTATTTTGACATATGATAGAATTGTTTTTTAAAGCAACAAGAAGAAAGCGCCACAATCATTCTTAAATACTTCCTATTGACTACATTGGTACTTCAGTTTTGCTTTTTGTTTTTGTGTGTGTGTTTTTGTTTTGTAAACTCATTCACTGCTCTTTAAAGTTTTGCATTTTAAAGCCACAGGGTGAAAATTAGCTGTTTATTCCAGTATGCTTTTTGCTTCCACAAGATTTGACGTCACCTGAGATAGCATTCTTTTTTTTTTTTTTTTTTTTTTAAAGATTTTATTTAGTTATTTGACAGAGAGAGATCACAAGTAGGCAGAGAGGCAGGCAGAGAGAAAGGGGGAAGCAGGCTCCCTGCTGAGCAGAGAGCCCGATGCGGGGCTCGATCCCAGGACCCTGAGATCATGACCTGAGCTGAAGGCAGAGGCTTAACCCACTGAGCCACCCAGGTGCCCCTGAGATAGCATTCTATCATTCTATATCAGCAACCACTTTCTTGGCCCCCATGTACACATCCTGCCTTTTTGTATACCACTTACCATATAGTATGGAGGTTAATCATTAGGTATAAATATTTTCTCCTAGACTGTCAGCTCCTTTGAGGTAGAAAACTTATTTTTCACCGTTCTATATTCCTAGCATGAAGACTGGTTCATCACATCTTTAAAATTTGGGGATTATTTTGCTTTAATAAATCAATGAAAATATTGTTCTCACAACACAGAGTTCGGACTTGCGATGTGAATAAAGGTGAAATGGGGAATGTCGCCAGAATCTGAAGACTGTTCATACAATCAAACTAATTTCCCAAAGCTGCTGTCCTGAACAAAACATTAGGAAAGGAAGCACTTCTCATGCATTGTGACAGGTGCACACCATATGCACACTCACATGCTCACCAACACGTTCACTACACACGCTCACGCTCACCTTTCCTGTCTTTGCCCAAACACAGCATCATGTCCTAGGAGATGCAATTTTCTACTGGTCCTCTGTATGTTAGATTAGTGGGCGGGTGTCTAACTTGGCTGGACACAGTTTCCAGGCCTTTGATAACTTGTCAATTTCATCCCTCATTCTCAACTCCGATTTCCTAAAATAACTTGGCCTTAGGAGAATAATGCATCAAAGACCTATCCATGGAATTAGTTTGCCTTTTTAGATAAACACCTTATTTAATGTTGTGTGTTTTAAAGCATTTGCACAAATTCCTCATTTCATTCTTGTACCTCATTTGAGATTCAAGGGTCAAAACATGTGGTTGAGGGTAGGGAAAAGATATTAGGATAGGTATCAGGCTAGGAATCTCATTACTACTGAAATATTTTGATCCAGTATGCAGAATAACATCATCTCAGACAGACCCCGTTCTCTGGCTTCACTTTTTGGTGGGAAAGATTTGCAACCCAAGATGAGGTGAATTCTAGTTATCATTTAGATGCTTAATCAGCACTCCACCATCCCTCCCAAATTGAACTCTATTTTTTTCAAGGTCTTCCTCTTTTTCATACAGTGATTCCAGGGACTCTAACTAAACCCCCAGCTCTAAAAGTGACCCTGATTGGACAAAGGATAATCCCCTAAACTTTGCAATAATTTGTTTATAAACATCAGCCAGTGTTAGACCACAGCTTTCCCCTAATCAGAAAGATAGTTTTATAAATGGGCATGTGACTATGGAAAACAGTATGGATGATCCTCAAAAAAAACAAAAATAAAACTACAATAGGATCCAGTAGTCCCACTTCTGGGACTATATTTTTTTAAAAAAATGAAGACACTCCCTTGAAAGGATATCTGCACCCCTATGTTCACAGAAGCATTATGTATAATAGCCAAGACCTAGAAATGACCTAAGTGTCCATCAACAGATGAATGGATAAAGAAGTTGTGAGATCCATACATGCACACACATGTACACACACACATACACACACACATACACATAATGGATTATTCAGCCATAAAAAAAAAAAGAGAGAGAGAAAATCCTAATCTTGCATTTGCCTTTTTGGAAGATGAATGGACCTTGAGGGCATTATACAAGGAGAAATAAGTCAAACAGAAAAAGACAAATACTGTATGATCTCACTGATGTATAGAATCTAAAAAAGAAAAAAAAAAAAACTCATAGAAAAACAGATCAGATTTGTGGTTACCAGGATAGCAGGGGGACTGGATGAAAGTAGTCAAAAGGTACAAACCTGCAGTTACAAGATAACTAAGTACTAGGCATGTAATATACAGCATGATGATATGAGCTAACACTATGTCATCTAGATGAAACTTAAGAGAGTAAATCCTAAGAGTTCTCACCACAAGGGAAAAAAGATTCTTTTTTATTTTGCTTTCTCTTTCTATCAAATGGATATGAGATGACAGATGCGAACTAATTGTGGTGATCATTTCATAATATACTGTATATAAGTCAAACTGCTGTGCAATACACCTTAAACTCATAAAGAGATATATGTCAATTCTATCTCAATAACACTGGGGGAAAAGCGGCACATGATCTAAATCAGGTCATTTAGACATACAGAGAAGTCTGGGTGCAGGGACAGCTTCTAGCAAGAGAAGTTTCCTTACTATGACAAGAGTGCTTCAGCTTTCTCTTCTGGATGATGTGATGTGAGGGTGTGTGGTCCGATTTCCGTTATGAAGGAGGCACCTGAAGACACAGCCAGCACAGGGAGGAATGTTCCACTACAGGAGGGGAAGCTGGCATCCCCAGCTCCTCTTCCAAGCCACGTGAGCAAATACATTCCCTAATTGTTTCAGCTAGACTCAATTCGGTTTTCTGTTACTTACAGCTGAAGATACATTTCTGCTATTTTTACTACGCGTCAGGCATTCCACTAAGCATTGACTAACTTAAATTTACGGCAGCCCTACGAGTTTGATTATCTGTACTTTACAGATAAGAAGACGGAGGCTCAGGGGTGTTCCACAACACGACAAACAAAGTGTGTTTTTTTCTTCACTCCGAAGCCTATGAGTTAAGCTGTTTCGCTTTGAAAAATAAGAAAGCAAAGCCTAACAAATTATTTCAGTCTTTTTCTATCAGTACTTTCATGGCCTATTAATCATTCTGAAATGTTATATCTTACAAAAACGGCTATGAAAAGTTAGGCAGCTAGGGCCAACATTA
This sequence comes from Procyon lotor, assembly GCA_028646535.1. NCBI lineage: Eukaryota > Metazoa > Chordata > Mammalia > Carnivora > Procyonidae > Procyon > Procyon lotor. The sequence goes on from CM053614.1 coordinate 5,813,474, forward strand.
AACTTGCTCTATAAATACAGATTTTTTTTTATTTTATTAATTTTTTTCAGTGTTACAAGATTTATTGTTTTGCACTACACCCAGTGCTCCATGCAATACGTGCCCTCCTCAATACCCACCACCAGGCTCGCCCAAACCTCACCCCCCTCCCCTCCAAAACCCTCAGTTTGTTGCTCAGAGTCCACAGTCTCTCATGGTTCATCTCCCCCTCTGGTTTCCCCCCATTCACCCCTCCTTTCCTTCTCATAATGCCCTCCATGTTTTTCTTTACGCTCAGCACGTAAGTGGGACCATAAGGTAATTGGTTCTCTCTGCTTGACTTATTTCAGTCCGCATAATCTCTTCCAGGCCCATCCATGTTAATACAAAAGTTGATATTCGTCCTTTCTAATGGAGGCATAATATTCCATTATAAATACAGATTTTTTTAATCCACCTGCAAATATGTGTAAGACACAAACACTTGTCTACAAAATAAGCAGAATACAAAATGCACTCATAAAAAAGGGACCTCGATTCTGAATCATCGTTACTGTAAAATCAGCTCTCTTGTACCAGGAAAACATTACACAATTGTACACAAATATAGCTCACGATACGCTTAGGGTATTTTTCTAAATTTAATTTCAAAAGGTTATGTCATTCATAATAAAAACCAAACAGGAGTAAAGCATCTGGGCTGAACTCATTCAAAAGTAACCTAGAGGAAATTAATGTTCATGTAGATTACATTGTCCTTAAGAATGGAAAAATTTGAATATAACAAGAACTGGATCCATCCTGTCACCTCGATATGAGCACTGATTAAAAATAAAAAAAAAATTAGAAAGTATTTTTTCCTATTTTATAAACATTCTCTTGTTCTGTGGTTTTAAAACAGTTCAGTCATTCCTTAAATAACAGAACCCAAACTTTCTGACCCACCTCTGCATATAAGTAATCTGTGTCCTTTCTTTGCTGTCCTCCTGTCTTCAAATTCTCATCCTTAACTTCATTCATTCAATCCCCAGGCAGGTTACATAGTCTCTCACTGGGCTCAAGAATAGCTTTAAGGACAGTGTAGTGTAATTCCAAATACATACATATGTCTTTCCTACCTGACTTCTGTTTCTTTTGTGACATGTTTCTCCTCCTCTTCCGGGACCCCGTGTTCTCCCAGAGTTCCTTCTGGCTGTTGCTTGTTTTCTGTCTACCTTTCCAGAATGCTCTTTTGCCCACCTTTCAGTGACAGGTCCTCAAGGCTATGTTCTTAATTTTCTTTAATTCTCATTTGACACGTTCCACCTGAGCAAGGATTGCATCTACTCCCGTGCTTCAATTATCACCTACATGTGGGTGACTCTGAGAGCTCCCACATGGTAATCACATTTCGGCAACATACTACGAGGTAACTGTGTCCCGGATATTGAAAGGAGAGACCCAGACCTCATGTGTCACCTAGTTATCTTGTAATGAGTATTCAACATATATCAAAAGGGAGATATTATAGAGCTATTTGGAAAGTTAAAGAAAAAAGCAAGAGAATCCATTCCTTTTTTTCATTTTAGATATAGAAAAAGTTCATTCTGCATTATTCTCAGACTCAATTATATTATATTTGGTAAAATCTATGGAAAAAAAAAAAGAAATGCATTTGGAACAATCTGGTCTCTGCAATGCTAGGAAAAATCTTAGCCCACATTATTGTCATTGCTCTGTGCTGTTCCTCACTCTGGATAAGGCATTCTAGAGTTGCCCATGTGAGAAACACCCCGATCACAAATCAGCACCTGCAATCCCAAGTGTCCATCCCTGTGACTTTCAAATTGAGGCTCATGTTATAAATCACTGTTTACTTTCTTTCCCAGTAGCATCTTAATATCTATTGCACGTCTCTTATGATCAGCAGTTTCAGCACTCTCCAGGATGATAACCTGTGTCTTTGGGGTGTCTTCCAAGCCTGCTCACAGTGAATCTAAATGATGACATAACCTCTATTTTAAGTCAGGTCATCCCAAAGTATTCTCTAGAGAAAACCCATCTGGTTGTCTCTGTGTAACTCAACAATAGAGAGAAACTAAGGATTATTTATATGGCATGCAAAAGACAAAACCTTTGTCAAAATATAACCTCAAGATTTTTGGGAAGTTATAAATCATTTTGCTATGGCGAAATCTTCCCTTGAAGATGCCCAATATTAGATCCCTCATGACAGCAGAGGATCTATGCATTAGAGACCCAGGGAAGGCTTGTTTACAGGGGAGAAAAATCTTGTTTCCCTTAGTGCCAGACCATTCTTTCCTTAGTCACTGTTGCCATTGGCATCCTTGTATCACAGTTATGAGCGTCCTTCTACACTGTGAACTACTCAGAGTTGGAAACACTATATATTACCAACTCTTGCCCACCATCTAGATGCAAAAGGAAAGGAAGCATGGGGAAAAGACAGCACGCTTGAATAGGGCTACTATTATTTGGCTATTTACTCAGAGCCTTACTCCCTCTGTACCTTAGTGTTCAACGACAACAAAAATAATAATTACATTAAAAACATAAATATCATCTTCATTTTGAGATTGAGAAAAAATACTGTCTTGGAGGAAAAAATAAAATCAGAAAATTCAAGTGAACTGCTTTCTCTACTAAAAGTAGCCATCAATTTTGCATTTGCTGCAATACATCACATTCCATTTTGACCCTTATCAACTGTTTTTTAAAAGCTACATTGGATTAATGCACTTGATTTTTTGTGACCTAAATTTTCTTCTTTCCTTCCCAACATGGATCACTTTGAAAATTCTATCACCAGTTAAAGTATCACTGTTGCCATAAAAATTCCAATTCTAAATCAGATTTATATAATCTTGAAAAAGTTCAGCTGTTGCTATTATAATTTGTCATTGTCTTACTCTTGGTTTTTTTTCATAACATTGAAACATTATGTATGATTGCACTATAACAAAATAAAAGAAAATATCTTAGGGGATGCCAATAATGCCAATGTTATTACCTAGTGGGAAAAGGCAGAAAAGTTCCTTTCTTGCACGTAAGATCTTGTTTTAAAAAAAAAAAAAAAGTTAGTTCTTTCTGTAAACCCACATTTTAGTCACTTAATAATGGAGGTTTTATAATTCAAGGATAATTTACCATTCTGAAATGAGGCCAGATCTCCACCAATTCTTTGATGTGTATATTTTGTAGCACTGATCACACACATAAGGTAATAATTGTCAGACAGCCTCCCCTTGGAAGCTTTGAGGTTGTTTACCTTCCAGAACTTTAGTGATAGTGGTGATTGAGTCACATTGTTCTGAATCAAGTCATATTTGACAGCTGAATTAATTTCTCAATTTTCTCTAATGGCCTTTTATTTTTGGGGGGGTGATTTTTAGCATTTTTTTTTTTTGAGGTAAGAGTGTCATTTGGTCAGATGCACACATTCAATTTATTCAACATATATGACTGATTTCCTGCTATTTTTCAGTCACTGATCTAGATAATGGGACTAAAGCTACGTTTAAGCATACAAAATTTCTTGCCCTCACTCAGATTAATTACATTTTAGTAAACTAATCATCACATAACTCCTCAGCAATTCTAGGCTTCCTAAATATGACCTCAGTAGACAAGTATCTTAGGTACTTGTCCATTGTAGGTATTTAATAAACCAAACATCAAATATTAAGACAAAGCATAAACTGGTGGGGGTACTGACCAAGCAAAGGGGAAAGAAGAGAGTAGCAGATGATAGTTTGGGCTTTGCCCCCAAGAGAATTTGGGCTTGCATTCTAATTTTCTTTCTTATTTTGAGATCTTGCTGAGGTATTTACTAAAACTCTCAAGTCATTGGTTTTGTGTCTGCTCTTTTTATTTTACTAATCTGTTTTTTTCAGAGTTGTTTTGGGAATCCTTTAATTGTATGGACTATTTTAATTTTTATCCTGTAGCAATTACTCGAGGTAATAAGGCTGCTAGAAAGTTAGAGTCACTGCCTACTGGCCTCCAAAAACTTTAAAATCTAATTTGAGATGCAAAATTCAATTAAAAAACCCCAAAGCCACGTGAAATTACTATGTTACTTTCTGGGTTTTTGTTTTTTGGTTCTTTTTTTAGAGAGAGAGCATGCACGTGAGCATGTGTGAGTGGTGGAGGGAGGGGTGGGGAGGTGGGTGGAGAGAGAGAATCTTAAGTAGGTTCCTTGCTCAGAGGAGAGCCCCACCCCAGACTTTGTCTCAGTTCCCTGCCCTCCTGACCTGAGGTGAAATCAGAGTGGGAAGCTTATCAGACTGAGCCACCCAGGCACTCCTGTTTCTTTCAACACAAAAATCACATAATTTTCTCATTTTCTAAGTAAACCATAAAATCAAATGTTATGGATAAATTATCCCTGATAAATTTTCACGGCCACAAAATTATGCCTATTGATTGATAAATCAGAAAAGTTCAGCACTGGTATTTAGCGTTTAAACATTAGTAGTTAGCACTTTTTATTTTTTACTTTATTTGTATTTTTTTGTACCTAGCACTTTTTAAATCATTTTAAAAGGAAACATGCCTTAAGGATAGGAAATGTAACTTGCATGAGGTTAAAGAGTGAGGGCAAAGCGTGTGATTTGGAGTCACTTTTGGATATGCTGCCTTGGTTGGGTCTAAAATTGCAGGATTCTGGGCAGTATGAGCACCAAGTAAGAGCTGAGAGACAGGATCAGAGAGAGGTTCAGCAGAACACGGATTAACCACAGGGGTTCTCCTCTGCAATATTACAGACTGAGAAACTTCAAAGCAAGTTGTCATTTTCATGCCAATAAGTTCTTTTGCATCATGTAATAATGAAGTACCAGAAATTACATCTTATTTTCCACTCAATGCCATTCATTATTTTTTTGGATGCCTCTCAGACTCACGTGAGGGGATCGAATTAAACAGCTTACGTGTACAGTAATTTGTAGTCTCTCTCTGGCACCAAATCTGTGAGATGATCAATGATGACCAGCGCTGTCTTTCAATGAGCAAATCTCCAGCGGTTAGTCAGCCACAAATGGAGCACCTTTTGGACTGATTCGAACACTTACATGAAGTTTAAGCATCTGTTCAATTTACAGAGCTTTCTGGTGGGCTGCAAACCCATTTACCATAATATTAACTTCTCAGTGGGCTGGCATTTTGGCCCGCAAAAAGGTCTGAGGTGGTTCGTATTATGACATTCTCATTCGTCAAGGGGACATTGTGTGTAGATGGTTCTTATCAATACAATCCACCTTTAAGATTTCCAGGAACTGTTTGCTTATTTATGTTTATAAGTCCTACTGTATCTTTCCTTTATAGAGCTCAGCAGGGAATGAGATTTTGAGGAGTAGCCATTTGAAACCAGATACAAATAAACCTTGTTTAGAAAAATGCTTGACCTGGGCACCTGGGTGGCTCAGTGGGTTAAAGCCTCTGCCTTCAGCTCAGGTCATGATCTCAGGGTCCTGGGATCGAGCCCCGCATTGGGCTCTCTGCTCAGCAGGGAGCCTGCTTCCCCCTCACTCTCTATCTACCTCTCTGCCTACTTGTGATCTCTCTCTGTCCAATAAATAAATAAAAATCTTTAAAAAAAAAAAAAAGAAAAATGCTTGACCGATAGGAAGTTCTGAGAGGAAATCAGGAGTTGCTATTCTCCCTAATGAACCATCGCAAGACCTGGAATTCCACTGTTGGATCAAACATGCAATGAAATCATCTAAAAAAAAATCAATTTCATACCATTCGTGGCTGGAATATGTATTTAGAAGTTTTGCAATTAAAATAAAACAGTTCAGCCATAATTTTGGGGACCCAAATTTCATGTGCCATACATAGTTGAAGATCATTTAAAGGGTTTTCCCATATGCAAAGGGACATCCTCTTGGAACGAGAAATAATTGAAGGAAGAGTTTAAGGAGAAAAGATAAAAGAAAGAAAATCTGACTACTTCTTGCTTACTAGAGGTCTACAACAAATAACTAAGCCACAGCTAGAAATGTGTTGCACATTGCATAGTATGAACTTGGGAGTTTACATCTCCGTGCTTACCATTTAAGGACTGCATGATACGGAGCATGATATTCACTTCTCTAAATCTTAAATACTCTTATTTACAAAGTGGAGATAAAAATGATATTTAGGGAATATTTATATAATAAAGAATGTAAAAAAATGTCTAGTTATAGTAAGTATTCAATAAACAGGCAGTCATAGTAGGAACAAAATTTAAACACACTGAATACATTGCACCTCCTGCAGAATTCCTTAAAAAGTACCATGATGCTACTTTAAACAATTAAGGACCTCATTTGCAAAATGAATCTTGTATGGATGCTTATGTATCTTATTTAAGGTCATGTTTTTCTGAGCGGAGGATAAACGACATTCATTTGTCTAGGATGCAAGTGTGGGACCCCAGCAACCATACTATGTAATGAGAAATTAAATATTTAATACCTCAACTTTTCTCTGAACAAAAATTAATATGGACTTACTAATTAACACTTGGGATGGTGGAGATTTAATAGCAGCTCCAGGCAAAACGATTTCACTCAATTAAGACTACACATCTTAAATTGCAATTGTTGGGCTTACTTTCTACTACTTGGAAAATATATTCTAACTTTGAAATATTACATAATGAACAAAAGCGTTCTTTATAACACTTTATAATAATGCAAAGCAGTCAATATTAGAGAGATCAGGTGCAAATAATATGAAGTATTTAAATAATTAATAACCGGACATAAAAAATGAAAAGCCCAATCACAGAGAATAATCCCATGAGGAAACACGTGAAGCAGGAGCCCTGACCTGGCCTTTCCCCCAACAGGTGCATTCCCATGCACAGCTCTGTCCATGGGTCCCCAGCCCTCCCAAGCAGTCCTAAACAAAACGTAAAAACAAAATTATTGACCTTACTCTTTACTTTCAGAAGCAGTGAAAACTGAATGCATTAGATATTTACTTGTATTCATTACAACTAAAAATTAAATTAAATATTACTGTGTTCAAACTTTTAGTGCATTTTAAATGAGCAAGGGAAATTGCTTGAGAAATATGGATCTTGTTTAGCCTCCAGATAGTTATTCAACCATTTTATCCTTATATGCTAAACTTATTTTGCATGTTACCCAGACAAAACTCTAGCCTTTTTTTTTTTTTTTAAGTTGAAAGTCTTCTGATTGGCTGGGTTTATATTTTACATTTCATCAGGAAACAAGTATTATTTTTTATGTTTTAAAGGATGTTATTTATTCATTTATTTGACAGAGAGAGAGAGAGCACAAGCTGGGGGAGCAGAAGAGGAAGACGGAGAAGCAGACTCCGCACCAAGCACAGTCCTGGGATCAAGACCTGAGCTAAAGGCAGACACTTAATTGACTGAGCCACACAGGTGCCCAGGAAACAAGTTTTAACATCTTAATTAGATGAAAACTTGGATACTGTGATAGAAACAATAGATTCTTCACAAGTATTGCTACCAAGACATTCTGCAATCATTGAAGTCCTTTAAAATGTTTAACCTCTTAAAAAATAGAAATTAAGTTTGCAAAGTCCAGCATATGTATCTTTGAAGGATGTGGTGTACCTTGGCAAATTTATGCAAATCTGTTCATGAAAGAAAGAAGCTCTAAATCTGGTCTCAGCACAAAGGTAAAACCCAACCTCAGAGGAAGAAGTCTCAGCAGATACACATTTCACACCTCCATTCAAAGGATAATAAGCTTCTGTTTTTAACTAGCAAGGGCATCATTGAATCCACTCTATGTTCCTCCCTTCATTAAATAACAATGACGTACTAAGGATGTGTTAAATAGTTTAGGGTGATCTAATTCCTGTACCAAAGCTAAACAGAACTTGAAATTTACAAAAATAGATGTTGCCAGATGACAAAATTGTCAGATATTAGATAACATTTTTTTTTTGAGACTTGGAAATTCCAAATGAAAGCTTGATTGGAATGGTGTATGCTATGCAGTTGATAATGTGGGACCCTCAGGATTCCTCCTACGCCCTCAGTATGTGGAGATTTTATCAATCTTTGAAATATACTATTTTTATCATTCAAAATATAGTATTTTATCAATCATCGAAATATAGTATTTTCCTTTCTTTTTTCTTCTTTTCCTCCCTTATTTTTATTTTTCTATCAAAATATAGTATTTTGTTAAAAAAAATTCTAACAGAGGATTGTTATTTCATTCACTGAATACACGAAACTAGAAAAACTCATTATCCACACAGAGAAAAATATAAATGTACATTTATTGCTATGTATATGTAAATGTACATTACATGTACATTATATGTACATTAATGTATTATGTATAATGTATTATGTACAAAATGTAAATGTAAATATATTTACATTTATTGCTATGGTCTGAATCTGTGAATCCACCGAAAATTAACATGTTGACAATCCTAAATGGCCAATGTGACAATCCCAAAGTCTAAATACACTTTTAAGAGGTAGAGCCTTTGAAAGGTGCTTAGGTCAGGAGGGTGGAGCCCTCTTGAATGGGATTAGTGGTCTTAAAATCGAGATCCCACTGAAGTCCCTCATCTTGTAGGGACACAGCAGGAGTCAGAAGTCTGCAGCCCAGAAGGGGGCCCTCACCAGACTATGCTGGCACCCCAATCTCAGTCTTCCAGCTGCCAGAACTGTAAGAAATAAATTTCTGCTCTTCAGAAGTTGCCCAGTCTGTAGTACTTTGCTCTAGCGGCCAGGATGGATTAAGGCACAATACATCTCTAGATCTCCAGAATTGGGGAGCAAGAAAAAAGAGAAATCTTTGCAGGTAAATCCCTCAGGAAAATGCAGAAAACGTAAGGAGAGATTGGGAATAGGGCTTCCAAGGACCCAGTGCTCATCTTCCTTTTAAGTTAAAATGTAGGAAAACGTTTTCCCCAACTTTCTGGCCTTGAGGATATTGCCAAACTTACCAGTACTTCTGTCAGAAGCAAACATGGCAAAATGATGAAGTTCTGCCTAATATCACAATCACAGCCACAGTCAAGGAGCACGAGAGCTCTTGGATGTGTAGAGGCAGAGATGAGGAGTGTGATGGACCTGTCTGACCTGCCTTGGGGCTCAGAGCAAACACCGCTATGATTTCTGGTGCCCTTGGTGCTTCCTAAATTGGCCTGGCCACGGGCACTGGACGTTACATTAATCTGCATAGTTCTAGGCTGTCCATATCATCTACAGAGAGCTTTGAGCTCCTAAGGATGTGAAAAATGTTCCCTGGTTGGGAAAACTCTCCTTTTCAAATAGAGCTTTCCCTCAGAAAGCATTTTCTCCCGTTTAAAGGAGAACGCAACGGAAACAAAACGCAACCCAGAAAGAAAACCCACATGTCTTTATCATTGTATCACATGGGAGTCACATGTCTCAAAGGATCCATTCATGATCTCTCCTCTGGATCCTTTTAGTAACTTAACAAGGTTGTATATTCTGTGACAGTATCCAGTTCTTCACCGTCATCCTCTCCCACTGCAAATTACAAACAGATGTTTGTTGCTTTCAAGCCAAATGTCAGCACATCAGCAGGTGTTGAAGCCTCTTTATTTGTACACAGAATGTGCTGCTGCCTTGCATCACAATTCCAGTGTGTCTTCCCCTTCCTCTCCTGCTCCATCCCTCTGTCTTCCTTTTTCCTTTTCTTTTGTAAGCCATTTGTAGAGAAGATGTAAACGATCTGGTCATTATTTGTGGGTTAAAATGGCACAAAACAAACAGAATTAACAGCCATGGGGTTGCTAGGGAGTTGAAGTTTTATAATATTTTTCTACCAAGTTTAGAAAGTTTTAATGCCCGAGTGACTTTGACCATAAAATTTCTCTACGTTCCATTCAAACTTTGTTCCCACTGATAAAATATTTCAGTTTCAAAAGTTGACAACCTGGCCTTTTCTACTAGTATTAAAATCCCCACTGATACCTCACCATTTTGGATAACTTGAATAACTTAATAGGTCAGTTTAAATTATGTTTATTTAAATATACTAAGATAATGATTAGGTCAATCTTGTTACGTATTTCTTTAAAATCTCTTTCTGAAAAATTATTAATTGATAATTACAAACAAATATTTATTCAAATGAGTAGGCTTTAAAAAATTATTCTGAAATACTAGGGTTTAAAAAAAAATGTATTACCAAAGTCGAAAGTGAGCAATTTTGTTTTGTTTTTTGAGAGAAAATATTTATCTTTTTATAGAGTATTTATATAGGCTGATGCTACTGAGGCTCTATCTTTTTATGCCTAGCCACTGGCCTTTTGTCAAAACTCAACACTTTCTGAGGCAGGAATGGATACCAGAGAGGGAAGCTAAAGGAAAACAATGGGGAAATGAGACCAAGACAGTTTGCAAATGTGCTCCGCACTCTGATACTTCAAGATAAGGTTTTTAGCTCAGAGGTAACAACCTCCGGTCCTGTGGAAAAATTCACCGACTGGGTCAATAGGCACATCACTATTTACTATGCCTATGGCTTTCAAAATAAATAAGTAAATAAATAAATAAAAATTAAATAAGATAAAGTAAGCTAAAATTGAGGCATCTGGGTGGCTCAGTCAGTTAAGCATCAGACTATTGATTTTGGTTCAGGTCCTGATCACAAAGTCCTGGGATTGAGCCCCAGCATCGGGCTCTGTGCTCAGAAGGAAGTCTGTTTCAGGATTCTCTCTCTCTCTCTCTCTCTCTCTCTCTCTCTCTCTCTCTCTTTCTCTCTCTCTTCTTTGTTTGCTCACTCCACTTTTCATTTGGCCCCATAGCACCAACCTCCTATTAAAGAAACCATATTTTTTGTAGAATATGGTTATTTTTACCCAAGGTCACACATACTATAGGAAAGAAACCAAATGTGCTCTGCCCTGGGGAATTCACCACTGAAAAGGGTGCCATCCTCTTTTTAACTACTTACGTGTGACTTTGCTTTTTCGTTGTTTTATCTAACATATTTTATTATAGTCTTGACAACCATGATAGCAACATATTATATTTAAAGATTTTATCGAAAATTCCCCATTTTCGGAGTAAGTGTTCAGGTGCCCCTCCCACCATGCACCCTGGGTTCTTTGGGATTTCTGTCACCTCAGACTCTCAGTGTCACTTCCTCTCCTTGTCACTCGGGATTATCAACACAATGACAACAACAACAAACAACAAACAAATAAAAAACAGACTTGCTGCTCAAGTGAATTTGGGAAATTTTAGATTAAACAGGCCCTGCTTAAAAGAGCCTCTGGTCTTCTTGACTTCCCATAAATCATAATATGCTGATGTGAATTTGAATCTCTATGATTATAATGGAGCGTTTAGTGTCTTTAAATTCAAATAACTACAGAATCCCCAGGGGTAAATGTTAAATGTACAAATTGACTATGGAAATCATCACCGTTTGTTAACTGAGAGATATATATGCATCAATTTCCAGCTACCTTGTAAAAGAGTCTAGGTTTCAATATTGGTTCTTTTTTCCTTAGGACAGGAAAAAATTTAAAAAAAAATAAAAAAATTTTAAAAACCAACCACAAACAATTCTGAGCACAAGAAATGAAATGCCATAAACATATATACAGATGCCCATTATTGGATATAAGATATGGCATTATCTTTACACTCTTCCCTCAAAAATGACAATTGTGAGGCCAAAAGGTTCAAAAATGCCTACTCACTGTAGTCTGTTCTACTTGAGAAAGTCAATTATTGCATTAGCTAGTGATTCCTGGTTAGTCAATTATTCCTTGATAATCAAGAAGTAAAAAAGAGAGAGGTGCTGTGTCTACAGACCCCTGTTCTGAGGCACCTTAACTCAATTCATACGGAAATTTCCTATGCAGTAAGAAGCTGAACTGAGGTACTATCCATGCCGAAAGGGAGCAAGGAGAGTAGGATAGCTAATCTCAGAAAGAAGTAAGGAAAACACAATGCTTCTCCTTGCAAAAGTCAGTGAGGTGACTTGCACTCCTTGTTATGTCTTCGAAGGGGGAAGAAATATACATGTAGCCCCTGAAATGGGCCTTGGGAGCTCATGCATTTAATTACTGTCAGATCCATAGAAAGCTACGATGACTTATCATAAAATATTCAAATATACACTTGTGAGGCCATCTCGTTAACAGATCTTGACACGGTCTTGTCAGATAGGAAAGTTATAACAATGTAGATAAGGTGACACGTGACACTGACTTATAGGAAATTCATTTGGCCATCTGCCTACCTCAACAGACATGGTGCTTTTCTTTTCTGTAATATCACTCACAAGCAGCAGGAAAAATTGCTTTTTTGTGCTTATCTCTGACCCTGGAAATTGACAGTAAGCTCTGAGCTGTACTACCTAGAGTAATAGTTTCTACTGCGCTTATGAAAATAAAACTATCACATTATTTTCCAAAAATAATTAAGTGGCCATAGATGTGTAGAGTCAATAAGCAGGGCTTGGAGAAGGATTAATTAGTTAATTAGTTAATTTTATACAATTGATTATTTTTAAAATCTTATTTATTATTTGACAGAGAGAGAGCACAAGCAGGCAGAGTAGCAGGCAGAGGGAGAAGCAGGCTCCCTGCTGAGCAGAGACCACCCCCCCTCCCAATATGGGGCTTGATCTCAGGACTGACCTGAGCCAAAGGCAGCCGCTTAACCAAATGAGCCACCCAGGGCCCCAGGATTAATTTATTTTACTGAGAAATGATCATTAAAATTTTCAGGAGGATATCAATGAGCAATTAATCAGAAATTGGGCTTCCTTTCTTTTGGAAAAACTCGAGATAAAGTATGCAAGTGTAAACCACACATTAGTGGGTATGAAATAGATAAACAGAAAAATCCCCACAGGGAACCTGGAGCAGAATACTGTTGGTCTAATGCTAGAAGTAAGGGAGGAGAAAAAGAAACATAGTAACTTGTTATCTACTTGACTTGGGGGCACTCCTAAGTAAATTATCTCATTTAATCCTAAAAGCAAACCCGGGGAGGAAATATAACCACCATACTATCTCCATTCGGTTTAGTAAATTGTTAAGGTCACAGAGCTAGGAACTAGAACCAGGATTCTGATGCAAGTCTTGCCTTTTCTTTCCTCTCCTCTCCTCTTCTCTACCCACCTGTCCCCTCTCCTCCCTTTTCAGGACCCTGAGATTCATGACCTGAGCTGAAAGCAGGCACCCAACAGAGCCACCCAGGCTCTGAAGCAAGTCTTTCTGACTTCAGAACCCAGCCTCCTTCCTGTATAGTATTTGGAAGGCGTTTTCCATGTAGTACACTGGTGAGGAGGTGGTCTCTTTCCACTAAAAATCAGGAGAATCTGGAAAACCTGTCCTTGAGGCAGAAGTACTGAGACCAGGCTACCTTGAATCAAGAATTCCTAGGCAGCCTTCACGAGTATGTGGCATAAGAAGAAGGGGATCTGTAACCTCCAGATTGATAATCCCACACAATCTGTGTATCATTGCCAACATAAGAAAACCGGTAACTTGTATTGATCCAAAGGCGGACAAAAATGTCTACCCTCTGAAGGAAACTGGAGGAGAATAACAGAAAAAAGAATGAGGAAAATCAGACAAGAATCCAACCAGAGATAATGCCTCATCCAGGTCTGATCCAGGCTCCAAAGTTTTTATTATGACCCTAATTAGGAACTTTTAAGAGCTGATGATGCATGTTGTTCAATAGTAAGTTTTCAGCGTTTCATTGATCTTTTGTCATTTATTAGATCTTTCGAAAGCCCGAATTTGAAGGAAACCATTTGCATCCACTTGGCTTGGATGGATCTACCCAGTGACCTTGGCAGAAGATGCTGGTGCCCTGACTGATAGGACAACGTAATGTAGGTCAAACCTAGGTGTGATTCGGATCTGAGAGTGCGTATAGTCCTTGAAATTAAATATCCGAAATTTTACATTTCTATATTAGTAAATTTGCAAAATACTTCAATGTATGAAAATGTTCCACATTAAAATGCATGCCCACTTAATCAAGCTTCACTAAACAGCATTAATTTAACCATTTAAAACAGTGAAGGTGACAACTTAGTACATTTTCTGATATATCCTTGATAAGAATGAGACTAACCAGGAATGAAAAATAATTGAGTAACTTAGTACAAAATTAAGTTAAACTGAATTATCTCAAGGCATAATCCTACTTTAAAATTCCTTTTTACCAAAAGCAATCAAATAGTTCTTACACAGTGGTCCAACGATTAACTCTATTTTTTTTTATTACCATGCTTTCAAATATAATTAAATTGGTTGATACTCGAGTCTAAGCCTCTTTGTTTCAGAAATTTGCTCTGAAAGTACTAAAGTGGTTAATTGTTCTTTTTTTTAACACTTTAAAATAAAAAAGAAAAGAAAACAATATATAGTATTATGTGTCATCTTTTTAAAGAACTTTTGCTGAGGAAGAGCACAGTATGCCAAGACTGAGAATTGCTTCTTCTATTGGCTGGAAAATGTGGTCTAGGTAACCAATAAGGTCCCTCAGAGAGTCTTACTATTCTAGGACCTAAAGCATTTGTCATAGAAGTATATGGGGGTGGGAAAAGATGGAGGGTCTTTTCTAAATTTCAGGTCTATTTCACAATTGTCTCCGGAGAACTGTGTAGCGTAACTACATCCCATCATTTGAACCAGGAGAGAAATAACTAATGTAGTCATCTCTAGTTTGCTGTGTGGGATCAGTTGCTATAAAGGCAGAGAAAGAAGTACTTTAAAAAGAGAAGAACAGGTTGAGTGTTGGGAGTACTTTTCTTTTAGCTTTTTTTTTTTTTTTTCTTTTAGCTTTTAACCCAGACACCGAAGTCCTAAAGCATCCTTCTCCTGTGAAGAACTTCCTAGGGTCCCAGAAAAACAAATCTGCAAGGAGAGAATTATAATCCAGATCAGGCTACCTGAAAATTTTGTCCGTGGACTCCTTCAAGAAAGAATCCCTTCCACCAAAAGTCTACAAATTCAAGGAATGAGTCTTAGAAAAAGAATCACTACGTGATGCATTTGATTCTCCCATAAAACAACAAAATAGTTCCCCACTTGCTTCATGGAAAGCAAAAGATAAAATCTTCATTAAAAATATAAAAGGTCATCTCCCCTTAGGAGAAATCTACCTGCGAACTGGATAGAATTTATTGCTGTGTGCTTACGTCCCTGATAAATATTGCACAATCTTCAGGAAGATGAAAGAAATTACTAGGGGAGCATCCAGCTGTCATCAACCCCAGGTCGCCTGAAAGTGGATGCGTGCTGTCCACGGGTCTACATGGGTGAAAGGCAGCTTGGCTGGTGCAGGTCTGTCCCAGGGTAGCTCACTGGCAAAGGGACTGTTGCCACTCCAGAAACACTGCGTGATTTGCCAGTGAATATGCATGAGAAGCTAATTTGCAAGGATTCAGTGAAAAGTAAGTGTTTTGATGAGGAAGACTGAAATAACAAGAAGGGAGGAGTGGAGAAATGGCATAAATATACCATAATCCTTGATTACTCGGCAAGTACAGCAGGCATGGGAGTTTATCTTTTCCTTGAAGCTAGCAGTTTTATTTCCTTGCATATTTTAAGCATGACGCGGACCACAGAGGAAAGGGAATCAAAACACTCATGTAGTTTATTTTAAATGGAAAATGAAAATATGCAGACTTCCTCTTAATGACTTTTAAAAAATAATTTGTTACCTACATTTTGAAGAGATCTAAAAGATTTTATTTTTTTCTCCGCAACAAACCTTCTAATTTACCTATAGACCACAAATGGTTTTCTACATCTAATCCTATCTTATTATTAGCTCGTTTTATCTTGATTCTTTATAAAAGAAAAAAGCCAAAAGTGAATCACTTCAGCAACAGAATAAAAAAACACACAACAATCTAAGTTTTTGTCCCCTATATCTTTATTATCCCTGAAATTGTAGTATTATTTAATCAACTCTGACATACAAGTATACTTTCTTTTGGAAAGGAATCTGTTATTTAACATCAACAACTAAAAAAATGTCCATGAATATACCTTCATATGAACAGAATGAAATCCCTCAAGAGGATTTCTAGTTCTTTTTTCTTTTTAATTGAATTTCTCCAAATTGTACCAATGGTTTCGGTTGAAAACACATACGCAGCAAATGAGTAAGTGGAACCATAGAAACTCTCACAAAAGATCTGCCTTGTACACGCTGTTAGGAACCTTGGAACTTCACATTGCGCCCTATGCGATTACTCGATGTGTGTGTGTGTGTGTGTGTGTTTGACCTCACAAATATCTGAGTCTAGTTTTGAAAAGGAAGAACAGACAATTAGAATTGAGTGAAAATAATAAGACTAACTGGGAAAGGCAGAGGTGGAATATTGTGGTACAATAAACCCTGGATTAGGAACTAGATTTAAGTTTAAAACTTGGGGCAGCCTTTAGTCATGTGACCTTGGGCAATCACTTCACCTTTCAGATATTCACTTTCTTTTCTATAAATATGCATAATAATGGCTGTTTTCCTTATGGGAGTCTCTTGACGATAAGATCCTGATACATGTGAAAGTATTTTTTTAACTACTAAGCACCATAAACATTACCCGTTTCCTGTAAATTCACTCAATAGTATCTGACGGTCTCGTCTTCCTAGCTCAATTTTGTCCTCAGTAAAATCAAAGGAATGGGATCAATGCTCTTTCAGCATTGCTAGGAGATCCAAATTAATTATTTTTAATACAAAATAGATTATGGATGGAAGGCATAGGATAAGACAGCTGTAAAGTCAAAGTATCAAAAATAAAGAGGGGTGGAAAGCAGTGTCCTGGGGCTACCATTGTGTGTGTCTGTGGGTGGATGGGGTGACAATGAAGAAAGGAAGCCAAAATATAGAAACATGTATTAATTATGAGTTTGAAACAACAGGATCACGCCATAGTATTGCTTCCAGGGAGATAACCAATGCTATATTATTACATTTGGCCAATATAATAATTCAGAAAAAAATATGAATGAATTTAGACCTTAGAATGGCCATGGTCATTGCCTGATGACCATCTGAGACTTGGCCTCAGGACTTGTCAGTTTCCTTGTGTGTTTTTGATTGGCTTTTTATGAGATTTAGAACTCTCGTTTCTCTCTCTTTTCCAACTTTATTAATTTTTTAAGGCAAATAAGGCTTCTGAATCCTACCATTTATCTTTATGTTCATGGATATGTGGAAGTATACAAGAGCAACTGCTTTCACTTAGATGCCATTAATTGTGGCTTCTAGATTCTAAAATACATTCTGACATAAAGACATGAATTCGGATGATCAATGGCCAAGAGGGAGGTCAGGGTTCCAAGACCAGCACTGTAAATCCAAATCAGAAAATAAATAGAGCAGATGTCTGGTTTTAACCAGGTAGAAGAAAATACCGTTTTCTCAAAAGAAAGTAAAGAAAATAAGCACCAGGAGAAGTCTATCCATTAACAAGCTGTGCGGAAATCTCCTGAGGATCTAGCACCCATTATGTTCTAGTAGGCCTAAAAGAGTGGGTTAGTCAAATGAAATCAAAGCACACTACTCCCCCCAAAATATTTACTATTAGCTACTTATTACGTGGGATTCATTATTTAATTCTCTCAACAGATACAGATAGGGAAATAAAGTCTTCGAGAAATGAATTACTTGCTTAAGGTAATACTACTGGTAAAGAATGGAATGGGACTTCAGCCAAGCAAGCTTGCTCCTTACTCATTAAAGCAATGTTGCCTTTTCGTGGCAGCAAGAGGCACCGTTTCCTCTCCAGTCTCTGCTGTGGTCTGTGTAGCTGGTCCCTGTATCCTCCCAGAGTTTCTCTTCAGGGAAATTGTGTTCTCCATCTCAAAATGTTAGTAGGAACTTCTATTCTGATTAGTTGTTTAGATGCTTGATAAGAACTTGGTACCTAAGAAGGCACTTGACAAAACCTCATGCTCTGCCTTCTGATTGATGCTTAGAATTCAAAGAATAAGGGAATTTGACTTACGGATGAATGTAGGACATTAGAGGGGAAACATGAGAACCCGAGGCAACACATCACGGTCTAAAGGGATGTCAGACAGGCTCACCAGAAACCAGATGCTTCTCCAAGGACAAACATCTCTCTGCATAAATGAGGTGGACAGTGTTTCATTTACAGGCTCACTGTTACCATCTTTCCTGAGAAAGCTTATGGAGGAAATTAAAAATACGGGTTTGAGGTGAAAATGAAAGATTTTGTGATGTGAGGAAAGATAACATCTGTAAACTTTTCCGAACATTAACTCCTTTGAAATGGTCTTAAGATATTGCATCGCCTGTTTCCACGATGCCAGCAGACATGTCGTGATCAAGAAGTTGACTTAAATTCTGTGAACCATAGAGTTCTCTGGCTGTGTGCTATTATCCTACCACTCCAGGGAAGGCAAGGTTATTAAGACTGTTTCTAGGTACCAGCAACTGGCAGTAAATGAATATTGATCAGATAATTCCTATGTGGCAATTTCTTTCACATGTTCTCTGGTGGATACCGAAAAAGGAGGCAACATATTCTATGTCCCAGGGATCCAATGATATCCAGTATTAATAACACCCTACGATGAGTCTCAAAGTTTCTTAAGTGAACTCAAGGAGGGGGCTATGAGAGCTCAGAGTGCCATGGTTTGGAAGTGTTCCTTGAGAATGTGCTCTCTCTTGGCCTTGAAGAATGGGTAAGATTTGAAGGACAGGATAGAATGAGACCTTCCAGGCAGGAAGAACTCCAAGAATAAAGCCGCAGAAATGGTAACACCAGTCACATTTGGGAGATGGGATCAAAAGAAACATCTAGCAGCGGGTGGTCCTGAAAACTTCACTGAGCACTAACTTAATTAACTTATCCATATTCTTAGTCAAATCAACATCAAATTTAACCCCGTGTCTGCTACTAGTCCTGTATCCTCAGACAAGTTAACTTTTCTCAAACTCTGTTTTCTATCGGTCACATAAGGATGCTTGCTCACAGAGCAGGAGAGTTAAGTGTGTATATAAGAAATCTCAAACAGGTTAGGCATTGATATGGTGTTTTAATGTAGGAATAATACATGCAATAAGATTGGATTATATCCTCACGAAGTTAAATTTTAGTCTTCATAAATTGAATTGTGAGATTCTCTACGTGTTCTACAGAAAGCCTAGAAATTTAAATTCAGTTTTAGTCATAGATTTAGTTAAAAAATGAGCTTTTATCAAGTGCTTTTGTTTCTTCATCATACAAATGAAAGATAACGGCCATAAAATTTGAGTGAGGTTTTTCCAAGGACATGCACGGTAGCATTAAAATAATTTAAATAACACTAAATCATAGTTGTCATTAAGTGTTGAGACAAAGCCCCATCTTAACAAATTCTACCAATATTTCTAAGTCAGCCTATTGCTAGCACATATTAGCATTTATTACGTATTTGTCTTTAAATGTGTCACATTGTTCCTTGTTCAATTTAATTTTAGTTCTATTTATGAAGTACACATTTTATAAATTACCCTAACATGTACACTTTCTATATTTAGAATTTACAGATGAAGGGCAAATCTTTTTAATCGCTTGGAACAAATTTTAATTAATGGAAGATCTGATTCTCATTTTTAAAATTTAGCCCATCCAAAAACAAAAATACCTTCAAAATGCAAATAAAACATATTTAATTAATACCATCTCCCCCTAAAGAAAAGTCATGCATATCTAAAAAAAAAAATCTATTATGATTTGAGATAGTTTTGTATCGATCCTTTAAGAGCCAGAACCATGTCATGGCCTCTTCCGAACCTCTGTTGAAGTCGTCAGCAGAAAGAAGAGCAGTGATTTACAGATAAGTTAATGAGATAAAAGTAAATCTGAATCTCCTTTTAGGGAGATAACTTTTATTGCAAGCTGTAGGAATTTTTGCATCCATTTTTTTTTAAAGATTTTATTTATTTGACAGAGAGAAACGCAGTGAGAGAGGGAACACAAGCGGAGGGAATGGTAGCAGGAGAAGCAGGCTTCCTGCCGAGCCGGGAGCCCGATGTGGGGCTCGATCCCAGGACCCCAGGATCATGACCTGAGCCAAAGGCAGACACCTAACAACTGAGCCACCCAAGCACCCCACATCCATGGTTTTTACTAGAAGTCTTTTGACTGCCGTTATACAAGATGATGTTGTAGTTCTTCGCCAAGCAGAATGTTCCTTCTCTGACATGCATTCTGCACTTTCATAATGGTTCCTTTAGCTGGTGCCTGCCAGGAAGGTATGCTCTGTTTGCAAAGTTAGATATTGCCTCTGTGGAATTATCTAAAAGGCATCCCAAACCCTTCTTGACCTAAAGGGAGAAAGTCCTCCTCTACTGTCCTCTACAGAAGTCCCTATTATTAAAGAAAATATAGAAGAGATGTTTAGAAGACACCATTACAACTCTCAAGGTAACCCAGAAGGGGATAGGAAATTTATTTCTATATTTCGTGTTATAAAGAAGATATGCTTTTAAGGGTTTTTGTTTATTTACAGTATATAATTTTCCCTGGAGTTGTAATCTCAAGAATGGTCCACTTAATTCCATATTTAATAAATGCCCACGATTTGCAAATGCATCTGGTGATACAAGCATGAATGAGAAAGTAAATTGAGGTCTCTTGAGTTGACACAGGGGAGGTAGAAACCAATACATAATCAAATAATGAGAGCAGAGTATGTTGAAATGCTGGAACAGAGATATGTATGAGGTTCTCTTGGAACCTTAGGAAAAGACGAAGGGGAGGTCAGGAACTTCACTTTAACACACCAAATGTCACTCTTGTGACAGGACAAGTGGCACAAGCCCTCCTCTACTCAGTTGACATAAATGTATCACTTAGTACTCTACTGAAGCAGGATCCCAAAGGGAATCCTGAGATGACCAGCTGTAGGGGGGCTGGGGTTGACAGCAGTAAATGGTACCAGCAACAGCGTCTCAGAATAAACCCCCCAAAAACTAAAGAAAAGCTTAGCCATAGGAGAGATGCTTATAAAAAAAAAAAAGTGATGGGTGAAATATATATACACCATCTGGCTATATTACATAATAAACGACCTGAATTTTAAAACCTCTATTGAAAGTAATTTATCCAATCCCATGTGTATATACACAGACTCACTGGCACTGAAAAGAAGGCATCAAGCACAATAGCTAATTTAATGCATTTTCCACCTGTGTACATCTTGACTCAATGGAAGCAAGACAGAATCAGATAACAATCTCATTACACTGCAAAGGAATTTAGCAATTGACAATGGGATTAATATAATAACTGGATCCCAGCTGGAATTGACTGTAGTATTTGCTACTGTTTTATTAGAAGATGCTAACCCTTTTGCAAGCAAATAAAGAGCTTTAAATGATGAAAGATAACAATTATATATTTTAAATACCAAAAAAAGAGGACTCAAGTTACAATTTGTGAGGAAGGATTAAATGACCAGATGTGCAGATGTGAAAATATGTGTGGCTGGGCAGAGAAGAGAGGAGGTGTTTAAATGGCATCTATTTAAAAGAATTATGTCATGTTTACTATGTAATTTAGATGACAGCTTAACAGCATTCAACAACATACAAAACATATTTTATCCAAAGTAGAATGAAATGATCTTTAACACTGCATAATGGATGGCTAACAATAGGCTAAAATATATCCACAAATGACTGGACTAGATCTAAAAATGTATGATATTCAAGAGAATATAGATAAGCCATGGCAAGCAAGAGAATGCCTTGTAAAAAGGAAATGAAAGGATTAGATCTTCTTGGTTTGTTGTATTTCTAAACATTGTATTTCGTATGCATTTTTGTTAGTTTGTGAGACAGTTAGGAGACATCTGAAAAACTCCAAGACCGCAATGCACCCCATAACTCGTTAGCATTTGAGAAACAAATCAGAGGCACACACTCCAGAAGTGATTATTATAATCCTTTAACTATGCTGATATCTAATAACCTTCAAAAGCTTCTTCATTATCATTCTGAGGAATAGCAATGATTTTTCATTAGTGAAATAAGTTTCATTAGTGAAGCAAGGAATGTGCACTTGCTAAGATACCATGTGGGAACTCCAACCATGGGCATGGACAGCATTTGAGACTCAGTGAACTTGGTCACCTCTACTCTTCACGGCTGAATCCCATCAGGTCCCATGAGCAACCACTTCCAGAGTGGTTCCTGATTCCAACTAAATGTTAACTACATCCTGCTAACAGAAAATCGTCGTATCAATCTAAGTGAAACTTTCATGCATGGTGGTTGCAACCCTAAAAGACAAAAGACTGAGATTTCATTAAATTCTCAAGAGTAGATTCTGCTTGATGGCTAAGAAGAGTGTGAATGTGTAGTAGAATCTGACTTGTATGATTTGCTCTCATGGTACCATGAGATGGTTTTATGATT
This sequence comes from Procyon lotor, assembly GCA_028646535.1. NCBI lineage: Eukaryota > Metazoa > Chordata > Mammalia > Carnivora > Procyonidae > Procyon > Procyon lotor. The sequence continues at coordinate 5,835,858 of CM053614.1, forward strand.
GGGCAAAAGAACTATTAACTCCCACCTCTAAAAAAAAATACCAAGAGATACTGCAAAGATGGTTATCAACTGTGGACAACCAAACTGGCTGAGGTCAGTCTACAACATAAATACACACACACACACACACACACACACACACACAGAGTACATATGAATATCCAGGTTTGTCTAACCAGTGAGTAAGGAAATGCTTAATTAATTAATTAATTAATAAGCAATGCAAAGAAGTATTACTCCTAGACTAAGTATTAAGACATTTGGGCCCCCGTCTTATTCTAGTCTGAATTGAGCCCCAGTCGATGTCTGATAAAGTGTTTCATTCCTGAGAATTCTGAATTGAATCACTATTTCGCTACTTCCAACCCTAAAAGTCTACAAACTTTATAAAAAATGAATGCATACTCCTAAACTGTACTCTGATGGAGAATAGGATTAATTATAAAGACACGAGGGACATCGGGTAGCTCAGTTGGTTAGGTGTCCAACTCTTGGTTTGACTCAGGTCATGATCTCAGGGTCTTGAAATCTCATGATATCAGGCTCCTACACAGCAGGGAATCTGCTTCAGGATTCTCTCCCTCTTCCTCTCCCTTTCTAAAATAATAATAAATAATAATATTATTTATACTATATTATTTATATTATTATTAATATAATAATTATATATTATTCATATTAATATTATTAATATTATATAATAATAATAAATAATAATAATAAATAATCTTAAAAAAAAAGAAAAAGAAAGACACAACTTTTCTGGAATGCCTTTCCAGAATACAGGGAAATTCACCTGCAACCAACCATTCCTTCCCTTGATTCTAACACCAGCACCAAAAACATGGTCATTCTAATCTGTTTTAGAATAACATCTTTGTCTTCTTGCCTGAAAGGGTAACAACATAGCACATACTATTCTTGATTTTTTTTTTCCTGCCTGTTCTTCATTCTTTTCTTACTTTAAAAGTTTCTCTCCTTTCATAACCTAAATACCTAAATACCTATTTCGTACAATTTCCTCCCCCTTACAGCTTTAATGGCATCATTGGGAGAAAAGTCAGAAAACATGCATATCGAACAAACAGATCATTTGGAAAATAACCGTCACTATGTACAACCACATTACTTTAAAATTGTATGTTATTTTCAAATATTTCATCCAATTTGTACAGTGATGCCCATACGCCTCGTCCCAGTCTTAATATTTATACAATTGTAGAAGGGTTATTTCCCCCGTTTGTTTAATCAGCCAGAATAATCTGAAAAGAACCTGGCCGTGTGGAGCAAGATCCCTCAAGTCTAATGCCTCCGTGTTTCTCTTCCATGTGGAATTATCTGTACCAGAAGCTAATCCCTTTCACTGAGGGAAGAGAGATTCACAAAATAGTGCCAGGTCACAAATGTCGGATTTCATCTACTCTCTTCATCTCTTTGCTGCCCTCTTTGCCCCTGTAAATATTACGCTTTGCTTCCTAAATAAATCGTGCAGCCATTCTTATGAGGAATGTTTGTTTCGGGCAAACATCGGTTCCGGTGAAATGATTAGAATTTTCAACAAGTTTGTCTTCTTCATATAGATTTTTCTCACCGGATTTTCTTAAATGCTTCAGCATTTCTGCTGTGCTTATGTTCCTGGAGGTGCTATGTCAAGAAAGATAGTCATGGAGAAGTGAAAGAGAGGAAGGGAAATTAACCTTTATTAGGCATCTGTCCTAATGCTGGCATTGTTTATGCCTGGTTTACAGGATTATTTTCTTGCCTTTACTATCAACTGTGAGGTAATTATGATTTTCTTATTCTATGAATGAGTGCAGTAAATCTAGGGAAGATGAAGTGATGTACCCAGAGCCGCAGGCTAGTCAGGGTCGAGGTCAGAAGTCAAGACCACACGTGTGGGATACATTCCCCTGTGCTCTCACCATGCTTTGCTGCCTCCTCCATCTCCTTCTTGGAACTGCTTCAAAGGCATATGATATATTTGGGTTCTAATGGTGTTTTCAAAGTAAGTTTTTAATTGCAAGTTGAGCAAAAGAGAAATCTGATGTTATACATTAGAAAAGATTTCTGTTTCTTCATGCATTTGTTGAAAAAATAATCAACACTGCTGGCATACTATTGGTATCTAATAAAGCCATTAGGCATTTCTATTTCATGTAGCTTAATGATAGGTGTGGCAAAAACAGATCTCTTTTTTGAGTGTATTATATGCGAGGCACTAGGCTGCAGCATTATATACATTCATAATGAAGTCTCTGCAACACTTCTGTATGTGTATCAGCATCCCTTTGTGCTAAAGTTGCGTGACTCTGAAAGTATACCTTATATATCACACTATGTCCTCACACCACACAGTGTGGAAAAAGATGAGATTATATATGATACAATTTTATACCCTTTTATTATTCTCTAAATTTTCATGTATATATATATATATATCTTCCCAAATTCTACAGGCTTCCTCATGGCTGCCTTTATCTGTGTCTGAATTGGGTGTTTAAAAACACTTGCTATGTTGATGGGGCCCCTAGGAAGCGTCGTTGGTTAAGCCTCCAACTCTTAGTTTGGACCCAGGCTGTGATCTTGGGGTCATGAGATCGAGCCCCGCGTCAGGCTCTACACACAGTGGGGCGTCTGCTTGAGGCTCCCGCTCCCTCTCCCCCGCTGTCCCTCCCTGCCTCTAAAATAAATGAATAAAATCTTTAAAAAAATAAATAAAAATAAAAAATAAAAGCACTTGCTATATTGAAAAATGATATATTCCAGATAGACAGATAATGGAATAATTCTGTGCATATTGATTTATATTAACTTAAGTCCTGTCAACGAGAAGTGAAGGCAAGGTTTGTTTTCCAGGCGGGGGTCAGCTGGGATCGGAAGATGTGTCTGGAATGCATCAGATTTAGCCTGAGCCACACAACATCTCTAGCATCTCAGCTGATTTGACTGGTGCTCCCTGAGGGAGGAAGGACTTAGGCATGAAGCTCTCTGTGCTCATTCATTCCAGGATAGGGCTCTGCAGCCGAGGACACTTAAGACCTTGAGGAAAGAGTTAAAAAACCCTGGGCTGAGATGGTGGAGATCGGAGCCCTTTGAGCAAATAATTTCAGCTTTCTTAAATTTCTGGAACTCGATCTCAGGATAATTATGATGTTTAATGAAAGAAAGAGTAAGCGAAGTGCACTTTGTGAACACTCAGTGGTACAGGAATTCGTTTTCCCTCTTTTCACCCTGGCTAACTTTTGTTTTTGTCAGGGCTTTTGCACTAACCTGCCTCGGGGATTCTGTGCCACGCAGGCCACCTGTCTGGGCAGCTGTCTGTGGCTAGAGGCCTGCATGTCAATTTAGAGTGAATAATACCAAGAGTTGTAGCAGGGCTGGTCTCCACACTACATCCACTGCTCCGCAGACAAACAAGGAAATTAAGCCTTCCCTAGAGAGCCAAAAACATTTAAAGCGTTATACTGTCCTCACCCCCACATGCAAAATAAGCCAACGAAATAAGAGGACAAGGAATGGCAGGAGAAAAGTTGGGGGGTCTTCTGAGGACCCTCCAGGGGAAAAGAAAGACAAACAGAATAAAGACTTAAAAAAAAAATCCATCTTAATTTTGTTACTATGAAGGATTACAAAAAGAAAATGACTTCCAATGAAAATATGTTGTGGGGGTCTTACTCGTTTTAGAGCAAAATCTCCTTTAAGAAAATGCTGAAGAAATCAGCATGAACAATATCTAAGGCTCCAGGGGTGAAAAATAATTCCTACATGGAGGACAAATTACTATTGTTAGAAACTGTAAGATGAGTATTTGTTAGGGGCCTCAAGTCTCACTATTTCACAGGAAAAGCCCTGGCAAAGCTATATGCCAAGGCGGAAGGTCGAAGCTATTCAGTCGTCAGAGTATAGCCTAAAATTGTTTGAGCGAGGCTCCAGTCGTGTGCAGACGCTTTCTGGCCCCGATTCAATCACCTTCTCATCAGCCTGAGAAAGAGGAATGGGTGTTGATAGAGATATTTGGCCATCAAATGGAAAGCCCCAAAAGGACCACGACGGAACTGCTCCTACGTGTGTGCGCATTCACACACATCTTGCATTGGTTTAAACCAAACAAGACAATAACAATGTTTTGTCAGTAAATGTGAATAAGTTAGTTTCATATTTACCTAGTAAAAGCTGACAGTTCTGGAAACGTATGGACATCACAAGAACACAAATCTTGACAAGGTTCTCACTTTTATCACAGAAGGGGTAAGAGCACTCTGTGTTTCAGAGACTTAGAAATCCATTTCTTAGAAATGGAACTTCGGTATTTTCACAGTGTTGCATTGACTGTTCACTGTGTGATACATCAACTTTTTTTCTTTTTAAACGTAGGTTCCATGCATCAGGGTGGAGCCCAAGGTAGGGCTTGGACTCATGACCCTGAGATGAAGAGCTAAGCAGAAATCAAGAGTTGGATGCTTAACAAACTGAGCCCATCCATGCACCCTCATGTTAAATTTTTAGAATATCATATTTCTTTAGAAACATTTTTATAGTAACCAAATGTATTAACTTAAACTTTCTTTCAAAATTAAATAAAATCATTAGTCCAAATTTTATGCATACCAACTCTTTCCTTGAAGGGATATAAACTGGACTTTTATATCTAAAAATAGAAAAACACTTGTGCATCTCATCAAATCCCTTCTAAATAGGAAATATTAATAATAGGTGCATGATAGAAAAATCATGTGCTTATCTATTGCATTAAAGCCTTTTTCCACAAAATATATCTAACACTAAACATTAAACGAAGAACATTTAAAACAAAATTGTTGATAGAAATTAACTGTAGTATTTAAATCAACTGTTTAGATTTGGTCATCTCAGTACTCAAAAAACAACCAAATCATATAACATGTGAGATAACAGTTTTTAATAGATTTCCTACATATTAAAGTCAGAAGAGAAAGATAAATTCTGTGCTCTGAGTTTCCAAAAATAGTGAGAGGGATGTCCAACAATGCCAGGCAAACTGTGGACATAATTTCATGTGTTTGGGTAGTCAACAAATATGTATTAAGTACACTCTGCATATCCAACACTGTTCAAGTGAAGGGGTGACAACAGTGAACACATGGGACTAAACTTTATGTCTCATGGAGCTTTCTCTCTGGTGAGGAGAAGAGAATAATATAGTAATGTGGGGAACAGGAGGGGAGGGATGAAATTTTAGATAGTGTGGCAAAGTAAGGCTTTACTGGGAAGGGACATTCTAAGTAAAGATGTGCCAGGAATGGGGAAGCCAGGTGCATGTTCTCTGAGGAGAAGGCAGAGAAGGATGGGGCACATGGTCGAGAAGATGTGCAAGTTCAGGACCAGCGAGGAGGCCATGAGGCCGGAGCAGAGAAGAGCAGAAAGAGGCGAAGTCACAGAAATAACCAGAAGCGCAGACTTCATGGGGCCTCATACATTCTAGTAAGGGACTCTGATTTTTACTCCAAGTCAAGCGGAGCCGTTAGGAATTTTCTGGAGAGAACCACCATGTTTTGACTTCGTTGTTAGAGGATCTTTATGGCTGCCATGCAGGATAGGCAGGATCCAACTAGAGCTCTAACAATCCAGGTGAGAAAAGAGTGGTGGTTTAAATTGCAGTGATTAGAAGTGAACAAACCCAGAATACATTTTGAAAGTAGAGTCAATGCATGAAGTCTAAGAGAAGATGAGTAGGAGACGGTCAAGGACAGCACCAGGATTTTCGATTGGCATCACTGAGAGCATGGAGGGGCATTGCCCGAGTCAGGGAAACGGAGATAAGAGCTGCAGGGGGTTCGGCCATATGAGAAATGGGACCCAGGTTTATCTCTAATTAAAATCAAAGGGATGGTATTTTCTCACTCATACAGGCACACATGTTAAAATGATGGCATATTAGCTGAATAACGCAGAGATGATCAATGCGCTCTTCCTCTGAACCGGTGAGAAAAATGGAAGGAAGTGATGGAGAGGGAGGTAGAAGGAGAAGAAGAAAGACAAGCTTTGTTCATGCTCATATTCTGCCCCTGCCCGAGGGCCGAGTATGCACCAACACTGTGGGATCCATCCTAAGTAGACCCGAAAAGAAATAAAGCATCTATGTGACAAAGAAAGAAAGTATGGGGGCTCCTTCACTGAGACAGGAATGAATCGAATCTGAATGGCGCATTCCTGACATGTGGCGTAAACATTTAGTAGGGGTTTCCTTATGCCGGTTTCTCTTGACTCCAGATGTATTCATTATGATCACATGTACTTCACGAAAACATCACTTTTAACTGGTTATGCCCTGGTGAAGAATCTGAAATACTTATGGGATCAACTTTAATTTCTACCATTTACACATTTTCCCCATAATCACGTCTATCAGTTTGATGTTGTTATTCTTTTCCTCTTGCTTATAACCCTTTCCTCCCTTTCTCTACCTTACCAGGTTCTAGACTCCCTTACATGCTACTTCGTTCATGGGGCATCTGTTGCATGCTTCTTTAATGGCCTACAGGACTTCTATTTTATTTTATTTTTATTTTGGCCTGTAGAACATATTTTAAGCACTAAATTGTTCCTAAATATCTTCTCTTATTGACTGATTTATTGAGTACCTACTATGGCTAAGCACAGTGCTGGTCCCAGAAAATAAAAAAAATAATAAGAAGAAGATGAAGAAAGAGAAAAAACAAGTTTTTAAAATAATTTCTTGGTCTAGTATCCAAGAACATATTAATAGTTAATTACAATCTATCATAATACATGCATACATTATGACTATACACATTACAGTTATAATACAGAAGAGGAAGCAGTTGTTTGCCTGTTGGTGCAAAGAAGGAAAATGCACATGAGCATACGTGGGTACACACACAGGCGGTAATATCTCAAAATGAAGAATTCTATGTAATGTCTTCTGGAGCCTAGTTTCCCAAGCACCTGTGTTATCAGTATCACCTGGCATGCTTATAAAAAGAATACAGATTACTGGGAGTTGGACTCTGAGTTTCTGGCCCTCGAATCCACACTTCCAAAGCTCCCCTTTTTGATGCTGATGAATTAGTCTGAGAGGGTCAAGGGCAGCACCAGGAGAGTCCCAGGCCAACTGGGATGAATTGGCCATCCTACTTTCAGGTTTCAGATTGCTGACCCCTGGATACCCAGGGGAGAGTCATTTTTATCAGCTACACAAGTCGGCACAAGAGCTGAGTACAGAGATGGCCACCGGAAGGACTGGTCCTCCAGAACTCCAGTGCTTTTCAAATAATCCCCTTCTGGTGCCTACTTACCCTGCTCCCTCTAGTACCATCAGCCTAAATTTAACCCCTTTAGTTTTTATGTTTGAAAACCTCAAAGCAATTGCTTTTGACCCCAAGGAGTCTGGTTAGGGTTCATGCCTTCCTTTATCCTGTTTACTTTATGTAAATT
>CM053614.1:5843791-5862870 GCA_028646535.1 Procyon lotor
TGCATTTCCAGAGAATGAGAAAGTGCTAATATAATAGGTATTTTACAAAAATTTATTGGCCAATAGAACGAATCCTGCTTTCAGAGTCAGAATCTACTAGAAAGCAGACAGGTGATTATAAATGCTTCTATAAATTCTCAGTGGTCTCCTTGGCAGTCTTTGCATTATGTTAAGACATGTAGTGAATATTATTCATAATATTTTTCCAATTGTGGTGCTTTTGCACTTATATAGATGATGTTAGTAACTGAGGCTTAACAGAAGCAAATAATTATACATTTTGTAAAGGAGTAGAGGCAGTTTTTTTTCCCTAAAAAAATGTTACGAGAGGAATTTTCCATAATTAAAATGACTCTACTTATGGCTACAATGTAAATTGATACAATCTTTGTCTACAATCAGCAGTCTGTAAATGTATGTAATGAGTGTGAAAATGTTTAAATGTCAATACATCCCACTTCTGGAAATTTAACTTGAGAAAGTATCACAGAATATTTGAATGACTCAGTCTGTCTACAACAAAATTACTTATAATATCAAAGAATTGAGAATAACCTAGAAAGCCAACAACATTAGGCGAAGGCTTAAACTATATGCATCATTAAGAATGCCGTTCATATACAATCATTCATCCACATACATGCCTATCAAACAGTGTTATGTAGCCAAAATTTCAGCAATAGCTTTTTTTTTCTGGCAGTAAAGCTGTGGATCCCTTTATTAACTCATATATTTTTTTAGTCTTCTTTATATTCCTGATTTTCTACTCTAACATACATTTCTTTTCAAATAAGGAAAAATAAAACCCTTCACCCAAGTAAAAGTCTCGTGTTTGCGATCTCCCTATTTATACCCTCGCTGTCCCTTACTGACTGCTTCACCTGTGTACCTCACCCACATGGCTAGAATCTACTCCAGGAGTCCAGGGACCAACCTCAGCAGGGATAACAGGCCTATGGGGTTTGCTTCTCAGGTATGGAAGACATCAACGTTCTCCCACACAAGAGTTGCACTGATGAGGGAAAGGAGCTGATAGGGCAAGAGAACAAACATGAAGTAATAACAAGTCCTGCAAAGCTAATAGTGTCTCGGCTTTCATGCCGGGCTCATCCTCCCGTCCCACATCCCACAGGTGGCCTTGCAGGTGGCCTGCGGGAGACCCTGAGGCCACATCTGTCGGTGGAAAAAAATAGCACTGAAAACCAATCTTCTTGTATGTAGTAATCCGATACCTGCCCCAATAACGTTCATAGATAGGAAGATAGACAGATGGATAGATAACTAGAAGAAAAAAAAAAGCAAAGAATAATTTTTTACTTCCTTTTATTACCACTTACTCTCCTTGGCTTAGCTAAACACCCATCCTCTCCTTTTTCTTTCTTTCCTTTTTTGTTTTTCCCCTCTTTTTGATACTTTCTGCAGAGTCGTGTTGAGTTTGGTTCAGAAGCCCATGGTCACTGGTCTTTCCCCCCAATAATTCTCCAATGTAAATGTGGTAAAATGAATTACGAAGTGGCACTGTTATTAAAGACTGTCTTTTGTAAAAAGACAAGGACAAAAAAACTTCATTTCTTTCTTTGAAAAATCGGTGATTTTATGATTGGTTAAGTGAGAACCAGGAGCTTTAAACTGTGTGTGAATTAATAATAGCATCGAATTAACAGAGACATGCCCCAACAATTCCATTTTAGGGAATAATGATTAAATTATAATCTACTTACCCATGATCAACTTTTCCGATTATTTTTTTCCTCAGCTCAAACAATCTCCAGGATTCACTGGCCTGTACACTCTTTACTCTTGACAACAGTGGAAATTTTTAGTTGTTTCTCAGTTGCTCTGCTTTTCAGATGAAAGCTTCCCAATTACAAGGGAGGCGAGGGACTCCAGTAAAATAGTTTTTAGCACTAGGAAACCTAGGAATCTTCTGAATGCTTACTCAGAAGCTGGGAGAGCTCTTGAAGAAGAGTCTCCTCAATTGAGATAATCTTTGTAGAAGAAATGATAATATCCTATCAAGGAAATTCTATTTCCTGTGATTTTTTTTCCAATTGATTTTAAGGTGTCACAACTCCAAGTTCAGCACCCTGTAATTTACCATTCTCTAACATCTCCTGAAGAGTCTCGTCGTTCAAATAACATGAGATGTAATATAAGGTCCCCAGTGACACACCTTGCCTTCTGCTGCAATCCCACACAAGGGAGTGGGGAAGAAGCTGTTCTTCAACAGGGGACTGATATAGGAGGATAAGTATTTTATGCTGAGTGACATAAATTATCAGGAAAAAACAGCAGAAAAGGTCAGATGCAATTGTGTTCTGTTGGCACCCATCACAATCTTCTCCAGTTCTGTGACAAGATAGCAAATTGCAGCGAGTAACGAAGACCCTTCAGTATGCTATCATGCAAATAGGCTATGATCACGCAAGGGCATAGACATGTAAAGAATGAAATATGGTCACGATGATTTCTACCTTGAGACTCCTGTGAATGAGGAAAGATGATCTCAGGTATCTGTCACCCATTTTTAAATTCTCTAATATGACTTTGAGGGAAGATAGATAGCAGATATTTTACCAGAGATAAGGAAAAATGATGGGATTACAGATTCATAGCAACTTTTTAAGTGCTCTGAGTTTTCTTTATGGGCCTCATATGGGCCATAGACATAGTGAGTCTATGTTTCAACGAAGCATTTGACAGACTCGCATGACACTCTTGTGAGCAGAATGGCAAAAATTTGGTAGAGTTTTATCAGGTTTAATAAGAGTACACTGAGATATTGATTAATGCTTGATGTCCATGTGGGCTTCAGCTTACTGGGAATGTATCACAGAATCGCTTGAACTTTTTCTGATTTGATTTGTAATCAATGACTTGAATGAAAACCCTGGCTGAACAAGTAAAAATAAATGTAACAGAAAAAAATGTAAAGTCTTATATTTAGATTAGCGTTATCAGCTACGCAATATAGAATTAGACAGACTAGTGGCTCAATATTTCCTCAATTTAAAATCAAATAACTTTGAGGATTTAATTGAAAAAGATCAGTATCAGCCGATAATTTGACAGGGTTGCTATTAAAGCTTTTATGATCTGAGGATTTATCAATAAGCATTAACTATTTAGGTCAAAGACATATTGGCACATTTTTGCATCCTTACACTCCATTTGTATTATTCTATTTACTTTTGTGTGCAATTTTTAAGAAAGACTCTGATTAAAAGAAAAAGTGCAATTATGCCTCCATTAGAAAGGACGAATATCCAACTTTTGTATCAACATGGATGGGACTGGAAGAGATTATGCGGAGTGAAATAAGTCAAGCAGAGAGAACCAATTACCTTATGGTCTCACGTGCTGAGCGCAAAGAAAAACATGGAGGACATTATGAGAAGGAAGGGAGGGGTGAATGGGGGGAAACCAGAGGGGGAGATGAACCATGAGAGACTGTGGACTCTGAGCAACAAACTGGGGGTTTTGGAGGGGAGGGGGGTGGGGGGTTGGGCGAGCCTGGTGGTGGGTATTGAGGAGGGCACGTATTGCATGGAGCACTGGGTGTGGTGCAAAACAATAAATCTTGTAACACTGAAAAAAACAAATAAATAAAATTATAAAAAAAAAAGAAAAAGTGCACATCTAAAACCCTAATCAAAGGAAATTGATTGACAAAAAGGAATTGTAAACCTTGTAGTAAGAAAAATCATTAGAAGAGGCTCAAAGTTCATTCTGGACAAGAGATGGTTGGAGGTTGGTTACAGGAATTCATTTTATTTAAACATTCTAAGATCTAGTGATGAGAAGGAAATAGACTTTATAGACATTATTGTACTCTTGTACAATAATGAATACACGGGTCCAAGGACTAGCCCAAGGACTAAAAATCACATGAGGTCATATTTTGTCTTAATAAAAGCATTAAAAAATAATTATAACAATAGCGTGCTCCCAATTCCTGGTAATTTCTTTTCTCCTTAAGAGACTTACCAACATATAACATAAAGATGTTCAAGAATTGAGAATTAGACTGAATGTATTCATATACTAATGGTTATTATTTATTTACTAATGGTTATTTGTAAACTAGTGATTTATAAACATTTAGTCATCTGCATTATATACTAGCCATTACATTTAAAATAGTAAATTATTTTGCATGAAATAATTTTCCTGGATCTACATCACTTTTCAACAATATGGACTAATTTTCTTTTCTCATTTTCCCCCCGTTGGTATTGCAATATCTAAATTGCATTTCTTAAATTTTAAAATTTGGTTGTAACATGAAAATTATTACTGCTTTGACCTCAAGATTTCAATATCTATCTGTGTTCTAAAGCCAGGCTGCTCAAAATGTTATTATCTGAAACACAGAAGAGTTGCTTTCAATGAGCATTTCTGCTATTTCCTTTGAGGTCATATGATGCAATTATCACAAACACTAGACATGTGTACCAAATCATGACACCTGCTACGGTAATGAAATTTAGAGCTCTGACACACTGCAGTTCGCTATTTCTACTTGGAAATCTAAAGCCTAACTTGAGATAACTAAATTTTAATAAAATTTCATAGTTTTGTCTCCAGTATGACATTTTATGAACAACAGGTGCTTCCGTAATCCATCTGTAGAGGAATTCATGATCTCAGAAAACACTGTTCTCTGTCATCTCTTAAGAAAAGAAATACTCAAACATTAAATTTTGTAATTTTAACTGTTGCAAGCATCTTATTAAATTGCTCTTTGCTTTTAAGGAAGAGTACCAACTCTTGAAGTATGAGAAGTGGCTAGAATTAAAATCAGAAAACACTGGAAAGAAGGGATAACCCAGTTGTTTTGTTTTAGAGTATGCTCTAATAAATAAAATGACTATGGGAGTTGCATTGATTTACTATTTATTTATTTATTTGTTTATTTATTCATTTATTTATTTTTAAAAGATTTTATTTATTTATTTGACAGAGAGAGAGAGAGATCACAAGTAAGCAGAGAGTCAGGCAGAGAGAGAGAGGGGAAGCAGGCTCCCTGCTGAGCAGAGAGTCTGATGTGGGGCTCCATCCTAGGACCCTGGGATCATGACCCGAGCCCAAGGCAGAGGCTTTACCCACTGAGCCACCCAGGCAGCCAATTTACTATTTATTACGGCAAGAATTATCATCATTTGCATGTTTTACCATTACTGAGAATTGTCTCTCATGCAAAATCCTTTGGTAATTTTTTGGCATGAAGAAATAGAATTAAAGGCACTGAATGTATCTTAGAATTTTTTAATCTAATATTTTCATAGCTCAAGATTTGAAAACAGATGATCAAGTTTCAAAACTTAAATTTGCTACTTCCTACTTAGGAGATCTATTTTACCTTTCTATATCTGAATGCCCTCAGTTGAGAAATAGTGGAGAGTTATAACGATTAGAGCAAATATTTGTTTCATTTAAATGTGACTAGTGCTCCTTATGTCTTGGTAGTTGGGCTGTTGTCTATAGGAACACAATGATTCCAGTGTTTAATGTAGTTAGCAGCATATTTTCCTGTTATCAGGTAATGCCTGTTTCCTACTATTAATTCCCTTTTGGACCTTCCTCCTTATTTCATGTGGTAGTTAATGTAGTCCAGCTTCTTCTAGAGATTTTATAGTAGAATAAGCAATGGGTGGGTGCGGAAAGTAAATCATTCAAAGTTGATTTTGGAAATTCCTGGCAGAAGAAAATAGGCTGAGAGAAAGATCTTTGGTATGCCAAACTTAAAGTTTATTCCATAAACTTAGAGTCCGCAAACTACCACCTGTTATGTATATAAAGTGTTACAGGAATATAGCCACACTCATTCATTTACCTGTTGTGTATGGCTACCCTCGGATACACTGGCACAGTTGAGTAGTTCTGATAGACGCTTTATATCCTGAGAAGCCTAACATACTTACTATTTGGCCCTTTACAGGAAATATTTGCCAGCCTCTGCCACAAAACACAAATCAGGTAAGAAATAATCCTTGGGTAAGAGCCTGGGGTGCTGTTCTTTCTCTGTCATTCTACCTCCCCAACTTGTTCCTAAACAAGAGAGAAACAAGGGTTCATATTAGCCAAGTTTTATAAAAGGTAGTTAATACTCCAGATAAATTTTAGGGACTATTAGGAACGAGGGTATTTGTGCCAGAATCCTATTGGAACATTAGAAGCCAGAGGCCTCCCAGAAGTTCCCCATAGCAACACACGGGCATCCGGGGCCTGGCTTCTGCGGGGGTAGAGATGATGTGTGGTGCCAGGGGTAGAGACAGCCCCAAAAGAGCTTGCTAGAGTAACTAGCATGACACTAAACACACTTTTTCCCCCCTCAACAATATAGATAGCTGACAACACATGATAGTCATTCCAGAAGACCTAACAGAAGGAATGGTAACTCCCTAGATGTTTAGAAGACAGAGAGGTCACAATGTCTGAAGCAATCACTGCGGCCTTGAAAGAGAAGGTAGGAAAGGAACAGTCTTAAATGGAGAGAGGAATCAGAAGTCTTCTAGCTGGGACATGGCATGAGCCAAAGGAAAAAGATAGGGTGTGCAGAAAATGGAAATAAACCAAATAGTAGGTACAGATTATTCAGAGAGTGCAACTGTGGTTTTAAATTTTTGAAAATTAATTAGAACCAAATTGTGAAGAAATGAAATAAGCACAGATTTTATCCCAATAAGAATATAGAAGCCACATAAGGCTTTTTAGCTTTGTTAGGGCAAGCATATGATTTAATTACACTGAGTAGAGGCAGGAAAAAAGAAGATAACTAAATAGTTCAAAAATACTAGAAAATAGTAAAACAACTAGGCTAGTCCTAGCATGAGGCGATGAGCAAATCTACAGGGCCCTGGTGCCAATGACTAAATTTAACATATTGTTGTATCCGCAGCATGTGGCACAGTGCAGAGCAGGGAGGAGTCCTCAGTAGATAGTTATTTTATGTATAGATGACTGGCTACATGACCAAAAGGGACCCTATATAAGACATAATTTGAAAAAAAATAGTTAGAGGATTTGGTTATTGACATTATAGAGAGAAAAAAGAGAGTCTCAGAGGAGCCCAAGACTTTAATTATGTCTGACCAGTATAGGAAAGTATGGAGAGAGACCTGCTTTGTTGGCTAAAAGGTAAATAGTTGTGTCAATTTCTGATATAAATAACATCACTGCATATAAAACTTTTTTGACTTATTAAGGACTATTTAATTGCTCCATGAATTAGAGAATCAACTCTAGATATTGCAATTCTACTGATTTTTGCTCTCAAATACCTTGATTTTCTCAAAATGGAAGCTATTACTTTTATTCATATAGAAAGATAAACTTGTAAAATAAACACAGAGATAAGATAAAGTCCCAAGAAGTATAGTGGGAGGGACACACTATAACATCAGAGGAACCATTGAGGTCAACAATATCTTCTTCTTAAACAAATTTAGTAAGGCAACAGAGTAACACAATCTCTTCTTGGGGACATCAAAATAGAATTTACATTTTTTTTATTGAAACCTTTTCCAAACTCTACCAATGGTTAACGGGTAACAGATTGTGTTATATTCTACATCTTCTCATTTTGTCATATACTGTATCTCTTTACTTAATTACGAAAAGAACCAATAGAATTTTAAGTACCAGAATTGATTCTGGAATTAAAAGACTAATTTCTACATTTGACATATAAGGAAAACTTAGGAAGAAGCAATTGCACTATAAAAATTGGTAAGTCTTCGCACATCAATAGAGAATCTAGTTTATAAAAGATATTGTGTTCAGAACAGTTCATTAGACTACCTTATTTTCCTTACATAATTTTCTATTTTGTACAGCTTCCTTGCTTACAGTCTCACTGTCCATTTAGAAAAAGGTGCATTCATTCAATTCAGCATGCATGTGTTGAATACCTACTATTGTCATCTCTCCCCATGGTGATGGATGCCATTTTTATCACCTGAGGTGTGTGTCTTAATTTTAAAGTTGCATCCATATCATCTTAAGATACATTTGTACGTATAAATTATTGTACGTATAAGTTATATACATAGGAAAGGTGAAAATCAATAGATTTTGCCTAAGTTGATAGTATTATTTCCAACTTTATTCAATTAGTTAACTTATGCCTTTTTTCCTCCTCATTAGAGATTTCAAGCTACTGTAGAAATTGGCAAAATGAAAAATTGTATTCAGGCTTGCTTGCGTTTCTACGGCTAATTATTGGGTGGAGGGGATTAACAGTCATTTGATAGTGTGAAAGTATCTGAGAAAAGGAGACTGTATATTTAATATACTTTTTTCACTCTTTCTGTATAAATTTTATACAAATTTTAGTAGCTTCAAGTTTTAAGACTTTTTTCCTCAATAAAAGTCTTTGAATTCCTTAGAGAAGCTACAAAGGTAACAATGCAAAATATTAATGAAGATATAGTCTGTCATGTTGATGCTTAAATCATGGGGTTTCATGATTACTGAATCTATAAACCAAAGAACTGATTGCATATGCTATTCAAAGGCTAGCTTCAGATTTTCAAGTATCCTCAGTGAGGTATTTCAGTAATCTCCCCTGTGGATTTATTTACTGCTTGGTTTTAAGGCCTTGTCTTTACCATATTTCTACATTTCTCCCTCGTTTCAATTCACCACTTAACGCAAACATCAGCAGATTTGCAACAATGAACTCAAAATGGCTTCTCAAAAGCAAATAAAATTCTCTATCCTCTTCCTATAACACATTGTGAAGAGTTGACTGGATGTGAAGAATACCTCAATCTAGTAATTCTGTTGAGTTACACAGACTTCACTGTTTTACTCTTAGATCACCAAGTAATGGAGGTAAACATAAGAGACCTGCTTTAAAATTCCTACTTTGAATGCATAACCATAGATCAGTAGAGCTGAAAATCTCTGGACTTCCTCAATCCATCCTCCCTCCCTCATCTACCTGCTCTTCTCAACCTGATTTATTGTAGAGCCAAGTGAAGCCTTAATGGTTAATGATTTACCCATAAGATTGTATTTCTACTAGGAAGCCTAGAGATCCTTATGGTCGCTTCCTCTTTAGAAATGCAAATTCCCCCAAACAATTCTGATCAGCACCAGATATTCAGAACACACCATAAACTGCCTTGTGTTATTATTAGTCAGTTACCAACAATCCATACTCACTACACCCTATGTGTTTCAGAAACTATGCAGGGCATTTGCCACACAGTCATCTTCCTGAAGGGCCTCATGGTCTTAAACAGCCTCTGACATGTGCACCCAAACAAGTATAAATAACAAGGATTTTAATCAGTTCTGTTTGAGGTGGAAAGAAAAGCTTCACTGATGTGACTGGTAAATTGAAAGTTAATTAGTAATTGTGTGGCCAACAAGGTAAAAACAGTCGTTCCACACAAAAGGATTAGCTTATACCGAGTCACAAAAACATCTATGTGTGGCCTTGTATCCCCAACTAGATTATAAATACACTGTGAACAAGAATTGTGCATGGTGTTGCTTGAAAATTATCCCCCTGTCATCCTCTTGTTCCCCATCTCAGTAAATAAGAGAGAACTGATTGAATCCTGACCAGCAAATAAGTTGCTATTACTCATTCCTTTGAGTTCCGTACATCTAAGGCTTTCTTCCAACAATGTGTGATGTATTCTCTTTATAACTCTATTCATGACCCAAATGTTTGAATTTTTAGGCACATAAATAATTTCTCCTAATATTTTCCTCTCTCTTACAAAAAAAAAATGGCTTTATGCAAAAGTAAGCAATTTCCCCAAATTAAGCATCTGCCAAGTTATTTTCCACATGCAGAGCTCATGGAAGATTTAGGCAATTCAAGATAAAGTGTAACATTTTAATGAATATAATGAAAGTTAATAATAAGCATAAAAATGAACTGCCTATTGAAAAATTTACTGGGTGCATAACTTTTCATTTTAACTTGAGCTCTGAATTACATAGCCAAAATTTTTATTGGTTTATTTAAGTTATTTGCATTCTCCTGAGTTTAATTTTGAATTAAAGCCAAAGAGTGGTTTAATTGTCAGGTAGCTATGATTCCTGCAGGTATTCCCACATTTCCTCAAGTCTAACCTACAGACGTCTAAAAATGAAAATCTACAAAATGGTAACATTAAATTCTATGGCAACATTAATATATATTTGAATAATACATAGAATGTTCTCCATACATTAATTATTTGAAAAATTGGGATGGTACTGTCATAGGATAATAGTTTAAGAAGGTAGGATGAATAAAATATTATTTTTTAGTGCAGTAAGGGTTCTACCTTATTCCCTTTGAATGGATATTCACAGGGTACAAATGCTGTAAAGGAAGACAATTTGGTGAATAAGAACTCAATAGCAGACCTCAAAATATGCACTGATTTCTTGGCTTCTAAATTAATCCTTCCAATACTTAAATAAGTTATGGTACATCCATATAATGGGTTGTTAGGCAGCTGCTAAATAGCATCCAAATCACTTTGGATATGCTCCAAAATATTCTAAACCGGGCCAGTTCTTTCCATCTCCACTACTGTTACCCTCCTCTCTGCTGGAGTGCTCTTACTGGAACTAACTCCAGAGCTCAGGAATTGTCTCTCTGCTTCTGTTCTCATCCATCAACCAGTCTTGTCTCGATAGGGCTGCCAAAGTGAACTTTTAAAACACAGATCAAATGCTATCACTCAGCTGCCTGTTATCTCTCCAATGGCTCCCACTTAGAATTAAAGCTAACCCCGTTCCTGAGTCCCTCCTGCTATGTGTCATTTCTACCCTCTGACCCCATTTCCTGTCCGTCCCACAACGGAGTCACATCAGACTTTTTTGGCCACTGAATTTATTTCCACCTTCCTACTTTATGTTTCATCTTCTTGGATCGCTCTTCTCCAAGATCAATACCTAGCTAAGTGCTATTCAAGTTTCAGCTGAAATATCTTCTTCAGAGGAGCCTCCTGACTATTAACTTTCATATTGTTCCTCTTCTCCAAGTCTCTACCACATCATAAAAAAATAATAGTTTAATAATATGTATCGCTCTCTGAAAAAGAGGATAAATAACATTGTTTATACAGTGGTTTTCATTATAAGTGGGAGTCTGAAAAGGAATTTCTCTTTAGGTAGTGTTTGAATTTTATTTACAGCTAACAAATACTGTCAGAAAAGCAAAGAACATTAGTAAGACGAGGGAAGAAGGGGAACGCGGACAAAAAAAGATGATTAAATCTAGTAGCCTTTTTTGGCCACATTTTCACAATCTATCATGTACATTCCTGACTATTTTGGAATTTGGGCAGACAACTATTTTTGGGGGGATTGGGATAAGAGTTGCAGAGTTGAGAGAAAAATTACCTTTGATAAATACAAATAAAGTAACAGATTGATAGGAAGATGAACTGACACCTAACCAAAACTATCGTGCACATGCTACACCCCTGTCCCATATTAAAATCAAATATTCTCACAAAATCCACTCTTCTATAGAATATTCAAGAACTTAGAAACTTCCATATGAGGAAAGTGCCCTTATATATAATTGGGGCAGACATATTATTTTTCTCATTAACAAGGACAATTAAAAGCACTGAAATGGCTGCCAATTTCTGGAATTCTAATCTAGAGATCTGGGTACCAATGCATAAATAAACAAAAAAAATACGGATATGACTCCCCTTCCCAGTGTGAATGTTTGACCATATTTGGACTATGTGATTTTCCTTCTCATAACTGATCATGTTGAGCCTTCTACATCTATTTTCTACTGATTACAATAAAAAGGGTCTTGGAACTTCGTTATCTATTCCTCTGACAAGAATAAAGGCTGCCATTTTCCCCTGTGCTGAAGATGGACCAAAAATGATAGCTCTCAAACCAAAAAATACCTGCAAATCACATGGTGGTAAGATTATTAAGATTTACCTCAGCTATCATACAAAATGATTCATGTTATCAAAGAGTATTATTTAGTTATATTGGCGTGGTAGTTGAGAAAGTAGCAGTATAGCAATTTTGGTGAAATAACAAGATAGGAATTCATAGTGACCAATGATGTTGCAGCAAATCAACTTATCCAAAAGTGACTGCAAAATTTCATTTTGGGTTGCCTGGACAATGAACCAGCTGAGACTGCCCTCTCTTCATATTTCATCAGGTGGAGGAATTATACCCAAATCCAGTTTCCCATAGGGCCAGTGGCTTCCTTGCCTTGGCAGTAGACACAAGAAATCCCCATAGCGACCAAGGTCTTTAGTTATTGGGTATCTGAAAGACCTATTTTGTCTAGCAATCAAAAATGTCTGTGCTCTTCAATATTCTAGGTTGCTTTTGAGGTGTCCTATATAATTAGGGAAGACAACAAAAGGGTTGGGGGACTCTTCCTCCAGTCTGCCTCTCTCTGGAAAGTCCGGATGATCAGAGGATTTGTGCCTTCTGCTGACTTTTGGCTTGTACATTCTTCCCACAGCCAATTCCTTAGCTCCTGCTGTGGGATGTCATGGTACTTATTCCAAGTCTGATGCATGACTCAATCCATCAATTAGATATGAGTAGGTGATCTATGGCATATGACAAATCAATTACCAATCTTAAAAAGGTTGCTGAGATATTGAGTTTCTGGTACTTTAAACATGATGAAAAGTTGTCTATGTATAAAATTAAGAGGAACATACCTATTTTCCATAAAATATAGAAAAACAGTCAATTTTTAAAAATCATTATATTTTTTCCTCAAGCATGGTCTGTCTTCTGTCTTTGCCTTTTTCTTACCATCATTATTTCCCTAAATATTAGTGAAGATTTTGGAACCATTCTCTTAAGTAGGAGATAAAATCAGATTTAATCATGGTCAAATCCTTTCCTGTGTCATCATTAATTAGCTTAACCAATATTTATTTGAAAAATGTTCCTAAAATAATCTAAGTTCGTAGTTCCCATTTAGATGATGATCCCTTCTTAGTTTTCTTTTAAAAACAGTTGCAAGGAGTATGACTCATTCACTACTCATTTTGATTGGGCTGCACCATGCGGGGAAGAGGGAGCAAAAAAAAAAAAAAAAAAAAAAAGAAACCTGATATTGATCACCAGTCCTTGAAAGCTACAGATGCTGCGTAGGAACCACTTAGCATATTAAATTGCAGTAGTTCCAGCTCTGGGAAAGAAAATGAAGAAAGGGCTGGGAATGTATGGTGTTATCTTATTTTCCTGTAAAGTGCAATAGTGAGATAATTTGAACTGCACTAGGATAAGACAAATCAACTTGAATTTCCACCTGATTTAGCAAAGCAGAATCTGACATCATTTCCTATTCTGCAAAGATTTTGTTCTTCTCTCATTTATTGTCATATATATATATATATATATATATATATATATATATATATATAATACTTAGCTCTACTCTTTGTACTCTTTGTGGTATTTACATCGGGGCTTAATTAGTGCTGAGATGCTATAGGATTGTCATAACTCTTAACACAAAACTAACTTTTAGCATCTGTAAACAGTATAATATAAACAACGGATTTCGGAAAATAGAGATTAAAACAAATTCAATTTTTGTTATAGCCAATCATCTTACAATGGCCATTCCAGGAATATATGGCCCCAACTGATGCCTGAAGTCATTGTTCATTGTGTTTATAGAAACATATGATTGATTTCTATGTCTTTCTTTCCTGATAGATTGAAAGTTTACTGAGGAAAAGGACTATGTTTCATTTCATTTTATATCCTCTGTGCCAAATCCAGTATTTGCCACAAGGTCAATGATCAAAAAGTGTGTATGTTGAATGCATTTCTGTAAAATAGTATCTATCTGTAAATAGCTTTAAGCAATAGGAGTAGTGAGAACTGTACTTTTGGGCTAAAATCTTAGTTATGGGAAAATATACATATATTTTGTGATTTTAATGATTTTGGAGTAAAAACATCACTTAAATCAGATTCTTATTGCTTTATTATTCTCTAAGTAAATACAAGATCATGTTTATAACTGATCTAATACTGGACTGAAATGTAATTATATCACTTCTTCCTCAAAAATTATAACTCCAATCTGATTCAATACTAGAGTACAATTATATTTAGTTGAATGTCTCAGTGACTAGATCATGTGGAGAAGAGCTCTAGAGTAGCAGAGATGCATTTGTTCTGAACAATAAAATCCTGCCCTGTGTCTTTCCTCTTCTCTAAACTCTGGTTAGGTGCTAAACTGATACATAATGACTAAAAATTCTCCTACTTTTTAAAATACCGTGTTTCTCCAGAACCTTAAAAATATAAAGTTGTTGGCTAACTGAACATAATTTTTTTTTTAAAATAGTGTTTTTCTTAAAGGAATCATAGTTATACCCATTAATATAAAGGCTTCTGCTACAGCTATCTACATTGAACACTGAATGAATGTAATAAAAATATGTGTATTTGATCTGATGTCCTATAGCGAAAAGGTATCACTCCTATTTAAGTTGGTAATTTTTTAAGTATTTACTGTTGCTTTTAACAAAGGAATATTACATACCAAAAGTCAGAGTAAACATAAACATTTAAAATTTTTATGCTTAAAGAAAACTGAAAAAATGAAATGGGAAGTTGTAAGCAATGTGTACCGGAAATAAATCTGAAGATCAAGAGATTCAAGCAAAAGACTTTTTTAAAACCTATATGCTTGTCAATGCCTTACAGTCATTTAGAAATGAATGATTCATCACATTTAAGATCTGAATGAAACCACAGAGATCACAATGCAATACCCTCACTTTCTAGAT
This sequence comes from Procyon lotor, assembly GCA_028646535.1. NCBI lineage: Eukaryota > Metazoa > Chordata > Mammalia > Carnivora > Procyonidae > Procyon > Procyon lotor. Next base: position 5,858,563 of record CM053614.1, read on the forward strand.
GATATCAACAAGGATACACAGGCTGACTTAAGAGCTGAAAGATCACATTGCTAATTGGTGGCTCACTGGGAACCTGTTAAAACCTTGTGTCTTCCCAAATGGCAATATGAAGATCTTTGAAAATCTACTCCTCCATGAACACAAGAGGAAGACTAGCAAAGAAAAAATCAAATCAAATAAAAATCATAAAATAAAGTGAAAATCAACATTTTCAGTACCTTAAAATTGACCCAAGTATTATAGCAATTCACAGAGTATTTATTCTAGGAAAATGGTTGAATTGTGACAAGAACAATAAACCTGGTGACATTTTGACTTGCCATATCTCTATCAACCCCCTAAACCCCAGTCCACAGAAGACTCAAAACCAACAGCCTCACAATCACATAGTCTTGAGAACCAGCACCCTATCAATCACTAGAGGGGTAGAAATGGTTTGAGGATCCTCAAAAGCCCTACCCCCAGAGAATGGCCACTATGTGACCCACTTGGGAGTTCCCTGGAAAACTGCAATCTCAGGGCTCTTTTTCACTTGATCTGAGAGCTCCTTTCATACAAATATCACTATCCCAAGGGCATTTGTCATAAACGATCAACAGCAACTGGTTAACATCTCATCTGGTTGAGGCACTGATTCCAGTGAGGCTAACAAGAGACTGATCAAAACATTTACAAGGAAAATGAGATGTCCATAGAAGGCTTTGAAAAGCTCTGACATATTCCTGGGAGTCCACAAGTCTACGTGCATGTGTAGGACGGTGCGTGTGCCCAGAAAAGATGCGAAATGATACTAATTTCTCACCACTGGCTAACATGAGGTTCTGTACAAGTAGAAAGGGAAACAGGCAGAATTGTCAACTGCAAGAACACACTTTGAAGGCAGCCTCCAATACACATAGGGCCACTCAGCGAGGGCCTGGAGATTTGCCATTTAAAAGCAGTTAAGGAAATCTCCATCCAGTCATTACCTGACAACAAAGCTAATCAAGTAGAGACTTCAGTGATTGCACACAACAAAGAAAACAGACTTAACACAATTAATCTGGGAAATTCTACATAAACAAATGGCAATGACAGTAACACTGGATTATGTACTTTAAAATAGTGAATTTATGGCATGTGAATTAGATCTCAATAAAGATTTCATTTAATCAGACAAACAAGAACATAAAACTCTCTTGAATTCTAGATTTGTGGGTTTGTTTTTTTTTTTTTTTCCTCTCGCTTAGGAGTAGAATTCTCTTCCAAAAGAAGAAATTTTGGGACACTATGCGTTACCTGAAGATAATTTCTGTCAGTGATTACTTAAAATGATAGTGTAAGAAAAAAGGTCTTAATTTTTTAGTTGTGATTGGTTTCACCAAATACAGAATTCATATGGGTACCTTATCTGGTCAAGGTGTGGGATTAAATAGGTTCCAATCTGAAGTCAACAGAGGGATAAGAACACATATAAAAGTCAGAATGATACATTATAATTTATACCAATAGATCAGTAAAAATTGCTAAAGTACAGATGATCTATTTAAGAAAGAGTATGATGAAGGCATAGACAGCAAGGATCTGTATGGAAGGCTGAGCCTTGTGGAATAGCTTTGAGATAACTCAGACTTCTTTTGAGTGAAGTGTGTACTTTTAAAAATGTGACATCACCATCATATTTCCTGATCCTGTACTTCAACAGATTGTGTTTGGCTGTATTAGCACATTAGTGCTCTTAACAGAAAATTAATGTTCTAGGACTTTGTAGCAGCCGTACTTTTGGAAATGTGTTTCTGTGCTATTTTCCCTATCTCAATTGATATATGAAGCATCCACTGGCATAAAATCAGTTTTCCCTCTCCAGAAAGCACATAAGATGATTCAGAAGGCCCCTATCTCAATGAACTCTGAACTGACAGGATATTTTTGGCCAGCATTCTTCATATACATCCTCTTGGTTTTATGGTTATTTTTGCGCACAGTATACAGAAGTGGATGAAAGCAAAAACTAGGTGAAAATGGTTAATTTCATCACTAGAGTAAATATAATTGCAAATGAACACTTTTGCTTCTAGAGTCCTATCTGATCCATGCCCTTGACTCTAGGAAAAAAGCTTAGAGAATTTTAAGTGATATGAATTAAATCGTTTATCTTACAACAAATATTTTTCACAAGATACAGCGAGTCCAATTCAAAGCATGCTTTCAAATAATCACTGGTTATTTCAGCTAAAATATAGGAATCTCAAGAACAACAGCGACACAAACTAGAGTAGCTTACTGTGAAGGCAATTTTAATGTTTTCCTCTATGAAAGGACTGAGAGCATGCCAAGGAGGCTCCCAAATGATCCATCCCAGTCTCTGAAATCCCCTGTGTAGGTGGTCTAGGCAGACTCATCCTATACTTCCTCCTCAAATATCCTTTCCTACCTTTAAATTTCTAGATCCTTTCTCTTTTAGACAGTCTAAATGCCAGCTGGACCCTGAGGATCTCTGAGTTATCTCTAGATAGCAATAATTTCTGCAGTAGTGCCACACCTTGCCTTTAGTGTGTTCACAATAAACATCTCCTTAGTTGTTCAAATCAGTCTTGCTAAAAAGACATACAACCCAGGAAGGAGAGGTTGAGAAATTACAAAGCAAGGATTCCTGAACCTGGGTCAATTTGACAAGACATATTCTTCTCTTTCTGAGGGAGACATAGGCATTTGGAAGGTAAGAATTTTGATGGAGGGCTGAAAGTATAGAATGAATATGGATTACGGACCCCTTGCTTAGAAAGGCAAGTTTAGGGGGCACTGTGCAAGGAGGTACCAAGAAGCTGAAATGGTTAGGTTCTCTCAAGGAAGGAAAATGTTGTTTATTGGAAAAAATAAAGATACAAAGGCATTGTTTATTAACACATCATATATGGAATACTTTACTATTCACATTGGAGCATACATTACCTTGGGCTCTCAATAAAAAGTACTATACAAACCATGGGTAAGGACAAATAATGGTCTAATCAGAAAACCCCTAAAATCCTTTAAGAAACTGAGGATTTATTTAAATTAAGACACTTTTCCAAAATTCATTCTTTTTCATCAATAGACACAACTTCAACCAGAATTTTGAAATAGAAGAGACAAAAGACAAAGTTCCCAGACCAGATTAAAGCAGTAGAAGTGGTAACAAGGCATTCACACAAAAGAAAGGGTTGAAACTAAGACATCGTTCACCTGAAGCCTGTTTCCTCAATGGTAAAATGAACACACACACACACACACACAAAACCCTGTTTCACAGGACCATAAAGAAGAAGAAAGGAGATTATTATAATGTACCTGATATATAGTGGATATTCATTAAAGGATAATGCCCACCATATAATTCAAATGGTCAGTTTTTGAATTTCCCCCTTACAAAGGCGAGGCAAGTGGCATCAGGTTAAGCATAACTAAAGCACTGAAGACATATTAACAGGTGTCCTGTACTTTGTATGACAGAATTAAAAATACACCACTTACTTCCATTTCTGTTATACCTGAATGGCTAATATGTACATTAGGCTGTTAGTCTCAAATACCATCTTCTAACAGGTGTTCAATCCCATGAAATGCAGGATAAAACCTGGGAGGTGTCTGGTAGACACATTTAATCTTTGATCTTGATGTGGGAAGAAGAAGGATTTTAGGGGATGAAGTAAATGCAGATCAGGAGGGCAATAGGCTCAGATCCTTGGAGGACAAAACCCTTCTGTGAAGAGCCTGTGGGTTATCTTACGATACTCATTTCTAGCTTTGCAGAATTAATTTGCCCCCCCCAGCTGATTATGGTTTTTAATGATTTCTTTTGTTTTATTTTCATTGTTCTTCCTTAAAAACTTTCCTAATCACAAAACAGAAATGGAGTCATTGTTTGTTTGTTTGAATAGTCATAAGGCAGGCAAGATTGGTTTCAACTATTTATTATCATTTTGTAAATGGGGGACTGTCCCAGAAAAAGCAAATTTTTAAGATTTGAGAAATTGACCAAATTAGTGGAAGGTTTTTTAGCTTTTCTAACTTTTCTGTCCTTTTGTATGTGTGTGTGTGCACGTGCGTGTATCTGTGTCCATGTGCACTGTGGGATTTCAAGGAAGTCTGAATTCTATCAGCCACTTCAACTGACAGCCATGGGTATAGACAGGCTCAGGGGACTCCACTGTCACCTGAGAAAGCTCTTATTCTGCACCTGATATGGGCCAAAAATAATTGCGGTGACGTCAGGGCAGTGAAGAGCTATGGCAAGCTCCCATTCAATATGGCACCTGCTCTTTCTTGCCATCCTCAAGGCACATGTGG
>CM053614.1:5863370-5925270 GCA_028646535.1 Procyon lotor
TACCAAAGGAGAAAGGAGACCTTGAAGGCAATGGTGAGAAGCTACAGGGTTTTGAGTTAAGAACTACTCAAGCATTGGGCAGTAGTAGTTAAAATGCAGATCTGGGGAAATAGCCCCAAGGCTCCTGAGACAAGGAGGGTAACTTAAGACATTTCAGAGAGGTATGGCTTCTGTTCCCACTTTTGTGCAAGCACAGCTGCTCAAAGTTAAATCTCTGATGTTTTCTTGCTCCTGGTGACATTTCATGATAGTGTAGCCCTTTCAAACCAAAATAGAGAGTTTGGGTTTAAAGTGACCACACTTCCCAGCCATCCGGATTTAACATAATCTTACTCTTCAATAAATGTCATTTATGCCTTCTCTAAATAAATCTGATATAATGATACCCCTTTGTAACTTTTCGATACTAAATGCATGCGTTTAAGTGGAAGGAAGAAAGGAAGGAAAATAATGAAGAACAGAAAGGAAAGAAGGAGGGAGAACATTCTCTGGTAAATCCCTGCCACAGACTGTGGCAGAGGGAATCCCACATGTGTGAGGGGGTCTATGGAGCTGGGAATTCCGCACATGTGACCATGGACTGTGGCAGTGGAATTCTGCACGTGTTAAAGACCTCGAAGGGAAGGAAACTTCAAGTCTGACTAGGTATGGAGATACAATTTGAGTGAAACAAATCAAGATGTGTTCCAAATATTCAAAGTAAGGAATTAAGAAAATCTGAAGGAAAGTAAGCCATCAGGACGGTAGGCCAGATTTGGGGAAATGATGATTTTGGCTTTTAGCCCTCAGTCTCTTGTTGACACTTCTCAAAACTGTTGAAAATCTCTGACTATGAACTGTGTGGTTCTGTGAGCCTTGAATGCCCTCAGGTTTGTTTGGGTGTCTCTCTCTCTCAGCCTCTCTCCCCTGCCTGACAGGAGGGCTGGCTCTGGGGAAGCCTGACTGAAGCAGGTTGACTTGGGTCTCTTTCATCCCTTATTTCTGCCTCACTACCTTTCTAAACAAGTGCTTGCTGTAGGACATTGTCTCTGCTTCTCTTCATTGCCTAAGCTTCACGGCCTCAGACAGTGCCCCGACTTTACAGGGGCCACATAATGTGAGTTTTCTAGAACAGTCCAACGTCAACCATAACATTTTCTAGTCTCAGCTTGCTGTTGGACAAATTATCACCAAGTCACTCCTTGTCTCTGTTCTCTACTGTCTCAAGTGTAACTCACCTTAACTATTTGTTATGTGAGTTAAAGACATTAGCTTAATGAAGGTGCAAATCACCCTAGTAAGAGATAGTCATAGCTACCTTAGGACGGCATTGTAGTTTCCCATTTTAAAAGAGAACTTTATTAACAAAAAGACATATTTGCCGTGATTTCATTTCTTAGGAAAGATTGTGCTTATTAAGCACTTTCAGGAATCCTTTACATTTCCCCATCCACTACCCTCTTTGCTTATGAATAAATTTGGATGTTCCTGTCAGAATAAACTGAGCATTAGTACAATAGTTCTAATAAAATTAAGTATCAATCATTGTCTGGCATTCAGACAACTTAGAATTTACATTCTGGTCTATCAGTCCATCATAAGCAGCTTCTGTTACCTTCTAATATGGGAAACATAAATCAGTGACTTGGTATCAATGAGATCTTGGTTTATGTGTATCGACATTTAATCATAAAATGTGGGTACTAGCAACCTCATTCTTTGAAGAAAAACATTATCCTAAGTTTAAAAATATCATGTTGGCAATGCATAGGTGAGAGAGACATCTGAAAGCCTCTCCATTTTTATCTGCAATGAAATTGTGTTAAATTTCAAGTCAGCGTGGAGTTACAGTACAGCTGGAAAAGATGCCATGTTTTCTTAGAGAAAACACTTGGCATTTGGCGAGGGGACTACATGGAAGACTAGTGCTTAGGGAGCCAAGAACAGATGTGAAAAAATGAGAGAGGAGCCTTTTGATTCTCTGAGGCTTGAGGCAAAGTCCCATCTGCCAGGCACCTCTCTTGGCTCTCCTGAAAGAACTGTGCCTCCAGCTCTCCCAATCTTCCTGGCAATTAAATGTGATCCAAGACCTGTCATATTTACCCTCAACAAACTTCCCGCAAGAGGCTTCCGCTGGCACTCTGACTTTCCACGATATCCATGGTCTTGATGATGATCCAATGGCCTGCTGGTGACCCTCCCAAGCCCACTGATGGTTTCTCCACATGAACTTGACATTATGTCAGCCAGAGCCAACCCCTGCCTCCCAAGACACACTTGCCTTCTTACAGACTATAGAACCCACAGAAAGAGACAGAAGGTATCTGTGTTCCAGATACCCTTTGTAGCTTGGTACCAACCCTATTCTAAAATGATTATCTCTAAACTTCTTAAAGGTTAGAAGGAGGTAGATTTTTACCTTAGGGCTGCTGGGGTTTGGGGGCATTTTAGGGGGTTCCTTTGTAGTGACCCCAAACTACCTGATACAAAGAAAAACACACCATCTTAAATTAGATAGGCATATTTTCCATGAAGATTAAAACCTAACTGTAAACCTGTACATTCTATATTAGTTACTTAAGGGACTGTTAGCTCCATAGGACTACCTTTTCACTTGGAAAGTGTCTGGGAATTGCCTTCTCTCAAAGGAATCTTCACTTTATCATATCAGGAAACACCAAGGAAACAGTGTGTGTTCAGGGATCAGATCGGTAAAATCCCAATTCTGCAACATACCATCAGGTGTACAGCATGAGAAGTTAGCTATTATCTCTGATCTGACTTTCCTCATCTCTCAACTGGTATAATTACTCAAGTTTCTTAGACTGTGAACATTCGGTGGGATGGAATATGGAACACTCAGGACATGTCACTAACACATCTCACATCCTCCCTTCTGGCCAGCTTCAGTGTCTCCCAGTGAGCAAGTGGGTAATACACACTGTCTGATGGTGGTGATGATGATCTTTTTCTCCATTTTAGGCTTTTAAACATTGCCACATTGTACTTCATACCATTGCAAAAAGATTCACAATTAGTGTTTTTTTCCCCCATTTTTACCAGCTTTTAAAAAAAAGATTTTATCCATTTATTTGACAGACAGAGAGATCACAAGTAGGAAGAGAGAGAAGGGGAAGCAGGTTCCCTGCTGAGCAGAGAGCCCGATGTGGGGCTCGATCCCAGGACTCTGAGATCATGACCTAGCTGAAGGCAGAGGCCTAACCCACTGAGCCACCCAGGCGCTCCTATCAGATTTTTTATAGCTCATCAAAGTCTAAAGTCAACAAAAGAGGATAATTATTACCATTTGTAAGGTCCCCTGGCATAATCAGAAAAAAAATTCTCTCTCTCTCTCTCTTTTGCTCTTATATACACGAACTTATTATAAAGCCATGAATAAGATCTTCTTTATCTTTTACCCTTGTATTCTTGTCTTGGTGATCAATTTCTAAATTACCTTATGATTTTTGGACCAAGAGTAAAGAAAACAGGAAATGGCTAAATGAACAATTACATGTTAACGATAAGAATATGAAAGCCTTGTGGGACACAATGCTCTAACTTGCAGACTGAAGAATCATTAACAAGGAATCGAGCAGCTCTCTGCCACAATTCACTTCTATCCATGAGGTGTGGAAATAAGAGCAATGCAGAAAATAAGGAAATAAGAGCTTGAAACACAGTATCTGCCTTCTAAAAGTCAAAACCAGTTTGCTTCCAAAGTAAGATTTTTACATATATATAAAATATATGTGTGTATACACACACACACACACACACACGTGTGTGTGTATTTATATATGTGTATATATATATAATTTTTAGAAATATTTTTTAGTATGATGACCTTTTTTGTCCACTCTTATTATTATTCATACGAAAAGGATTTGAAACCTCTTTTGGGAATGCATAAAATCTCCTACACCATACCCAGATGCTGTGTCTAGGAGAACAAACAAGCCAAAATTTATGTTACCCTGAAAATCTGACCATTGTAAACTGAAAAATTCAAGACAAAAATGCACACACACACACACAGCATGTAGATCTTGAACGCTATTTTTTTTTACAAGACTTAACAATTTCAGAGAAGACTCGGGTTTCCAATATGATATTCTCTAATAATAAAATGTTTGTGCCCCCAAGTCTAGGAGGCTCAACTATATTGTATCAAAACGTGGCTCCATCTGAGTGGTATTCAGAGTGAACTCTGGCAAAGGGATTTGTTCACCAAAATTTCTGGAGTGCCACCTCTGTGCTCTTATCCCAGGACTTCATCTGATCATTATTATTCTTGGTCTGCAGCATTGCTCACCTGGGTGCCAAACAAAATCTTTAAGCAGATTCAGAAACAGTTAAGTTCAGGCATATCCCCGCCATGGGTAAGGCAGAGATCTGCTGAGCACCCTACTACTCCAAAGGTTCCTCCAGCCAACAGAAATCAGTTTATAAAGATTTACATAGTCAATATATTCTCATTCTTGGACTATTCTAAACAAACACAACAAAACAAAAAACGAATGATCATATTGTGATCATAATAATTTTCAAAAATTCCGAATTACTAGGAAACAAAAGACACAGGCCTTAAAAATAAAACCTAGGCCAGAAACCAGGTCTTTGGCTCTTTCCTTTTTTTTTTTTTTTGTCTTTGGCTCTTTCTTCAGCCACATTTAGGACCTCATTTCTTCACCTGCAACACAGTGTAATAATACATCCATGTCAATATGCAGTAATGTGTATTATTTGCCACTCTGGGCTCAAAGCTATTGTTTTAAAATCGTCAAGTGGCAAATGAAATTTACTGTATTCAGAACACATTAAGCGAAAAACATTTTCCTGATATTTATATTGAGATATTTATATCCACCAAATATACTCATGCCTAAAAGATGATTATTTCTGAACCAGAAATGCCTATCTTATTATATCTATTCTCCAGTCAAGATCTTTCTTATATATCTGACGTTAGGAAAATATCTGTTTCTTAAATTAAGGCAAATGTGGTTACTTATGTGTGTACGTGTGTGTATAAATATACCTTTATCACTTTATATGCATGAATACACCCAACACAAAATCAGATATGTCTAAATTGCATACATATAAATTTATATACATACACAAAATTTATATTTTCTTCACAAGCACTTTACTATCTGGCAATCACTTCTTCCTTTTTTTTTAAACTTAACATGAGCATTTTTTTTTTGTCTATTCTCAGTCTTTGACTCTTCCATATAAGGTTCTAGAATCAGACTGACAATTTCCAATGGGCACCCACTAAGACTCTTGATTGGAATCTGTGATTGTTGCAGTGGCTGACCCTTACTCTTTTTTCCCCCTTTCCTATGTGTTTTTAAGGTATTATTATTATATTTTTATTATTGATTGCTATAGTCATAAAGAATGGAGCTCTGTATCCGGGCACCATTTGAAGTTGAGACTGAAGGTTGTTTCCCTCCAGAGAAGATTTGTGTTTGCTTTTGGCAGACTTCTGAGGGCACTATCCATCTGGGACACCTCACAATAAATCCTTGCTGAGTTTTCCTCCCCATTCAAAGGTAGTGTCAAATAAATTAGTGTATTTCTCCTACTCTGTAAGATATCCGCACCCCTCCCCCATCACTTCTACTTTTGCTGACAATGTGGCCCATGGGATGTTGGCTATATTCAAGAGTCCACACTCAGTAAAAAATGCTAAACTTATAGTATGAGTACAAAGAGCTAAGAATAATTAATTCTACAAATATGTTACTCTAAGTAACAGTAAAATTCACTGCATGTATTTTTCTACAGTGCTTAAATCTCCCAGCAGAATCTGAAAAATGCTTGAAAATAACAACCATAATAATTATAATGATAAAGATGAGGAGGAGGGGGAGGAACACATTCAATGAGCAATTACTATGTCCTAGAAATTGTGCTGAGTTCTTTATAGCATTATCTTACTCAATTCTCAACAAGTACGATGCGGGAGATGTTTTTATTAAGTTCATTTTACAAGTGAGGACATTGAAGATAAAAGAGAGTAACTTGCCAAAGGTCATGTAAGTGGTTGATGTGGCATTAAACTCCAGATGTCTGATTTTAGAGCCAGTATGCTACGTTTTTTTTTGAAAATATCGTCTACGTGTGCAGATACTACCCAGCATTTGTCCAAACGTCAAGAATGGATAAAAAGTAATGAAGATGCTTGATGAGAACGGATTAGCAAGAACCAAAAACAGGAAATGTACTGAGAAATACAGTAAATTAATCTACAGAAAACCTACTCATATTGCCAGAACACTGAAACATTTTAGTGGTTTGAAAGAGTTGATAAGTCTTTTTACAGGAAGTGATTACTACTGACTGACTGTTTCTGGTTAGGCCACTCAGAGTAGATACAGGCAAAGACATGAGATTTCCGAGATCTAGAAATTTCAAATTCCATTTCATGAGGATACCCAGATTCTGAGAAGTTGCTTCACAGTCACAGCCTGCTCTCACAAAATTTTGACATCACTAGTGATTGTCTAACTCTGACAGTGTTTGTATTCTGTAATGTGGGACACAGAATGTCTGTAAAGACTTAGTTTATGGGGCGCCTGAGTGGCTCAGTGGGTTAAAGCCTCTGCCTTCAGCTCAGGTCATGGTCTAAGGGTCCTGGGATCGAGCCCCTCATCAGGGAGCCTGCTTCCTCCTCTCCTTCTGCCTGCCTCTCTGCCTACTTGTGATCTCTGTCAAATAAATAAATAAAATCTTTAAAAAAAAAAAAGACTTAGCTCATTACAGGTCCAGAGTTGGAATATATATAAGTTGAATATTTTTAGTTTAATTATATATATATTTAATATAAATATTTAGTATATATAAGTATATTTATATATACCTATTAAAATATATCTACCTTTATAAAAGCATGGGACTGGTATCCATAATCAAACCACTCCCTCAGTAACAAATTTTTCTCATTGCCTTTTTTCTAGCCTCCAACTTATTTCTCTTCTATTTATATATGTTTTAACAAATTTTCCCTTCTGCATTTTGTAGTTCCCAACTGTATTACATTTACCTATTTTGTCAATTTTTAAAAATATTTTATTGGAAAGCAGGGTTAGAGGCTATACAATTTTGCTTGAAGTGGATTCTTGTTATCTCAATGCCAGGGGGTGGGCACTTAGGTGGGTACAACTTTTTTGACTAAAATTTTGGGGGATAGGTATTATTTCTACCTACTTACATATATTCCTTCATAAATGCTTAATTTAAAACAATTTTCTTTTTTAGTTTATAATTTATTATTGACTATGTTTATAACGCTTATAAAGTTATTTATTTAGAAAGTTGATAAAATTGATTTTATGTTTAAGCACAGAAACACAGAGGTAGGGGAGAGTACTTTTTTCTCTATGCTCTTTGGCATAAGGATAATTTTATTTACCATGTGAGTCTGATTTTCATAATAAAACTGTTTTAAATTCAGAAAACCACTATAAATTTATGATCTAGCTAACACAAAATAGACCTAAATTAAACATTTCTGTGGAATGCATATTTACTGTTGAACAGAGCTTTAGAAGAAGAAATATCAAAATACAGAACAGTTTCTATTACACCTTTTTTCCTGATAGATTTCAGGGATGTGTTTATTGACCTGCAGAACAACCAATAGATAACTCATCCTGATAGGGTGTCTGTTGCCACAGTAATAATAATGTGACATCTTTCCAAGAAAAGGTTTTGTTCTAAAAACAATAGTGAGTAACATCCTGCAGACCCCATTCAAAAACAAAGGTGAGTAGGTTGGACTGTTTTCCAAGGAACAGATGGGATTATGTAGTATCCTGACAGTCTCACTAAGGCGCCCCTTCCTGTCAGATCCTATTGTCTGCTATTCAGAAATAACTTTTTTTAGCATATAAAATTGCTACTGTTTTCCTGCTGGAATATTAAATAAACAAAATGAACAGTATTGCTTTGAGCAAAAAACAAGAAAGGAATGAGTGTACTTCATTCTATCCTTTTTGTTAACAGCAATCACCTAGGGAAGGACTCCATCTTTAATTAATATATAACTAGATGAATTCAAAACAAGAAGACAAATTTAAACAAAACATATTAATAGAAACCTTTCCCAAATGACCCAAACTTCCCAACCTTTTACCTTTCAAATGTCTCTAAACCCTCCATTGACACCTCTGGCTCTCTACGGTCTATTCATTAATATTGCTTAATAATTGCCAGGCACATATTGGTCAGAATGCAAAACTGTTCCATGGGGTGGCAATCACAGTGACTAGAACAGGCAGAAGTCCCCAGCAAGGAGTAGTAAACAACCATGTACGAGGGTGAGCAAGTGTGTTGCAGGATGAGGAGAGGGGGTGGCCATTTGGATTTCTGCACTTGAAGGAGGGAAGCCCAGGGTGACATTAAGTGATGTGTATTACAGATGGCACCTAGATGGTCCACTGGCGTGGAGAGGTAAGAAGTACTAGGTCTAATGAACTTTCTCTGCCTGTGGGCTAATAGCTACATCTCCTGCCAAGGCCCACACCGAACAGAAGCCAAATCAAAGATGCCCACCACAGAGGACATTCATATTCAGGAGGCAAACATATTAAACTGGCTTAGAACTTAGAGCTGTGATGTACGGTCACACCTCTTCTGGGTTGTTACTCTTTATTTTTGATCTTCATTTCTACCTGCTTGATCTTTGCTTCCCGTATCCCTCCGATCTTTCTGTTTCCTTTGTCTTTCCATCCTTTCTTTGGATTTCTCCCTTACTCTTCACCTGGGGCTGGGATGATCCTTAGGAAAATGAGTTGATGAGACATGAATGAGGAAATAAAATCTCTGAACTTGGAATAAATATCCTTATTGAGCCATAAGGTTGCCTCAAACCATGTTCTCATGGTTTGTGATGATGTTCTTAGGTAAACACCGAAACAAATTCTTTGGCTAGGGGTTATGAAAGAAAAGACATGAAATTTTACCTGCCATGTTTATTTTGTACTACGAGAGGCACCTGTATGTTTGCTGATGTTACTCATTATGCAAATGCCCTGTCACTGAGGACCTAAAGGAGGGCATTCTATCACTTCCTGTGCTCTGAATCTCATTTACTTCTGCCATACCCCATCTAATTTAGGTATTATTGTCTCCGTCTTAGAAGACTCAAAAACATAAGTGTGGTCGCCAAATGATGAATTTTCTAGTATAAGTCAATCTAACTCCAAAAATCCATGAATTTTTTGTATATAGTTTGGAAGGTAGCATGCATATGTGTGTGCATGACTGCTTTAGGAGAAAAATGATACTGGAATCTTTGAATGGAGGAAGCTTAGCAATTACTAAGAAATAGTTAAATAAAAATGATTAAGGTGAATCCAGCACAACTCTACATATAATGGAAAAAATTACAGAACAATCAGCTTCCCTTTTATAGTAAATCTTTATGGCAAAGACCTCTGAAATCATTTAGGAAACTTAAGCTTTTATCACCAACTTAAAAATAAAATGGATCAAATGGACTTCTCCAAGAAAAAAAATTATAAAAATATAATTATCCTAGTAGCAAATTCACAAAGCAGTTTGTTTCCATGGTCAGCCAATCTCTATCTCCCTCCTTCTCTCCTCTCTATGTATGTGTCATTTCTTTTTAAAATCTATGTGAATATATATTACTCTGCAAACCAAAATTCTGAGTGATAAATTTACTTCCTCAGTTTCATATGACCAATTAATGGCCCAACTAAAACTCAAAGCTGGATTGGCTGTTGGGGGAATTGTTGCTAACTAACTTGTCACTAACATGATTATGTTGACTAAAAACCCTTTCTTTTTCTAGGATCAGAGTTAATGGGTACATTCCTCATGAAATAAAATATTTATTCTAAGATTTTGGGCAAATAAGTAGTTAATGCAGGACAACAATACAATTTTCAAAAGCATTGTAAAAATATGAAAACTTTCTAGAACATTCTGAAATAGGTACCCATATTTAGTATTACTCTTCACATTTGCTTAAGATTGATGTACAAATACTGAGAGTAGCAGTCTCTGTAGGGCTGCAGTTCATGGGACACATCAACCTACAAAACAACGTGTTCTTTCTGTCCTACAATCTAGCCATTTACAAAAAAAAAAAGAAAAATAGATTATGAGATTATGCCCGAGGTTGTATTTAATGATAACTTCAATTTTTTTTCCTTTAGAATATATTCATATCTAAATGCCTTATGATTTATTAGATTCTACAGAGTCACAAGAACCAACCCAACTTACTCTTAAGCCACTTCTTTCAAAAAAAGTTCTATTTGGTCTACGTATATTTTTATATACACTCTAGCAGACATTTTTGAGAAGGGGACCATGAAAACAACTAAATATTTCTCTATAACACCACTCTCAATTCAGAGCAAAAATCTTTCTCTCCCCTAAAATTAAAAAAATAATGATAATAATTACAATCACACACAAAAAAAGAGGAAAAGGATTCAAATCTATTTTTTGGGAAAATAAATAACCAGGCTTTTATTTTCCATAGCAGCTATGAATTTTGTAGCATCTTCAAAAGTCTTCAGTTTGGACAAACAAGTATATAATTTTTCTTTTGTTGAAAATTTGGATATAAAATGGAATTGCTAATGAATGACATATTACAAGATTCCACTGGTGAATAATGTAATTACTTGGCAACAGACACTGAAATCCATTCTTGTAACTGAAGAAGAATAAACTTGCATTTATATTTAAAGGCAAAAGAGAGGGAGGGAAGGTGAAAGTGATATTCAGTTTTACTGAAACCAGTAAAATTGCCCAGATTTGTGTACCGAGGAGGAGTAGAAACCCTAACATGAAACAACTTTCAGTGAGAGCAGGTTCAGTTTTCAGTTTCAACTACTACCTGCATAGAGATGGCTTCCTAACTAATACCTATTCACCTGACATCTCATTTGGGATGCATTTTTAATTAGAGAGCTGTTAGGATATTTTAAGTTTCCTAACCTAAAAAACACAAATTTAGTTGAAAACTAAATTCTTCTTCCTTGAGACGTCGACTTTTCAAATCTGCTGCTGTTCTGCGACTACATCATTACCTCCAACTCCCTGGCCAGAAATACATATGATATTTTAGGAGACCGGGAGGAGTCAAAGTATGATCAAATTCTGTCAGTTACTCATTTGCCATCTATCTCAGATATAAGCATTCCTTTCTGTTTTTCTTGTCACACTGTGACACAGGGTCTTGTTACTTCTTATTTTAGATTACTACAACTGCTTCCCATTGATATCCTGGCTATCGATCTTGGATCCTATATTTAGACTGCATACCATTCATTTTCAAAACAACCATTCTCCAACTTCGATTTAATCATTACACTATCCTGTCCAAAACCACCCAACGGCTGGTCTTGCCTTCTGCGAACTGCCTAACAAAGCCTGGTCTTAAAGACCTCTGTAGTGTGACTTTATTTCCCCTATGCCCCCATAAGACACCTTCATTCATTATAAACCAGTCAACCATCATATTCGAGAGGCGTTGTAATAAATTTTAATGTTGAACTTTTTCTGGTAGGTTTAGACTGCCTTATTTTCCCTCCCCACCAGTTTATCTCCTCTTTTCCCTTAAAGATGCAAACCCCATCTCTGCCATTATGCCTCTTCTTACCCCTTTGGTGCCATGTGGAACAATGAATAGCTGAACCCTGCAAGCTAGGAAGAGTTAGAAAGTGGCTCCAGTGAGCTCACATCATCATGTAAATTTGTTATCCAAAAGTTCAAAATGTTCAAATGTATGCTTTTGTTACATTTAGTCTGCAGAAAAATAAGTTGAGTGTTTGAACGTACACATAGGTGTGCATGTGCAAGGTGTGTGTGTGTGTGTGTGTGTGTGTGCGTGCATACTAGAATCACAGAGTATTACAGTTAGAAAGACACCTGTGTATTCTCACTTCCTTAATTTTACAGGTTAGGAATGTGAGACCCAGAGAGTAGAAATTAGTTGCTGAAGCCTTTCCTTGTGGCAGTGGCAACTAGATCCAACTCTTTGTCTACAATGATAAACAGAGATAAGAAGCTGCGGTAGATTAAGTACTCTACTCCCACTAGACAAAAATGTCAACATCTTTCTTTCCTTGATCCAGATGCATCCAGGTCTAGTTTTGTTTTTCCTTTGCTTCATTAATAATCTACTCTGACTCTCATGCAAAATGCAATTAACATAAAAATCATCTAAATGGTCTTAGCTTAAAAAAGATGTAGTATTTTCATTGTTGATACAAAGATTATGCTATTTTGAGATTGATTTATGATTTATGGTTCATATCAAATCAATAATGAATCATTTAGCAATAACAGAGCATCGTTAATGACACAGGAAAGATAACTGCAGAGAATGTCATCTTCCTCGAGTGCTAACTTCCCGACCATGCAGAAAAATACGGCACCCTCCCTCCTTCGTGGGGTATGTATGTATCTACACACACACATACACAGATAATTTATTTAGAAAACCAGCTTAATGAATTGGGTTGTGCCCTCTTCCAAAATCAAATATCCACAGTGCAAAATAAATACAATGAGACGAATACAAATACACATTGAAACTGGAACAATAGCTACACGGGAGCCCCCAAATATCTTGAAATACATTATGCAAAAACACTGATTTAATACCCAGAATCTTCAAACATTCCATTTCCATCTTTATCCAAGTCATGGAATCTATCCCAAATCAGGCCTCTGTACTGTCCATAGTGTTAAAATAGTCTCTGCCATCCACCCGGTCCGCTAGGTCAGATTCTGATTGACAGATGGCACTTAGGAAAAATAAATACTAGTATTGATACTATGGCTACAATCCTGAAATCCTTTCTCTACAACATGGGAGAAACCAAAATGTAAATATGAGTTTTAAAGAGGCTGATGCTGGAAGAACTAAGCAATGTTAGAACAAACCTGTGAGGCTCAGGAGGCTGGATCTCATTGTGAATGACTGAACTGAATAGATTAATGAAAAATAAAAGTCCCCCCAAAATTTAGAGATATAGTGTATCAGAAAAATGATTAAATGCTTCAGATTTGAATGGATTTAAATAGAGGTTAGATTATGATAAAAAATAGTTTAAAATCAAGGGGAGTTTACTGAGAAGAATCTCCTTAAGAAAAGCATACTATACATGAAAGAAAAATCAGGATATTGTCTACCAGGCAATCAAAAGATTGTTGAGAATGAAATACAACCAAAATATCCAATGAAGTATTTGTTTTCTTGAGGGAGTAGAGAAGATAGAAGAGAAGAGGTGTACTTCTGACGTCTTTGTATTAGAAGGAAAACACAAAATGAAGAGGGCAGGGAAGGAAGAAAAAAGCCACACAACACAATGAGGTGATGTGAGCTCTCTGACCTTTTTATGGACACTCTGTAGAAATGACCTAAGAAGACATGTCCCTGGGCATTAACTGAAAGGAATTAAAGCCTTTTTTCTTACTTTCTTACTTGCCAGAGCAATCTCTCTCCACAGAGTGTGTAGACTTCCCATCAGAGATGCTAGAGCATGGAAAACTCCCAGGGGAGGCTTAAGGTGTGCTCTCAGCATACCACTTAGTCAAGATTCTTTCTAACCTCCTACTCACTCTGCCTTACCTCTTGCTGGCCACTTTTCCTAGAATGGCACCGAACTATGTTGAGCTCTCCTCTTAGTGCTTTGTACCATGGCCTTGGAACAAATCCCATATTTATATTTAAGCAGAAATCTAAAGAATAGGATAGGAGATTACTGTAGGCAATTCATAGGCCTGATGTCACCAGATAGCATTTCATTTTAAGAAACTGCTAGAAATTCAGTTTAACTGTAAAATACCATGAGGCCAAGGAGCAGGATAGATATCCCATCTAGGCACCCCTAGAAGTGAAGGACACGTGCTATGAGGGGCCATCAAGAGAAAATGTCAAGGAGTTAATAACATCTTCCTGCTAGGGATTTGAGTAATACAATCTGAACTCTAACTCTGAAGATGGACATGGAGAACTGATTGACAGGATTCAGGAAAGTGGTGCTTGAGCCTAAGCCTCTCCCCTGCCTCCACAACCACTTCAGGAGAAGACTCATGTATGTGCCAACTAGATTTATATTTAAAATTTCTTTAAATATCAGATTTTGAAAATCCATGCAAATTATATATGCATTTCTCTCAGTATGAATATCCTTCCTCTCTATCCTCTCAAAAGGACACTGTACAAATAACACTGGGGATATGTGTTATGTTGATTGTCGATCAATAAATAGAACATTTATCTATTGACCCATTCCCAATGTCAATAGGGTACACTGTTCCTCATTTAAAATGAAAGGGTATAAAATGGTGATATATAAAACAATGATAATATTAAAAGGGGCTCTAAGGTCAAGGAGTAGAATTACAACTACATTTGGCTGCTAAAGTATGATCTACTCAAACCAATCAGACTCTTAGCTAAGCTTACTGACTTTTTAAAGTATCAACAAAGAAGAGGGAATATCTTCATCTTTTTTTTGTGAAAAATCTAATTTTAATTCAAGAAAGATATAAGAGAAAATATCTGAACTTGTTTCTATGCATTTGGTTTGGATATGCTATATATATATATTTTCCCCCATCTATTGTTGGATAACTAATTTACTTTCCAACATTTATACTAATCTATACTATGATACATATAAGTATTGGGTCATAATACATCCTAATACATTTTCAGATTAATGGTGAACAAACGGTCTGAAACAAAATCGATCTGAATGTCTATGCTCTGAGATCCCAGTGGTTATCCAAGTGCAGAGTAAGGGTGTTGCTTTAACTTTGAGGCTGCATATTACATTTGGTTTAGAAATCAGTTATATACTTATAAAGCAATTTTCTACAGCAGAAAAGATGTGATTTTTCTTTAAAACATGGAACATAATAGGTGTAATTATTTGGATGCAGGATATACAAAACTCCACTGTAAATGGTGCATAAACGTGGCCTCATTTTGTATTGATTTATGAGCCATATATAGCACAGCCCTCCATATCCCCTGCATCAGGGATAAATATATTGACGTGGAACTGAATAGTCATATCTACCCATTGTGAAATGGAATTACCTGAAACAGTACAGAACAGCGGCCTATGGAACGGTGCATTTACACAATGACGATAATGTAGGGATGGTAAATTGAGCTACATAAAATGTTTATAATATTTCTCCAAACCAGGACACCCATGGGAGCTTTTATTTTCACTCCTTTGGGGTCATTTTCATCTAAACCAAAAAGTCCATTTTAGATTCCTAAGAAATCTGGGCAACTGACACAATTTTTTGAGATTTTATTTATTCAATGACCTAAGTTGGTCCCCATTTCCCACAATACATGATTTGCAGAGCTTAATTTCTGATCATTTGCTCTCCACAGAATCCCTGCACTTCTCAATTATAGGTAATAGCCACCACTCGCCTCATAGGGATTAAAAGTCAATTCTCTGGATAATTAGAAATGTGCCTAAGCTGTTGCAACAGCTCTTGTAAAAAGAATTTTATGTGAAATATATTCGCTTGCAATGACACACATGCAATCTCAAACATACAACTTATCTTACAGAGATGTCATTTGAGTGTTCATTGTTGATGGACTTGACAAACATACACGGAAAGACTGCTATGAATGGGGCATTTTGCTTAGTGTTAGTCCATGTGGAAATGAGCAGCAAGGAGTGCATAACAGCACATGGAAGGAACTCTACCTTTTCATCGTCAGAAAAGTAATTTTGGCTCTGATGAAACCCAGTCGCTCTTCCTCCACTGCTGGTTAACAGCTGGAAGGCTTAGCACAGAAGTAGAGAAGTGAGTTCCAAGACCTACATACAGGATCACACGGCGTACAGGCCAAGAAAGAGAACTTTAATCTGTCTTGCATAGGAAAACAAGACTTGCCTGAAACTCTAATTCAGAGGAGTGACGAGTGACATTGTGGGCTATGTGGAACGTACAGAGGAGGACCGATAAACAGTGCAGACAGCCAAGAACTCCCCCACATATGGTTTCACCAAATTCTCTAGTAAACAGGGATTAAATTATTTATCAGATTTCCTCGGTATTGTATTTATAGTGTGTTTTCAATATAATTTAAGGTTCATCTAACTCTGTGGGACATTCTATGCTATTCTCATTCCATTCTTATTTTGTGGGCTTTATAATTTAATTAACCCAGATTCACTGCAAACAGAAAAGCAGTATTTGGTTCCAAGACTCTGAAAGCCAGGGTAGACAGACCTTTTACAGAATTCTGCCTCAGCAAGGCTTACTCCAATCTCATTGTATTATTTACTAAAATAGATACCTGGGATTCAGGTAATAAAATAAAACATGGCAACTAGGGAGATAGCAAAAAACTCAACCAAGGAGAATTAGGAAAAATCACTGAGGGAAGAAAAGACGATACTTAGGCAAGAGAAAGGAGGGAGAGACAAATCACGTAGTGTGAATAGTATGCACTAAGGCTTTTTCAAGTGTAAGTTGTTTCTCTCTCTGCCCTTCATTAATAATGTTTAATTTTTCAGTTGTCTTATTATTTTGCCTTGTGAGCTCCTCTTTTATTTCCTTGAAATTTCAGATGCCTTGGTAACAAAAACAAGATGAAGAATAATATAACAGACTACTTCCATGTATATGAATTTCAAAAATACATGAAAGAAAACATCACGTTTACAAATACAAATGTGCAATTAGGTCCATAAAAGGAAACAAAAGGATGGTAAATTCTAAAGCCATTTAAGAGAGTGGTTATTACCTTGAGATGAGTGGCAATGATGTGACATTAGAAACAGTATGCATGGGGCTTCAGAGGAAATGGTTGTATTTTAATTCTTAAGTTCGTGAGTGGCATCATTTTTTTATACTGTAAACACTGTCTCAGGGTGAATTCTTTGGGAAGCAGCCTCTGAGATGGAGTTAGCATGCAAGATTGATTGGAATTTCCCTTTGGGATCAACACCTGGGAAAGGGAGGGAGGGGAAAGAGGACTGCACAGAGGGAAAAGTGGGCTGGGATGCCAGTCTGCTATCTTCAGCCTAACTCATGGGGAGCTCCAAGCTGAATTAGCAGAGTTGTCCCATGGTAGCCAGAAATGGCTAGGCGTTAATATCCTGCTCCATCAGTCATCAGAGGTGAGCCATCCCCCGAATGGCACAATCCCAAGCAGCTGAGGCTATCCTTGAGGAGGCTGACAGCAGGAGGCTATCCACTGACAGCATTTCCAGCAGCTGGGACAGCAGGTCCTTCCTTGAAGCACAACTTGGGTGGAGCATATGACTTTGTAACAATACAATGTTTTATAACATATAAAAGCATAAAATTTGTATGGAACCCCAAAAGACTCTGAATAGCCAAAGCAATCTTGAAAAAGAAGAACAAAGTTGGAGGTATCACAATCCTAGACTTCAAGATACACTACAAAGCTGTAGTGATAGAAACAGCATGGTGTTGGCACAAATAGACACGTACATGAGTGGAACAGAAGAGAGTCCAGAAATAAACTCATGCTTACAAGGTCAATTAATCCACAACAAAGGAGGCAAGGATATGCAATGGAAAAAAGATACCCTCTTCAACAAATGGTGTTGGGAAAACTGGACAAGTACATGCAAAAGAATGAAAGTGGACCACTTAGGCCATACACCAAAATAAACCAAAATGGATTAAAGACTTAAATGTGAGACCTGAAACCATGAAACTTCTATAAGAATACATAGGCAGTAATTTCTTTGACATTCTAGATATTCCTCCTCGGTCAAGGGAAAGAAAAGCAAAATTAATCTATTGGAACTACATCAAAATAAAAAGCTTTTTCAAAGAAAAGAAAACCACCAAGACAACAAAAAGGCAATCTACTGAATGGGAGGAAACATTTGCAAGTTATAATAGCCAACATATATAAATAACTAATATTCACTCAACACCAAAAAAAAAAAAAATGCCCCATAATTAATCTGATTAAAAATGGTCAAAGGACCTGAATAGACATTTTTCCAAAGAAGACATACAGATGGTCAACAGATACATAAAAAAGATGCTCAACATCACTAATCATCAGGGAAATGCAAATCAAAATGACAATCAGATATCACCTTACAGCTGTAGGAATGGCCAAAATAAAAAATACAAGAAATAACAAGTTTAAAAAGCAATAAAAAAAGAAAGAACAAGTTTTACCAAGGATTTGGAGAAAAAGGAACTTTCAGGCACTGTTGATGAGAAAGCAGATTGGTGCCATCACTACGGGAAAGTATGGAGTTTCCTCAAAAATTTGTAAATTGAAATATATTATCTAGTAAATCCACTACTGGTGTCTACCCAAATAAAACAAATACACTTGTTTACAAAGACATATGTTGCAGCTTCACAATAGCCAAGATATGGAAGCAACACAAGTGGCCATCCATAGATGAAGGGATAAAGAAGATGTAGTATGTGTATATAAGAGAATATCACTCAGCCAGAAAAAAGAATGCAGTCTTGCCATTTGCAACAACTGGATGGAACTGGAGGGTATAATGTTAAGTTAGAAAAAGATAAATATCATGATTCCACTTGTATGTGGAATTTAAGAAACAAAGCAAAGAAACAAACAAAAGAACCAACCCCCACCCCCCTCCCCTCCAAAACCCTCAGAAGAACAGACTCTTAAATACAGAGAACGAATTAGAAGATACCAAAGGGGAATGGGGGGTGGGGAACAGGTGAAATAGTTAAAGGATATTAAGAGTGCACTAACCATGATGAACACTGAGTAATGTACAGAATTGTTGAATCACTATACTGTACATCTGAAACTAATATAACACTGCATGTTAATTATAATTCATATAAAAAACAATAAAGCACTTTCCTATATCATCCAGAATGTTTTCATGAATGTTAATGGTTCGAAGAAAAACCATCATACGGCTTTATCTTAGGATGTATATCTCTGTCTCTTTTTTGGACATTTTAATTGTTTCCTTTGTTCTTTTTTCCTCCTGTAAGAATCTACAATGAACACTCTCTGTGGAAATATTGATCCACATTTTAGTTTTTATTTATTTTAATTTTTTAAAGCTTTTTAAACAGGTGTATTTTTTTTGAGAAAGAGAGAGAGAGAGAGAGAGAGCATGAATGGGAAGTGGAGAGGAAGAGAGAGAGAGAATCTTAAGCAGACCACACTGAGTGGGGAGCCCAACACAGGGCTCGATCTCATGACCCTGAGATCACAACCTGAGCTGAAACCAAGAGTTGGGCATTCAACGAACTGTGCCACCCAGGTGCCCTGGTCCACATTTTAAAATTTCCTATTAGGATTACAAATATGTGCGCGCGCACACACACACACACACACACACACACACACACACACACACCACACACACACACACCACACATACACATATATGCTTTAAGCTCAACTTACTAATTCTATTATCTTCAGGGTCTAATCATTTGTTTTATTTGAAATCAAAGAAAACGTATGTTCTCCACAGTTTTTCAGTGACAACACAATTTCAAGTTCTTGCGGTACACCCTAGGACACCTTGTCAGGTTCTAGAGACTAACCTCATTTGGTCTGGCTGTGTGCTCCCGTATATTTTGCTTCACCTATTTCAGCCTGTAATTTCCATCCTGCAGTGCTGTTTATACTTTTTCCAGTTTCCCAACCATTTCTTCTCATGAAAGAAGACAGAAGCAAAAGATGGACCTACTTTTGCCCTTTTTTTTTAGTTGTAATTAGCCTCTCTCCAACTCTCCCAAGCAATAGGCTTACTTCTTCCTTGCTATTCTGTTTTTAAACACTCTGTGTTTAGAATTTTTTCATGAGCACAACAGTGTGACTAATTCCTACTGAAATTTATCAGATTCAGCTCAATCTTAAGGTCTCTTGATACTTCCTAGATACTCATTAGACTGGGTTATACACCCTCCCCTCAATCCTCAACACTGTGTGGCTCCTATCATGGTCTTTATCATACGTGCTATTATCATCAACTTTCTTCTTTGTCTGTATGCTACACTGAGATTATTCTGATGTGCTTCTATTTTATCCTAAATGTCTATACCTACTCTTCCCCTTGCCTGTAAAATCTCTTTCAATGCCTTCAATTAAATTTATTCTTTGTCTTTAGAATCTTTTAAAAGAATCCTATTAGAGATTCAATTAGAGAACACAAATGCCCATTTGTCATGAAATTGTTTATTTTATCTCTTAAATATTTTTCCCTGAAATAAAAATGTCTGTTAAGTCTATCACCGCGTGTGTGTGTGTGTGTGTGTGTGTGTGTGTAATATAATATCAATTTTTATCACATTGAACAGCATTGCTACCACACTGCTCTGAAGTATTCTTCAATACTTCAATGATATGAAGATTTTATAAATTTATGCTAAATAACCAATATCCTGATCTAGCAAATGGAAATGTAGAGCTATGGGAACAACAGATTCTCATGGATCAAAGTTATTTGAATTAATTACACCTCCCTTGAGATTCAAAGAACTAGCATGGTGTTTACTTGGGGTTTATTTAAATACTTATTTCCCAAGGAAACTGAATAATTATAAAACAGGAAATTAACACCCTTTGAAATATATTCTTATGCATCTTGGCAGGAAATAAAAACACTACAAACCCATTTAATCTAAAGATGCACTTTCTTTAGAATTGCCCAAATTATTTCCTGTAGAGCTTATTGAACAGGCTGTTCCAAGAGATGGATGGACAGTCTGGGAAAGATGCAGAATGATCAATTGAAAAGACAACCACATTTAACTTTATCAGAAATGACCTGAAAACCCATTTACCACAGTCATTTTTTGCCTCAGCCTGTGTAATAGTGCTTTTAATGAAAGAGACAAGCATAACTTAACTAATTACTTAGAGACACTGAGATCAGTCATGTCAATGACTCTATCACACACAGTCCCTTGGTTTTTGTACTAGTTTTTCTTAACGACAAAATAATTATCGGAAAATACTACAAAAAATATTAGGCCAGGTGGTAGTAACATATTAAAATGTATGCTTAAAACTTATAAATGAATACAGTAGTTTTCAAATATAATGGAGTTCAGAAATTGTTAAGAGTAATTTAAGCTACTAGAATTCTGCAAGTCTTTCATGTATTGTCACTGGGAAGCACTGAATTATTAACTATCCATTATCTCTTCCATGACAGAAAGAGAGGAATAACAACAGATTGAAAATAATTTAAATGTATGAAAAATTCCTGAACAGTTATATGTAAGTCACATTAATTTTTATAAATACCAACATAATCATAAAAACCGCAGCTATCTTCAAAGATGCAATAGTGTTTTAAGTACAGAAAATGTTAGGCAGAGGGGCACCTGGGTGACTCAGTTGGCTAAGTGTCTGCGTTCAGCTCAGGTCATGATCCCTGGGTTCTGGGATTGAGCCCCATATGGAGTCTAGCATCCAACTTCCTGCTCAGCGGGGAGTCTGCTTCTCCCTGTCCCTCTGCCTGCCGCTCCCCCTGCTTGTGCTTTCTTGTGCTCTCTCTCTCTCAAATAAATAAATAAAATCTTAAAAAAAAAGAAAATGTTAAGCAGAGATGTTTAGCTCTGAATCCTCTGGTTTTAGGATTAGTTAGTTGCCTGCCAATAATTTAGCAACCGATCTAATCAAAAGGTCAAGCTTAATCAGGAAGACTTCTCAATGACTAAAATAATTAAACTACAATGAGTTATTTCAGACATAGATTATGTTTAAAATGTTTACCCTTTTATTAAGCTTAAAATTACAGATTACTTGAAAAATCAGCATTTTGCACTGGGATCCAGAAAAAAAACATTGGTGAAGAAAGCCACTCAAGGAGATGATGAAGAGATCCTGCACCAAAGTTGAGAAGATTACATTTACATAATGATCTGTGATCACAGTCCTTGGCGTTAGTTCATATTGGGAAAAGTTTGACAGAGGGACCAATGTTGAAAGTAACTGGCTATAAATAAACATCGGTTTAGCACTGCTAATGTCCAAGTTCAGGCCTGCGTTGCCACATTCTTTACTTCACGTGCATTGCTGAGATCATGGAACATCCCCATGTGAATGGCTTCCCCTCGGAAGAAAGAAAAGCGGAGAGACCCTATCCCAACCCCTTGGTATGCTGCTTCTTTGCTGGATACATGAAAGTGGAAGCAACCTTATGCACCATCATTCAATACCATTTCGTCCAGTTGTTGGAACAAAACCAACTTTTATGGTCTCGTCTAGCTGAAACATTCAAAACCAGACTGCAGGTCTAGGCAGAGGTCTCTAACTCAAATGCCTACTTGTCAGGCAAGTAGCTGGTAAATAACAGATATTGGCACTTAAGACAATATGCCACAATATGCCAAAATGAAACCATCTCTGACTCCCCATTAATAGAGCTCTACACTATATATAGTCTCATATATCATGATAACTCTAAATGAAATTTATTTTAATTACTGGATTTCAGGCTTAATCTTAGCCCAACAATTACAGAAAAAGGACAAAATAAACCAAATGAATTCCTACTCTCTGAATTACGAAAATATTTTCAAATGTTAACCTGTCCACTGATGTCCAGTCCTCTGATTAAAAAAAAAAAGGTCTGAAGATAGATAGCATGCAAAGCCTCAGAACGCCCAACTTTTATTTTTTTTTAAATATTTATTTATTAAAGAGAGAGAGAGAGAACACAAGCAGGCAGAGAGGCAGACAGAGGCAGAGGGTGAAGTAGGCTCCCTGCTGAGCAAGGAACCCGATGTGGGACTTGATCCCAGGACCCTGAGATCATGACCTGAGCTGAAGGCAGCTGCTTAACCAACTGAGCCACCCAGGTGTCCCATCACCCAACTTTTAAATGGCTCTGCAAAAGCTGTAGGAACATTTAGGCATCCTCTTTAAAGGTAACTGATTGTGCTATATATATAGGGAATGTACAGGATAAGTTCTATGATTTGCAGACACTGGAGAACAATCTACCCAATATTTTTCTACAGACTCGTCCTGGAATTTCAATTTACTATGTACACATCCATAAAACTCACATTGAGCAATTAGGAATCGAAATGTTAATGGTTCTGAACTTGGATGAAAGAAGAAAATGGCCTATAGCCAGGTAGGTTTCCAACTGTTCTAGGTTGTAGACTTGCATCCTAATGCTTTGTTCAGGCTCGTTGCACCATGGGAGCTTTGTGCTATCTTCCCTCATCCTAACTTCTTTAGACAACAAACAAGCTCAGCAATCCCTGCATCATATAGAAAGGAAAATTTGGCAACCTACCATGGCCCTTTCCAGCCTCTGAGTATTGGAACTGAAGACTGCAACATCTTGCACTAGAAAGCCCATCCTTGAAGGAAGGTTTCCTTTAGACAAGTGAGAGATGCTTTAACTGGAGACACCGTGCTAGGAAGTGTTTCTATCTTTCTAAATAGTTCAGAGATAATTGAACAAATCACAAAAGGAGGCCAATTAAAGCAGAAGCCAGGCAAGGTCCAGAAACTGAGTGATCGTAGCCCGTAAAAAAAAAAAAAAATGCAGCCGCACAACTGAAGTCAGGCTGATGAGGTTTAAGCAGTGAGACAGGCTAAGAAGTCATTAAAATCCAGGATAGCACTAGGGACCAGAATGCCGCAGTGACACAGCACAACTCTAAAACTCATTCCCCCTTGCCCAGTCAATCTGAAACTGATGGATCCTTAACAGCATTTTAAATTAAATTATAGTTGGCCTAAAAGTTGTATTATTTTCAGGTATACAACACAGTGATTTGACAATTCTACACACTGTGCAATGCTCACCACAATGAGTGTGGTTACCATATGTCACCATACAAAATTATTACAATATTATTGACTGTATTCCCTATGCTGTACTTTTCCTACCCATGACTTGTTTATTTTATAACTGGAAGTTTGCATTTCTTAATTCCCATCACCCTACTTTTCCACGCCCCCACCCCCTTGCCTTCTGGGAACCACCAGTGTGTTCTCTGTGTTTATGAGTCAGATCCTTAACATTTTGTGACCAAAGTTGTTTGAGATTTTCCGACATATTATACTAACTGTGCTGCTAGGCTTCTCATTTATTTGCCAGACAAATAAGAATGGTCTAGAAAGAGGAGGCATTCAATATTAGAATGCATGAGGGATCACTTCAGAAGAACATTTTTAGTATTAAAAGTGATATGTTGGTAAATGGATGAGGTATTAGTGGTGGGTATGGAGGAGGAGGAGGAGGAGGAAGAAGAGGAGGAGGAGGAGAAAAAGAAGAGAAGATTCACCTATGTGTTTGCACACTTATTTCTTTAAAAAGGATCTCTCTCATTTACCTAATGGGCTTTATGGATTATTTTTAATTACCTAAGGTTTCTAATTTCCACAAAGGAGATTAGTTAACAAATAAGAGGTTTTCTTCTGTTCTATAATTCATTTTAGGAAAATGCATTCGATATGTCTTATTATGCAGATTTCATCTGTCATCACTGAAATTATTTCCTTCCAAAACTAACATCCTTTTTCAATATTCTGATTGGGAGGGACAAAGACTATAAATCTGCCTTAAGAATTTTACCTGGAAAGACAGGGCTTTCACAGTTTTTGGTTGGTTGGCTTTTAAGGGGAAGAGAGGGAAGAAGGGCAAAATAAAGCTTTGGGAACAGAAGGAAGGCATAACGTTAAAAAA
Organism: Procyon lotor; assembly: GCA_028646535.1. Lineage (NCBI taxonomy): Eukaryota > Metazoa > Chordata > Mammalia > Carnivora > Procyonidae > Procyon > Procyon lotor. The sequence goes on from CM053614.1 coordinate 5,888,057, forward strand.
ATAAATAAAAGTATGTTGCTAAAGATGGTTTAGCAATGAACTGGGTTGTTTTTGTTTGTTTGTTATTTTAGAGAGGGGGGCAGGAGGGGAGGGAGAAGGACAAGCAGACTCCATGCTGAGTGTGGAGCCAGAAAGGGGCTCAATCCCAGGACCCCGGGATCAGGACCTGAGCCAAAACCACAAGTTGGACCAAGCCACCTGGGGGTGGGGGGCCCCTCAATGAACTATTTTTTAGTGACCAAAAACTATTTGCAAAATGCACTGTGACCAAGATGAATATAAGAAAATAAGTAGGATGCTATTTAAAATAATGGCAGGATTATACCCATGATTCCTGATCTGCTCTCAACTCAGATGCTTTAAAGCACTGCTTCCCAAATCATCCTCCCAGAGGCCATGCAAGACAAAGTTCCACATCTTATGAACGATGTCAACTTTTTTCTATTTTGTTTCAGAAAAAGAAGTCTCAGCCTATTGATTAGCAATGTTGTGGCTGGACTGGCTCTTACGGTATTTACTATGATTGCAAGACACCCTCAGTCATAACCATCAGGAAACTTTGAGACAAAAAAAAAAAGGTCTATTTTTCACAGGGCCTGGAAATTACATGAGACACCTGGGGCCACACAGGGAGATCAAGGAGAGAGAAAGTGAGCAAGTGAGCATGGGCCTGGGTTCTGCTTTTACTGGGTCAAGATAAGAGGACCTCAGGTTTCACGGGCTCACTCCTGATCGGTGAAGGTAAAGCAGAAGAGCAGGAAATTTTTTTTTTTTTTTTTTTTAAGAGCAGGAATTTTAAGCAAAGGAGGAGAAAAAAACAAGTGGCCCAAGTGATCAGTTATTGAAATCAACCAAGATCTCTAAAACAAAGAGTGGATAGTAGCACAGCCTGGATCTTTATTTAGTTGTATGACTGGCAATGTGTTTCTTTGAGATCGCCATCTTGAAATGGATGTCAGTAATCCAAGTTGAAGATGGGCACTTGCATTGCAAAAAGAAAACCCAACGGTCAAGGGTTATACTACGTGAATGGACTGCATTTTTAAATTTTTTTACATTTCTCCCATTTTTTTTCTGAAATTTTAGCACCTATTAACTCATATCTATATTAGAATCTAGTATTGATGGGCAATTGTTTTCCTCTAAGTAAAATTCTACATTACTTTATTGGGCCAGGTTTTAGATCTTAAATAAATACTGTGACATTATCACAATCATGTCTGAGAATATTCTTGCTATAAAATATTTAACACTAATTCCATGGGTTTTTTTTGGGGGGGGAACAATTTCTCCATATTGAAGGAAGAGGACCTTTGCCTTGGATTTGGAATTAATGGGGGCAGCAAGGGAGAAAAAGTAGATAAAGAGGAAGAGACGGAAGAGTAAAAGGATGCACATAAATGGAAATCTTGGCAAAATCAGGATGCCGGCCATACTCAGGACAACAAAGCTTTTGGGAAAGCTGGCAATAGGTCATGAGGCAGAAGAGACTTCTTTTAGATTCTTCTCTCTCCACCTTTTGGGTTTTCAATGTTTTATTTCCCCTTTTTATTTTCCCCCTCTATTTCTTTTCATTTATCCTCTAATATTTTCTCCACTACCCAGCGTCTTTTTTCTTTGACTCCTGCTGGACTCCCTCTCCTTGTCCACAGAGAACTGGGAGTCTGGGCCTTTCTCACTGGAGGGGAGGAAGCGCAGTGTCTGACGGGTAGCATTCTTTCCTTTTCCATCCATCTGGTTACTTGCCTCTAAGGAAGACTCCAGGAAATAGCGGGCCTGACACTGAGTAATGTGGAGAGCTTTCAGACATACGACCCATTCCTGTACCATTCGGAAAGAGATGACAAGAGAGATACCCAGACTGTTGTTGGCGATCAATGATGCGATCCGAAATGCTATTAAGTCAACAAATTGTTTGCCACACAGTGAGCAAAATAAGTTTTTCCCAATGTCAACAGCCTCGTGTGGGCCTCACAGATATTTCATCCAGGGCTAATGATAGATTTTGACTACAAAATCCCCTTCTCTGATACTCTGGAACACATCCTATTTTGTACCTTGTATTCTCTCGCTCTGATAATATTCTAAAATGAAATATATTAACGGAGCACATCTCATCATGAGGAGAGATGCCACTTTTACAAGAAGACCAGCTAGTGATGAGCATCTTCAGATGCTCTGAAAGGAAAACTCCAAGGTCAGAAATGAAGAGGAGAGTCTGGTTATAACAGGCCCCCCCTCATCCCCAACATTAGAAGGGAGGAAGCAGCTCAGGCTCCTTAAGGAACAGAAGGATCATCTGTTTTCCTTATCAGACCGCTGCATAAGAGTCAGAGCTGGTAAACAGACTTATTCTCATTCAGATCTTCTCTTGAAGAAAGGGAAGGCAAATTGTAAAGGAGCAACAAAGAAGAAAAGAGAACTGATAAATTATACAACAAAGTAAGGCTGAGCTTTGTAGCTGAAGTGTAAATGAAATGGTTTGCTATGGTTAAGAGGCATTATTAATGAACCTAGGAAGGGACATCCGCTGTTACTCTTTCTGGGCTTAACTATTGTCCAGATTATATCCGTTACTTTTGGAAGCTCTCGTAACTCATTCAGCTCTCAGAGAATAAGCCTTCAATGTGCTAAATTAGCAGTACCTTAATTGAAAAACTAAGGAAAAAAATTAAGATCTTTTAAGTGGTGTTTGTACTGTGTTTCAGAAATTAAAAAAATGTGTGGAAGAGTCAAGAGGCTCCTTAGAGAACAATAGAAGAATTTGATCTTTTCCACTTATGGATTTTTAGCAATGACAGATCACATTGGCATAAAAAGAGTCCATCCCCTATCGATTTTCCTTTTTTCCACAACATTGACCTACAAATGATTATATGCAAGGATTATGTGTATTTTCAATGCTCTCTGGCTGTGTGGCTTACGGTTATCTATTCTCAGTACAATCACTGAACTGTTCTTTTCATGTATTCACCACATAGAGTGTACAGTCAAAACACAAAGAACTGAGTTCTGAGTTTATCACTTACTAGATTTGATTTTAGACAATTTATCTATATTTAGCCAAACATCCCCGGCCACACTTTCCTAACTCCCTCGGAGAATTTTTTAAAATGAGAATCACGTTTAAAAAATTAGGAGGTGGGGAGCCTGGGTGGCTCAGTTGGTTAAGTGACTGCCTTCAGTTTAGGTCATGATCCCGGAGTCCTGGGATCGAGTCCCACATCGGGCTCCCAGCTCTCTGGGGAGTCTGCTTCTCCCTCTGATCTTCTCCCCTCTCCTGCTCTCTCTCACTCTCTCTGTCTCAAATAAATAAATAAAATCTTAAAAAAATTACGAGGTGTTTGCAGAGCAATAAGCAATGATAAAAATCATTACTATATACTACATAAAATTATTACTCTATTCTTACTAATTTCTTATTGAAACAAGTAATCCCCTGAACTGCTTTCACCAAGAAGGCAGGCTTAATTCTTCTCACAATTCCAAAATATTGTATATAAGCTATCATAGGTCCTGTCAACATCCTCTCGAGATGGGCCCACTCTAATAATCTGTTCTTGTTTCAGTATTTCTAGATGCCATGTTTAGCCTCCATGTTGATGATAAACTTCCTTTCTGCCCACCTTTCATAAATACCCAGCTGTCTCTGTTTTAAAAATCTCCTACTGGACTTTTTTGTTTTTTAAGATTTTATTTATTTGACAAGGAGAGAGAGAGAGCACACAAGTAAGAGGAGCAGGAGAGGGAGACGAAGCAGGCTCCCCACTGACCAGGCAGCCTGATATGGGTGGGACTCGATCCCAGGACCCTGGGATCATGACTTGAGCTGGAGGCAGATATTTAACTGACTGAGACACCCAAGTGCCTTCCTACTGGACTTTTATAACTCCTTCCCTTTCCTCATCTCATAATAAAGAACCAAACATTTTAACAAATATCAGTTTCAGCAAGTATTTTACTCTCTGAACCTCCAAAATTTTACTAGCTTCAATAAAGTCGAAAGGAAAAGTCAGTTCCTCTGAGTCAGGGAGAGGGAGAGAAACAGTGACCTGAGCCAGATACAGTTTATGCTGTGATGCTGATGTTACAACTAGGTCTGATCCTAAGTCTTGGCTACATCATTATCAGAACCTTAACTGCCTGAGGCAGTCAGTGTACAGTCTGCTTAGCCAACATCACAACATGCTAAAAACATGCTAAAAATATGTGAAAGTTCATTTTCATAATTGCATACACATATGTCTATGTTAATTATTCATGTTTTCCCTTCTTTGGCAAAGAGTGGGAAATGTCAGCCCCCATGGGGGAAAAAATTCCACCCTAATACTTATTCTGTGAAAATCAATTTTATTGGTAGTGTAGAGACCAAGTACAGATGACAAATGAGGCCGACTTGGTTTCTCCATTAAACTTTAGGAATTAAAAGGAGAATTCAGTCAACTGTGACATTTGAATGAAATTTAGTTGTGTTGCCTTTTTGATGGTCAACTAAATCAGGTGTCTGGAGAGGTCTTGATAAACAAGGGTGCATTCATTCCCACCAAGAAGTAACATATTTTATAAGCATCATATTAGTCAGAGTTTTTCAGAGAAACAGAAACAATAAGATGTCCATGTATGTAGAAGAGATTTACTATAAGGAATTAGCTCATGGAATTACAGAGGCTGGAAAGCCCAAAATCTTCAGAGTAAGCCAGTAAACTGGAGGCCCAAGAGAGCCCATAGCATAGTTCCAGTCCAAAAGATGGCAGGCTGGAGACTCAGGAGGCCCTCTGCTCCATGTCAGGACAAAGTCTCTTCTAGAACGAAAATGTGCCAATGTTGCAGACAAAGTCTGAATCTCATCTGTTAGAGAACTGTCTCTTGCTCCTCAGGGAGGCAGATCTTTTAGTTTTAGTTAGGGCCGTCAACTGATTGGATGAGGCCCACCCACAATCTGCTTTACTCATAGTCCACTGATTTAAATGTTAATCTCATCCAAAACACCCAGAATCACATTTGGCCAAATATCTGAATACCCCATGGCTAACTAAGTTGACCCATAACATTAAACATCACAGATATTTTATATCTATATTAAGTAATATAGAGATATTTTATACATAGGTGAATTACATATATATGTATACATATGAAATACACACATATATATAAAGTTCCACAAAACCAAAGATATTCCCTAATATGCACCATAAACCAAAATTCAAGAAAAAAGTTCCTGTGAGAGTGACTAGAATGTTGACTTTGTTATTGCCATTCCCGGCTTGATTTTTTTTTTTTTTAGAAGAGATTTTTAAGTAGCCTTCAAATAATGCATGACATTATCTCACCAAAGAATGGTGATCACATCTTAGTGTTTCTTAAACATAATTTTTCACATATTAAAAATATACATTATATTTATTCATTTATACCTTCAAAAATATAGATATTATCATAAATCTTTGGAACATCCTTTCCGATTAATTTTCTAGTCATTAGTTGTATTCATCATGTAGTCCCTTGATGATATTACATTTTGCTTCAACTTCTGAAACAATCACAACTCTCTATACTTTATCTACCTCATATGCTCTATACTTCCTGCAAAGATCACACAAGTGTTGACAATATGAGATCTAATTCAACACTTCTAAAAATACATCTGTGATTGCAGAGTTGTCTTTAAGGGATTTATCTTAAATTACAGCTTGACATTGTGTTTAACGAATTACAAATGATGCTTCTAATCCTCTTGGGCCTCATTCCATAATGCTTTCCACATCAAAATTGGTCAAATCTGAATGAGGTGAGCAAAATAAAAACCAAAGTGTCATGCGATACAGTCTGAAAGCATAACTTTAAATAATAGTTAATTTATGTAAAATGTTTTCTATGAACAAAGCATCGAGGGTTGTCTTTGATACCTTGAGGATTAGATAATCTCCAAAAATGTCTTTCGGGCCAGTTTCTTTAGACTAGTTATGATCTGCTCTCTGTGCAGTTAGGGCAACATCGTAAATGGGCTGTTGTACATTAGAAAGCACAAGTCGTCCATATTGGATTGCATGCTCAAAGAGAAAATTCTTTTTGAGTGAAATTCTAAGATAGGAAGCGATGCTCTCTGGCCTCTTTCAGACCTGATGCTGAAGAGGCAGCACTTTACACTATCACACCGGGAAGGAGAGGTTGTGAGGCCTTAAGGAGAACTTGGGAGATGTGGGGGAAGATTGGTCAAAGATCAAAACCCCCACAGAGCAGGTTATCTAGGATTGAAATGGTCACTATCAGAGGAATCTGGAGCATTCAGTGCACTCAGTTCTATTCTCAGTGGCAGCAAGCTCCTGGGGGCTGTTTAGGAAACCCAGTAAATGTGAAGATCCAGTCCTGGGCAGAATGGGTGTGCCATATCCTAGCTTTCAGATCTGGAGGGATCTGGAGCTTCTCAAGCTATTTCCAGTTGCATCAAGCAAGGGGTCCCCCACGGGAACATTTAGGTTGCAAAGTACATAAGGACTTTCCTTTAAGCACCAGGCCTGTCTAGAAATTTGACCACAATTTGAGGGACTGCTGCTTTTTCACATTTCCATGTGGCTTTGTCCCCAAAATTAAAATTAAAACATGGTTAATATAAATAAATAATGAGATCCCATACATCCAATTTTGGACAACTCTTTTTCCTGGCTTTTGCAAGCTTCCCCCCCTCCCAAAAAAAATCACATTTAATCCATTACTATCCAAGAATATTCCCATTATGGAGATCAGGGAGAAATTTCTTGTTTTCAGAAATTGCACAAGTAAACTGAAATATAAACTTCTGTTTTTTAAGAAAAAATTCTCTTATTCAAAGATTTGGGATATATATACATGTGCTCAGAGCTCACTTTGTTTATGGTTTATATCCAAGAGGGTATAATTTTATAAACATACAACCTAGAATAAACGGTTAATGTGTTTTCTATAGTTCACCTTTTAAATGATTTTTATTAAGGTTACTGTTGTCTTTTATGTTTTTTATTATTGATTTTCCTCCCATTCACAGTTTCCTTGGATGAAAACACAAAAAAACTGACCCCTGTTTTCTTCTGCAAGAGCTTAAAGTCAATGTGAAAAGCTATTAAAACATGCACTTATCTAACTATCCTATTTTGATTTTGCTCCAGAAAAACAAGCTGGAAACATTACTTTTTCCACTCACAATTGAGTTTTCATTTCCTTTCCACTCAGTGGTGTCTCCCTTTTCTACATTAAGACCCTATGAATTTAAAAATCATGCCAATTCTGTGTGGAATAAGAGACAGTATTCCAGGAACTCATAAGCAAACAAGATGGAGATTCTTCTGTCTCTTTAAGCAGACACCGGTCCCCATTTTCATTTCTCATTGCCTGTAAAAAGTGCAGATGTTTGTTCTCTTGTCCTGTCATCAGGCCCACATTTGTTTATTGACTTGGCCTCATCCAGGAGAGGCTGTGAAAGGCTATTTTACAAGTGAAAAAGAAATACAGATATTTAGCATGGAGGAAAATAAAATGATGTGTACTAGAAACATAGACATAAAGATGCACTAGTAAGGGGGCGCCTGGGTGGCTCAGTCGTTAAGCGTCTGCCTTCGGCTCAGGTCATGATCCCAGAGTCCTGGGATCGAGCCCCACATCGGGCTCCCTGCTCGGCAGGAAGCCTGCTTCTCCCGCTACCACTCCCTCTGCTTGTGTTCCCTCTCTCACTGTTTCTCTCTGTCAAATAAATAAAATCTTTAAAAAAAAAAAAAAAAAAAAGATGCACTAGTAAGGAGAAGGCAGGTCTAAGATGAGTTTTTGAAGCCAAGAATCAAGTCATCCCTTAGAAAGATTTTTTAAACATGATTGCTCTGTGTATGCCCTTACAAACCAACAGTTCTCTGCAAGGATTTTTAATATGATTGATTTACATGTAAAGTTGCTTTTATTTGCTCATTTACATGCAATGCCTTGGTGCTAGGGGATATACAGATAAAGATATCAGAGAATAACAAAGCTTAACCTGATTATCTCGGACTGACAGGAGCCCTAGAATTCTCCAGATGGTGATAATAGGTGTAGATCTAAAAGAGGCCACAGCTGGGGAAACAAAGAGAGAAGAATTATAACATGAACATAGACTGGACAGCTATATGAGGACTGTCTCATGTCTTGTGCAGGTTGGTTTCAGAGAAAAAAAAAGAAACTTTCAGGGAACAGTATAATATAGTCCCTTCGTTAATGAATCTCACTTATCCAACTCAATCTATTCTCCCTAATTTTTAAACCCACGCATCTATGTATGTAAATATGTATCTATATGTGTGTCTATGAATGTATGTATGTATCGATCAACTCTCTCTTTCCCTATCATATATCTATATATTAACTATATATTTTGGTTTGGCATCATTTTGAGAGTTCAGCAATTCACTCACAGCTATTCTGTGAAAATAGTACTTCACTTTAACTGACCTAAACATGTATTGGTTAACCAATTAGTGTCCCCTTCTTACTATCTTCCAAAATTAAGTACACAGATCCACACTTCTTAGCTAAATTTCTTAATACGTACGTGAAATTTCTAAAAGGTGAGATACCTAGTTAAAAATCAACTAGACCATGATCTTAGTGAAAGCAAGACTTCCTTTGGCAAAACCTCTTACTTCTGCATAAACAATTTCAGCTAAAAGTAAAACTTCCCATGCCTTCACCTTGTTAAACTATATTCCTATAAAATAAGAAATACTTCTAAGAAATAGTCAAATGGTAGAATGACCTTCTGAGGTTTAAAATATTATCATACCAAGAAATGATTTTGATTTTATAAAATTAATCTATGAATCTACAGAGTAAGAAGCAATTCTGTATCTCTATATGAACTATGTTCAATAATACCTGAGAAATGTCCTTTTGAGCATGACCTCAAAGAGCTGAAGATTTCATGTTTATCTTTAGTTTGGAACAATTTAATTGCAATGCACTTTACTGAGGCTTTCTCCATTGTTTCTTCTACTTGGGGTTTGTTGAGCTTCTAATATTTTTTAAATTACAGTTTTCATCAAATTTGAACATTTTTGGTCATTGTTTCTTTGCCATTCCATCCTTTTAGGACTCTGAGCTGGCCCACAGCTCAATGATGCACTGTTCATTTTTTTCAGTCTCTTTTCTCCTTTGTGTTTCATTTTAAATGATTTCTATTTGCTGGCATGTTCAGCCATCTTCTACAATATCTAAGCTCACATAATTGCATCTTATGTATTTTTTAATCTCCAGGAGTTCAAGTTGGATCTTTTTAATATCTTCCACATCTGTAATTATCATGCTCAATATTTATCCTAGTTTCTTGAACATATGGGGCGACAACAGTAACAACTGTTTTATGTCCTTGTCTATTAATTCTATTATCTCTGTTATTTCCTGGCCTGTGTTGATTGGTTTCTTTTTCCTCATTATGGGTTATATTTTCCAGCTAATTTCCATGTCTGGCAATATTTTATTTCCATGTCTGGCAATATTTTATTAGATAGCAAACACTGTGAATTTCACCTTGTTGCATCTGGACATTTACATACTCTTATAAATATCCCAGGTTTTGTTTTATGACCAGTTATTTGGAAATATTTTGATCATTTTGGGTCTTTCTTTAGACCTTTGTTAGGTGGGGCTGGAGCAGCATTTAGACTGGGGCTAATTTTGCTCCACTACCAAGGCAAACATTTGTAAGGGCTCTAGCTCATGAATTACGAGGTTTTCCTCTCTGGCTGATGGCAACAGGCACTGCTTCCAACCCTATGTGAGCTTAAAGTGTTGTTCCCTTTATTCATTAATAGTAGTTCTTTCTCCAGCGTCAGGTAGCTTCCTCACGCATGTGCCTGAATCAGTTCCCCTCTGAAGACTCCAGAGCGATCCTTGTCAGAACTCTGGAACATCCTTTCTATACAGCCATTTTGTCTCTACCACCTTACCCTGAGGACTCTAACCATCTCAGCATCTGCAGACTCAGCTGTGTCTCCTCAAACTGGGAGACAACTAAGCTTCTCCTACCCCTGCACTGCTACCTGGAATCTAGGCTGGCTCTAGAAGTGCTCTCCAGCCAGTAAGCTGGGGCACTCTAGGTCTCTTCTTTGTTTCCAGTTGCTCAGAGATCACTGTACAGGACTGACTCTCGATTCTTGAAAATCACTATTTCATATGTTTTCTATGGTTTTGTGGTGTTTCAGGTGAAAGGATAAATTTGATCTCGGCTACTCCATCTTGGCCAGAACCAGAAGCCTTTCCAGGAACTTAGAATCTTTCTGTGGATGAGTTTTCAAAGATGAATTAAAGAAAACATATAGAATAACATATCAGTATGTGTTAAACTGTGTGCATGACCATTATTGCTCTGATAAATTAAGTTTAAAGGAAATTTTCAGTTCAAGTAATAACTGCCTGAAGTTCATTGAATATCTGATAACAGAGTATGCTTTATATTTCCAATAAGGAACAAATGGGAGGATTGGACAAAAATTGTAACTGGGTGGTTTGGGTAGAAATGAGAAGTAAACACTGTTAGCAAATGAATTTATCTGGTGTTGAAATTTGTAGTGTCTGCTCTTATTCTAAAGACAAAGACACAAACTATACTGTACTCATCTATTCATTTGTTCTTTGATTCAATCAAATATTTATTGAATATTATTATACATGCCATAGACTATACACGGGGAAATTGTGTGTGTAATAATGGATGAGGCAAGCTTTTTAAGCCCAACTTATGCAGGAGAAATGTATACACAAATATTCATTAAAAAAAAATTACTCTAATACAAGTTTATGCCAAATGGCATGGAACCAAGACATATACAGAAAAGAGCCATTTATTCCCTCTGCAGGTGGGGATAGGAAATCAGGATAATTTTCAGAGGCAAGGTGATATTTAAGCTGCATTTTGAAAAGTATTTGAAAACTTGCCAGGTAGAATACTGTGAGAAAAAGAGAGTTCATTCTAAACACAAAACAAGACTGGCTCGCAATTTGTGGGACCCAGTGCAAAATGAAAATGCACTCCTCTTGCTCAAAACTTATTGAGAATTTCAAAACAGAGATGGCAGAGAATTAAATCAAGTGTGGGGTCCCTTTGAATGCAGGGCTCTGGGTTTGCATAGGTCACAGGCCCTGGCAGCTACTGTTTATGTCTAGAGCATACGTTCTATAGCAGTGGAAAGCTCAGAGATGATTCTGGAAAGAAGTACAACACAGGGAGGGGTGGGGTGGGGTGGTTCGAATGAGACCATGCCAGAGAAAGGGGTAATTGATGGAAAATCCTCAAAAATTTCTTTTGAAAAAACAACTGCTGTTAGTTTAGCGGATCTTTTCTATTATTTTTCTAGTTTCTGTTTCATTTCTTTCTGTGCTAATCTTTATTATGTGCTTCTTTCTGCTAAGTGTGGTCTTAGCTTGTCCTTCTTTCCCTAGTGCCTTAAGGTGTAAAGTTAGGTGGTATATTTGAGATCTTCCTTCTTTAGACAAATTAAAATTATGTAGACATAAACAATTTTACTACTAACCTCAGCATTTCTAGCTGCAAGTTACAAAATAAGCAATTCCACCCAGTAAGTCTACATGGCATAGTATTTCAAAAGGTTATCACAGAACAGTATCTTTCATTCCACATGCCTTTTGCAGGGGAACTTGATCTCTCCTCTCATCAAGAAGTGGAGTCTTTTCCTCCTTCTCTTGAATGTAGGCTGGCTCAGTCATTAAGTTTGACCAATAAAATGTGGCAGAATTGATAACGTGTGGCTTCATTTAGAGGACTTGTAGATTCCATCTCGTGTTCTTGGAACACTCTCCCTTGGAAGTCTTCTAGTACCCTCAAGAAGACCAAGTTCCCCATGAGGATAAGCTTCATGAAAAAAAGGGAGGTGCCAGATATGTAAATAAAGCCTTATTAGACCTCCCATCCCAGCTACCCTGAATGCAGATGAATGAAGAAACTCCGCCCATACTGGACTGAAAAAGCACCCACCTAATTCCTGGCAGAGTTCCAGACTCATTGGCTTATGAGAAATAATCAATTATTGTTGCTTTGAGCCAGTCATTTTGGGGGGTGATTAATTATATAGCAATAGATAAATGAAACAGAAGTCTGTCCAGGGATACAAAACACAAAGTATCATTACATTTAAACTTCCCGTGTTTTCTTTAAAAAGCAACAGATTTTAAAATATGGTATTAATTCCTTTTAAAATGTTACTAATTATTATAAGGACTAATAACTATTACCTGTTTTTGCTCTTCTTTTTAGATCAGCTTCTAACTTTTTAGAAAGCACACAAAACATAAGTAGTCTTGGTAAACACCTCAAATGAGATCGTATTTAATAATGTGAACACAAACTGAGGAATAACAGGAATGAAACTGCTATATATGGAATTGTTGACTGTTCATTATAACTAGGCAGACTATATGACAATGTTCCACAGAAGCCAATGGTGTGAACATCACTGACAAATGTGATCTTTATTCACCTAAATACAATAAACATGGCTTAGCACTGACAGGATAGTGCAGTCTCTCAATCACCACTGATTACAATCTGTAATCTGACAGATTTTACATCACTGTCAACTAAAGCGTCATCATTTTAAAAGGCATATCGGCCAGCTTAATATTAGGGACATTTATGAAATGTGGAAAGATCTGTCTATGGTGTCACCTTAAACACTTTTCACTGTCCACCACCTAGGTCTTCCAGTTCCAGACCAAGATGGAGTTGACATACATCCCATTTATGCAGCTCAATACAACTCAAATCCTTGATATTCTAAAGGAAACACATGTAAGAAGACTGAAAATTAGAGAGGAGACAAACTGGTTAGAGCCAGTGAGATTTGAGGAACATGGGAGTGAACTCCATGGGTTTTCTTTTGGCTTCGCATATCCCAGACTGGGTGCTGGAGAAGTCAGCAACCCATAAACACCAACGGAAACAGAAAAGAAAAGAAAAAGAAAAAAAGAAAGCCCCCAAAAGTCAACTTTCTACAATAAACATCTCTTCTAGCAAAACACTGCAGAAAAAATTCACTCCCACCTGATCAAATGGGAAGCCGGTACTCCCACCTGCACCAGGCTCTTAGCAGTCATGTCCGGCCTCTCCCCACCTCACCATAGAATGGTTTTAGAGAAAAGTAGGGATCCTGGACTCCCATCCCACCCCAATATAATGAAGTACCTCTCTCCCTGCCCACCAGGATAATATCAGCAGAAGCTTAATAGGGAGCCTAAAATCCCACCTCAATCAAGCAGTAGCAGAGTAACCTTCCCACAGTATGGTGTCAAAGGAGACTGAAGAAGAAACCTGGACTTTCACCCTAACCTGACAGTAACAAGGCAGTGGGTGTCAGAGAGCTGCTAAAACAGAAAATTTAGAGAATGTTCAGAGTCTCATAACAATATCCCAAAATGTCTAGGATAATATCACAATCACTCATTACAACAAGAACCAGGGAAATGTCTACTTAAATAATACAACTGACCGTTGCTAACACTAATATGAAACCTAACTGGGAACTGTGTGACAAAGATTTCAAAGTAGTTATCATAAAAATGGATTCGGTAAGTAATTATGAACATTCTTGAAACAAGCAAAAGAAGAGAAAGTCTCAGCAAAGAAATAGAAGATCTAAAGAAACAAACAGAAGGTTTGGAACTAAAAAGTACCCTAAAGGAAGCTAAAATTTCAGAGGATGAAATCAAGAGCAGAACACAAACGACAGAGGGAAGACTCTGTGAATTAGAAGACAGAACAATACAAATGACCCAACCTGAATAACAGAGAGAAAATGGACTAGGAAAAATGGAAAGGAACCAAGTCTCAGGGACTCATGAGCCTATAACAAAAGATCTACCATGCGTGTCATCAGAGCCCACGTAAAAGAGACGAAAGAGGGTAGAGCTCAAAGATTACTTTTAAAAAATGGCTGAAAAGGATATTGAGGGACTTACAATTTCTAGTTTCAGGAGACTGCCATAGTTACTATGTTTACAGATGAGGAGAAGCGGTCACTTTGACTACAAAAGGCAGCTAAGGGAAACATTTGTGGTGACAGAATAATTCTTTATCTTGATTACACCTGTGGTCATGTGCTTTACACATGTAGAAGATATTATACACATTGTACCAATGTCAATTCATTGTACTGTAGTTTTGTAAGACATGGCCATTGCCAGAAACTACTTGAAAGGCACATGGGACCTCTTTGTATGATCTTTGCAACTTTCTGTGGATTTACAATTAAAAATATAAGGATCTTATCTTCTCTGTCCCTCTCCTGAAACTGTAGTAGAGTACAGGGAAAATAATTTTGAGCTGGAAGTCAGAAGACCCAGTTGCAGTTGTCACCATGTGAGATGTTATCCTGGAAAATAGACCATTTTGGAGAAGTGTCAAGACTATCTGTGCTTTGTTCCCTTAACTGTGAAGAAAGGGACAAGATGAGGTTACTAACACCTCTATTTCTATGATTTGAAAAACTGGTCAAAGTTAACAGTCATACTCTATGATCTCACTATGATCACTGAATATGTGTAGGTAGCATTATGAATTTGCCTACTCAGTAATTATTTTTTAAGACACTTCACAGGAACATGTGGGTTAAGTTAAGGATATATAGGGAGCTCCCCGTCCACAGAGAGAGATATTTAGACTCTGGGAAACTCTAACTACTGTTCAGTTTTGGAAGCCAACACTATTTAAAAAATAAAAAGTCACGAATCTATAGCCCAATTTTTACTTAGATGTGTGTATTAGGATGTAAATTCAAAACTCCAGAAATTTAGAAAAGACAGAAACAAAGACATGAGGAACTTGAAAGATAGAATTGGTTTTCGGATATGATTCAACTTAAATCTCCAGGATAATAAGCAAACCACATTGATACTCTTTTATGATAAAGAATCCATTTGGGGATGTTTATTAACTCTAACAGTCTTCTGCTTGGCATTTGAAACTATTAAAATAAACACTCCTGTGATTATTGCAATTTGAAATATTACTTTGTCAAACTGTTAAACCTGAATTTATAGCACAGGTGTTAATGAGGCATGAAAACTTTTCCAAACTGATTTGCGGTTGCAAGATTTTCATATTTTATAGCAGTGCAATTTTTTTCTTAAGTTTACATAATGCCAAAGAAAAGAACACTGTCTTTACCAGTCTATACTCTGTATTAGATCATCAAAACAATAACAATTCAGAGGATGATCTGAAAATAGTAAATTGGTTCTAGAATAAATAGAACATAATAGGGAAAACTAAAGTCTTGGGATTTCTAAAGGGCCTTTCCTAATTGGCAAAAATGAATGCAGTTGTTAATATCCAACCTCAGGAATGCATGTCCCTTCCCCTAAAATGAAGTAAGAATAGAGTCAGCCTTTGAGACAATAAAATGTCTATTCTCCTTCACTGAAGCTATAGTCTTGGCATATTGTGCTGTGTCATATACTCTCAATTAAGCAATGAAAGTTAAGCCCACAGCAGCATTTAAAATCATGTTAACACATTTGTCCCCAAGTTTTAGATTCAGCATAAACCTAACAGAGCCTATTATTTAAAATTATTGACTTGAATAACATAAGACCAATTTTCTTAGCCAAGTTGACAAGTCCATTTATAAAACACTGTCCTTATCTCTTTAAAATATATGGCTTTTAAAGCTAAGTCAAAAATAAAATAGGGGTACCTGGGTGGCTCAGTAGGTTAAGCATCTGCCTTTGACTCAGGTCATAATCCTGGGGTCCCTGCATTGGGGATCTCTGGGGGATCCCTGATCAGTGGGGAGCCTGCTTCTACCTCTCCTTCTGCCTCTACCCCCAACTAATATTCTTGCTCACTCTGTTCTCGCTCTCAAATAAATAAATAAAAAATCTTTAAATGAATAAATTAAAAAAACAAAATAAAATAAAAATGTGATCTTTATATACATTGGAACTATAGTTAAATTACTACTCTGTGAACACTTGGAAAAAAGTATGTGTCTAACGTTAATATGCTATATACAGAGCTGAATTTAGGTAAAATTCTGTAAGTAGTCTGCTTCCATAGTCAGAATCTCTTGGGCTTTTCCAAGGTATAAAACAATAAAAGCAATGAGAAGTTTTGTTGAGCTAGGGCAAGACTCATGGGTGAGTATACTGTATATTTCAACTGGATTTCTCTGCAGGGATCTAAATCAGAACCTTCAAAAGTTGCTCAAGTGTTCTGTGTATTACTAAATATTCAGAGTTAAAAATAAATCTGCATGTGATAAAACCCACTTGAGAGCTACTTTCACCAACTTCTCACTGTTTCAGTGTCTCACGTGCTTTGTTATATTTTTCCCTCTAAAACCAATTGGCCTTTTCCTTAGCTCAGTGACCACTGAGGCAAAGAATAATGGGGATTTTTTAAGAGTAAATGTTCACTGATGTGAATCTGACACCATCATGTTCTCAAGAAAGCACCAGTGTGCTTGCAAATATAATTTTTTCTTTCTTCTTTTCTGCCACACCCTCAGCCTTGTGCATTGGAGGAAAGGGTTTCTAGACTGTAGTTTACACAGGAGATTTCGCTAGATAATCTGGACTGAGTGAAATATTAAAATGTTCACAACCACCATCCTCTCTGAATTGGGTTAGCCCTTGATAATAACTTAGCAATGCCACCAAGACTGTATTCCAATTTCCAATATACTTTCCTTGTACTGTATCATAATTACCATGATTATTACTAAACCATAATATTTTTATTTAAACAAAAGCACTTTATATCCATGTAACCTCATGATTCCAGGCTCTATTCTTTGGGGGCAATCCTGCTTTAGGCCATCTTTCTCAATTTACATGCAAGATCAATTAATTTAGTAAGAAAGATCTATGACTCTTTCCTGCTCTTGAGTCAATGTGATTCTTGGTTTGCCACAATGTACCAATCAGCAAGAAGCAACTTGGTCATTTTACCAAAAATGATTCCATTACCTGAAGGATATTTTATTTTATTTTTTAAGATTTTATTTATTTATTTGACACAGACGGAGATGACAAGTAGGCAGAGAGGCAGGCAGAGAGAAAGGGTGAAGCTGGCTCCCCACTGAGCAGGGAGCCCGATGTGGAGCTCTATCGCAGGACCCTGAGATCATGACCTGAGCCAAAGGCAGAGACTTTAATCCACTGAGGTGCCCCTATCTGAAGGATATTTTAGAGAATATATCTCCTAGAGGTTCCCAACAATAAATTTCCTATGCAAGACACTAGAATTCTATTTAAAAAGAAAAGCAGCAATAGGTGCTTGTTATAACTTCAAGTTAACCTAGCATTTATAAAAAATTCTTACAATCATTCCTACTATGAAGTGGACTTTTAGTAAATGTTATTTGCAGACTAATTCATTCTTTCTTCTTTCCTCCTTCCTCTGCTTTCCTTTATTATACACTATCTTAACACAGATTTCAGAAATGCTGCTAATGTGAAAACAGAATATTCACAAATTCTCCAGATAATGTGAACACACAAACAATAAGAAAGGAAACTTTCAGAGATTGGGATGCCTGGGTGGCTCAGTGAGTTAAGTGTCTCTGCGTTTGGCTCAGGTCATGATCCCAGGGTTCTGGGATCGAGCAGGGAGCCTGCTTCCCCCTCTCTCTCTGCCTGCCTCTCTGCCTACTTGTGATTGCTCTCTCTCTCTCTGCCAAATAAATAAATAAAATCTTTTTTAAAAAGAGAGAGATAAATATATGCACATACCTGTACTCACACCCTCTCTCTTCAGTTATTTGATTCCCTTATGGGAAAAAGATTTCTTATCTTGAACAATTAAAAAATTCTCCATCCTGTATTTTAGTCTGCCAGTGATCTGGAAAATCTTCCTGGGAATTCTTTTGTTCCCTCATATAGAACTGTTTATTCTCAGTTTAGATTATATATTCTATTTCAATAATTAAAATGTTATCATGTCTCAACAGGAAGCAAGTATTTCTAGACATCGAAAGGCATTTTGGTCTCAATTACATTTCTTTGTCAAATTTACCATGTATACAATGGATACTTAATATATGATTACTTCATTTACTGTAAATTGTTCGATTTACAGTTGAAAACATTTGACATTAGGCACGAGATTACAGTATTTATGTCAATATTTATTATAATAATTTCAGTTATACTTATGCTACATGGAAAGGGATAAATTGAGCATGGCTATCGTGTATTTCTCTCCCAGGAGGAAAAACTTTGGTCACTCCACTAGAAAATCTGACTCTTTCTGGTAAATTTACTAATATTTGCCTAAAGGAAGTTTCTTATTTATGAAATTATTTTAGCAGACTGTCCCTGGTATAGGATTGCTATGATAAATACATTTAGAATCTACAGATTTATGAGGCATAGGTCCTTGGAAAATGTCATATAATCCCTGAGTGATTTCAGCGTAGAATGTAGTGTTTGATAACACTTCTCACTATGTGAGGTGACCAGAAATCTTCACTGAGATGGATCATCTATTACTTTAGTTCAGGAAATGTGTCCAACGTAGGAAGAGGGACCTGGAATCCACAGGGGATGTCTCCGTACTGCTAGTATCATTTTAATTTTTAGTAAAGCTTGTTACTAGATGAGTTTCTGATGCATGTACATCTGGTTCAATTCACTGAGTGAAAAAAAAAATAGGAATAATGCCAAATAATCAGACAGCACTAAGGATAGTGTTTTCTATTGAAAAATGGGATAGGGATTAATTTTCCACAAATCCAAATTCAGCAAACATTTACTAAACACCACCACAGTAGATGATATTAGGTATATTTACATGCCTTATTGGTTTAATTCAGCTTGATGCTCAAAACATCTATGAAATGGCTTTTATATTCTCAATTAACAAATGAGAAAATTGAGGCACAGAGAAGTTATATGGCTTTTGGAAAGGCACACCGTTGACAGAGCTGGTATGCCAATTTCTTTCAGCTTCAAGGCCAAATGTCTTGTTTTTTTTTAAAAACAACTGGGAATCAGATAAACCTGAATATAAAACATGGCTCTGTTAATTACTAAATTTAGGGGTTTGTTAATTTTCCAAACAACACTGCTTTTTGTCTGTAAAGTGGCAATATTACTAGTATCATTAATGTTATATACTAGTTTTTAGATGGATTAAATAAGTTAATATTTTAAACAGGTCAAATACTGGGGCTTGCAGAAATTATTACATTGTTGTTCTTATTTCATTTATTTCTCACTCTGAGTCTCAGTAGCAGTCTGAAATTTCTAAACAGGGAGGCCTAAACATAGTGATTTGAATGGAAAGGAGGAGGGGAGAACAGGGGCACTGCTTGAAACTGCTTTTTTGTTTGTTTGTTTGTTTGTTTGTTTGTTTTGTTTTCCTAAACAATATTATGAAATTTCCATTGAACCCTACAGGGGAAAATTGATGGTAAAATATAATTATTTTTAGTCAAGGAGCAGCGGAAAGATGGTGGTAGAATATAATTCAGCTCAGCATCCTCAAAAATTCACTATCTTCTTATTTTTAATGAAAACAAACTATCAAAAGGACAAGCCATGGATTAAGAGTGCACATCAGAAAATAGCAAGAACTCCAGATCCAGAGAGGAAGAATGCTGAGAGTTTACACTCAACCTCTGCAGTCCCTAGGCTCCAAGTGTAACTGCTGGAACACTCAGAGAAGGGTAGGTGTGCGGCGCTGGGGTAGTGTAACACCACAAAATGGTGGGTGGGGTGGGCAGAGACTAAAGGAGGAATCATGCTCACAGGCTATTTCCATTCTATTGCTCATAGGTTATTTCCATTCTGTTGCTCATAGGCTATTTCTATATATCCTCCCCCTCATCAAGATGAACTACCCACTTGAGTTGGGGGTGAGAGGCCTTGAAGAGGTAAAAATTCAACACAGGAAGCTTTTGGCCTATTGAGCTTTGTTGCGAGGCAAAGGGCCTGTAGGGTCAAGGTTCTAAAGAGGTGTTTCACACACACACACACCCCAAATGGATTCTGAGGACTTCTCCTCGTTTCCTCCATCCCATTCACACCTCTCTCACAATTAACACACAGAATAGGTGGAATTAAAAACCTATTCTTGGGTACATCATAGAAAATTCTAAGTAAACAAGATGGAAACATTCTAAAGGCTCTCAGAAACATGGAGCAAAGAAACAAGGAGATCACATGGACATTAGATGTCCTGAATGCAAGAAGATAAAGGATTAACCCTTCTAAATGTCAAGGGAAAAGAACACGTGGCTCATAATTTCATATGCAGCTACTTTACCACTTAAAAGTAAGGATAAAATTAATATATTTGTAGGCATGTAGGATTTCAAAAGTTCTGCTATACACAGATATATATATATATAGATCTATCTATCTATCTATCTATCTATCTATCTATCTCAAACGGTATTTGAAAATATCCTCAGAGAAAGTACTGTAGCAAGAGGAGAAATTATTCCATAATGAGTAAGAAGGCACAATACATGATGGATATGCAAATATATTAAGATGCTTGCTATGTTTTGAGGGAATATGATGTACTATCAATTTTACAACAAAGATGGGAAATATTTTTTTTTAAAGATATTATTTATTTATTTGACAGAGAGAACGAGATCACAAGTAGGCAGAAAGGTAGGCGGTGGGGCAGGGAGGGGGGGAAGCAGGCCCCCACTGAGCAGAGAGCCCAACGCAGGGCTTGATCCCAGGACCCTGAGATCATAACCTGAGCCAAAGGTGGAGACTTTAACCCACTGCGCCACCCAGGCGCCCCCAAAGATGAGAAATATTGACATCATTACCTTTTCCTTTCTTTCTTCTAGAACTCCTCCTGGAAAGGAGCTGTTACAGTGAAAACCAATAAATTTCTAACAATCTCTGCCTTTTCTGTTTCCTTTTCTTCTGGTTGGAGACAAGGAAGTGAGGGAAGTAACACAAGTCTCAGTGACAAGAGAGTAGACAGAATTGCTCTGTGCTTCCATCTCAGGTAGGGTCTTTGGGAAGTGGCAAAAACTCAAAGAGGATAGAGAGATTAAAGAGCCAGGAGGATCTTCTTCCTCAGGAAGTAGCAAGTAGTGGACCCCTGGGAGTTAGCAAGATCTTAGAGAAACACACTTGCTGGGTTTATCTTGTAGATACTCACATCCAGTGTTAGGGAAACCAGAGGATGGTGTCCATGCCCACACATGTAATCATCAGTAGAGAGCACCAGGATAAATGTGGACAAGATGGAAAGTCTATGAAAGTATCTGCAATTGAGGATCATATAGAATGATAGACCTTTCAGGGGATACTTAGAGAGATGACTTGATGACAACAAGGCTATTAATTGTCCAGCAAGATGTAAGTCCCCTAAGACTCAGTAACAATCCCAAGAAAAACACTTATTTTGCCAACCCAGAAGAATAGGTCTGGAGATAGTTCCTAAGCTGACTTCTAGATAAAAGTTCTTACACAGCTATTAAAAAAACAAAACAAAACAAAACAAAAAACCCCAGAAAGCTAGAAGGTATATCCATTACATATGGTTATAGTTTTAATTTAAAGATTTTACACCAACAAGGTTTAAATAAAGACCTAAAACATTATTGAATATATCTTAAGATCATCTCTTTGCTCTCTACAAATTATTCACTATATGAGTAAGTGAAATACACCTAAATTTCTGGCCCTTATTTTAGAAGTCCAGGACAAAGTGTCAATGTAACCTTTTGATTTACATCCAGTGGGAACTAAAATGAATTGTGTGACATTCCAAGTGTGCAGTGAATTGTCACCTTAGATATTGGATAATGAAGATGATGCTTCATTGAACTGGCATCTCCCCATCTCAAATTCTAAAACTGAGTTTTTTTAGCTGACTGAACAAATAATTGATATGAAATAGTCATGATAAATTAAAAAATATGTATCTACTTATATTACTGTAAATGAGGTGTGGGTTCTTTAGGATCATTAATATTTTGAAGGATTTGGTATTAAGTTTGGTATTAAATATTAAATTTGGTATTAAGTAGCTTTAACTCTCTCACTAGTAGGCTTTAAACAATGTGCAATTGTGAAATACTAACAGAAATACAGTTTTGGATTGGAAGCTAAGTATTAATGTTCTCCAGAGATTCTGATGTAAGATGAACACACACACACAGATCATCTAACCAAATGTGACTTTCAATCCCAACGTCTTCTCTTCAGGTAAGAGATATGCCCATCCACTTCACTAAATGTGACCCTATATGATAATTTCACAGTCATTTTCTTAAGGGCTTCCGTTACATCCTTTAGATTTTAAAATTGAATGTCAAATAGAATTTGGATAAGAGAAATAAAAGATCAAGAGTTTCTTGTGAGAAAAGTTCATGGCTAAGTTTCATACTTCTCATATAGTTTATTAAATATCAGGTTTAATAAATTTCAACTGGCCACACTTTAAAATGAAAAACAAAACAAAAACCAGTCACTTTTACATTTATTTTTACTCCACCAAGCTTCTTACTACTAAGGTCCATGTTTTCAAAAATCAATCCAGTGAGGCAACTGGGTCAGGCAAATTCTAATACAGCTATGTTAACAATAGGACAGAATATTTGAATGTTGGATTATCCCATAAATCCAGAACATATGCTTAGTATACATGCAATACCAGGAAAGATGATTTTTTAAGTAACTCCTCCAAAGCAGATAAGTAAGTTGGAACCTACATGACTAGAAAAATAGTCATACTGATTTTAAGTAAATGGAAGGAAAAAGGATATTCCCCTTTGTGGTGAGCTGCAGAATGTGTGAGCTTTGAACATAAAGACAAAGATATACTGGTAAATGCTGCTGAGTTGTTTCTGGAAGCACTTGGAGATGTGGGGTCAGTTAATGAAATTAGGTCTGGACTGGACATGTGATTTTCATATCATCTACTTGGAAGTCATGGTGGAAGGTAAGGGAGCAGATGTGACATTTGAGGGAGAGAAAACAAAACAAAAGGAAAACAAGTTCCTTGATGAATATTTGTACTTAAAGGAAAGAGTTAAAGCCTGACACTGGCTCTAAAACTAATAGGAGAATGAAAGATTAAGCAACTTTTATTTTTGTATCGAGGAAATTAGTGATACCCATATCAAAAGGTAATCCACTAAATACTTAAGCAAGTATAATATATCGAAGAAAAGATAGCATAATACTGCTGTATGGCCTTGAAATTAAAGAGAAAGTTTTTAAAAAATGAATTACCTTAAGCACTGGAAATGTAAGGAAGGGATAAATATTCCCTTATCTAAGTAGAAATACTGGGGGAAAAAAAAAGATGTATCAATGGCTTGTACTTCCACCATCAGACTTGGTACTGTATTACTTTGTATAAATGATCCAAAATATAATGAAATACCAAAGATTACAGGTCATCTCACATTATTTTTGAAAACACAGTGTCAAGCTAACATGAATACACTGGCAGAACAACTTGTCAGTATATCTGAACAGACTGAAGAGCAGTAATAATTTTAGGAGAATAGGAAGACTACACATCAGATGATAGACTACGGTCATCAAATTTCTACCAAAAAGAGAGAACCGGGACACAAAATGAACTCCTGTTTTTCCAGTGTTTGCTAGTGTCCAGTCCAAATTTTTAGAGTTACCAACAAAAGGTCAATAGCAAAATGTCTCTTATTCCTTTATAAAACATACTGTGAAACATTAAAGAAAGGCTTTTGTACCCCAATTATCAGAAAACTCAGGACAACCCAGAAAAGAACTAAATCCATCAAATATTTGGACCACGACAAAAGGGTCTTTTGTTATTACTGCTGTTATTTCAAGGAGAATAACCTACACTCTGAAAAGGTGAGGAATGAGGCAAGATGTGTTTACAATGCACAGTAATAAACGGAAATATAAACATGGCCACAAATTTCCCATTCCTTATAAATATGTACCCCAAACACCCTGAAAGTAAAATTTGGCAAACAAAAGAAAGTTCTTCACTCTTACCCTGTGGACAGCAAACCTCAAATTGATTGATCCCATACTGTTAAACAAGATGATAAGATAAGTAAGGTGAAGAAGCATTCAAAATCAGTGTTTCACAAACTGTGCTCCACAGACCACCAGATCAAAGGGATATGGATAGATTCTGGGGGGAAAGTAAGTACTTACTATAGTCAAGTAAGTTTGGGATATAACATAGAAACAGTTAAGAGTTCCCTTTACCATAAGGCTTCTAAACCTCTTATTATATAATATGCATTATATGTTCAATGTACGCTAGGTCAATATAGGTCAATGTATGCTAGATTACCTCTTGATAACAAACCCTGAACTCTAGTGGCTTAACACAATAAATGGTAATCTACCATTTACACTACATATCCATCAAGCATGCCCTCAGGAGAGCTGGGATGCTCAGTACACAAAAATCCTTGGCCAGGGGAGGTACCACCATCTTGAACCACCTGTAAATGGGGCTTCCTCCACTACCACAGTCAGAAAAGGGAAACAAAGAAACAACAATAGAACAAAACAGAGATTGTCACCTAGCTCACAGGTCTTCCAATGTCTTATTGTGAAATTTACTTTGCTCTGCTCACTACTGGTTATAGCGGTCACATATGCTAGTACCCTGTGGGACTGGAAAATATAAAGAAGCAAGCCTACGTTGTGGTGAGCATTAATATCTTTGCCCCAGTGTCCAAAAAGGAATTTTAAAATTCAGCATTTCCCCAACTCACTTGAGTATAGAATTGTTTTTTAGTGTTGTATTTTATAGAATTAAATGTTGATAAAACACAATTTGGGAAATACCAACTTAAATAAGCTTTTGCTTGATAAGAAGGAATTTAAGCAAAGTACTTAATCATAGTATTTTGATATAAACACACTGAAGAATCATAAAAAGATGCCAAAATTAGAGATGAAATTCTGGGCACTGTAAAATATAGTTCTGATTCAATATGGCAGTTATTATAATAGTCTTTGTTAGTATACAACTCATGCATACCCACATGAGCTGTTCCTACATCTCTGAAGGAGTAATTTTGTTGTTTGAAAGTTTAATAAAGGGATTTTTTTCCTTCCAGTATTTCTACAATGTTAGTGTTAACAATACCAGCCTTTGATATTTCTTGTCAAAAGGGAACTTAACTTAGCCCCGTGTTGCATTATATTTCCATTCTTTAATAGCATTGAATAACATGTATATATTTAATGCCCCATAGAGCTCATATACCAAGCACTTTATACTGCACTGTTTAAGAAATTCCATAAACTCCTTTATAGTACATATTTCAAAGTCAAAGTTGAATTCTGAAAAATATTAAGTTTCAGAAATTTCCATTTTTAGTAGACAATCTTCCTTGTGTTTTATGTTTTCTTTAAAGTGGTTGCTTTGGGGGATTTTTGTTTGCTTGTCGGTTGGTTGGTTGGTTGGTTTTAGCATCCCTGTAAAGATTTTTCATTTTGTTTTTTGTCATCTATTGAGTTGTAGTAAATATTCTGAGTTATTTTAAATTGGAATGATTTTCTTTTAATCTATTTATTCTGATTATTTAGGTTCTTATTTCTCTTTAAAGTAAAATTCTTGTCTTATATATTAAATTTGGAATATATATCAAAACAAAACTTTTCAGAATATATATGTTGCTTCCAAATACACCATGTCAAGAACTATGAATTCACAATTTTATTGTTACTGGTACAACATTTGTAATCTTATCTTACCATTGTTAGTAATTAACTGATTATTACTTGAATTCTTTGCACATATGTGCCAAATAATACCAACAGTATAAGAGCATATCTATTTTGCAGACACTGTTTAATATGTAAACTAACTCAAAAATTACTAATTTGCAGAAAGGGACTAAGGAAATTTTACTTTCTCACCACAAACATAAAACCTCCAAAGTATTATTTTGATTTAGGCTTGTGGTTTATGCTATGTAAGAGTCTACTCATGAGAGGGATACATGGCAGTAGTTATAGTTATAGTGCCATGTATAGTTAGAGATTATCAGTATCTATCATATTATGAATTCAGAATGTTCTAGATATTCCCTAAGCTGTCACAGTTTCTCTGCAGTATAGGGAAATGGGTTCAATAATTGGTTTATTTGCAAACAGCACAGAATGGTAATTTTACAGGTTGAGGCCTTAGATTCAGCCAAAGCTTGGTATATACTTATCAAATATATTATTTACTAGCCATTGACCTTGGGTTTGACCAAAACAACTTATTGTAGATATGCTTTCATTGCTACTTGTCCTTATTTTCCGAATCAACTCTTTTAAATATATGATGTCATGCTTCCATCTTTTTGTGAGAAGAGGAAATGACTGCAACATATCTTCAAATGAAAACAGTAAATAAATAGGCTTGGAGTACAAATCTACTGTTTTGGTTTCCACGGTTTCAGTTGCCTGCAGTCAAAGGTGACTAGAAGCACCTGATCCTCCTTCAGACGTATTGTCAGTAGGTCAGTACAGGGCCTACCTCACCCAGGCCACTTCGTCTCATCACACAGGTATTTACCCCCTCATGCACCACGACAGGAAGGGCAAGGACAGTCCAATGTTACTTTGAGAGACAGACCACATTCACATAATTTTCTTATGGTATATTTATAATTGGTCTCTTTTATCACTACTTTTTTTGTTAATCTCTTATTATACCCACGAATGAATGAATTAAACTTTATCATAGGTATGTATGTATAGGAAAAAAATGTAGCATATGCAGGGTTTGATACTCTCAATGGTTTCAGGCAGCCACTGGGGACCTTGGAATGTATCTCCCATGAATAAAGAGGAATTACTATGTGATTAACACACATGACATACACACTTATTTACTGAGTCTCTCAGAAGCGCTGAGTGCTTAGGTAATATATCATCTGAAACACAGGTATTATCAATCTCCCCCTTCCAAGAACCTGAGGTTAAAAAGTTCAAGTAGGTATTTTCAGAGCTTATAAAATAGATGGAGATGAGATGAGACGTCAAGTCTAACTGATGCCACATCATGTGCTTTTAAATACTGAATACTACATCAAAAACTAATGATGTACTTACTATAGGTCAGCTAACTAAACATAACAAATACAAAAACAAAAAACTGCCCTCACAAAGGACAAGATTATTTCAAAAGCCACAAGAAGCATAACTAAAAATAAATAAAATGCTAGAGCACATGTTTTTCAGCAGAATCTGGAAGTAGCTGGTACTAGCATATTACTACCTAGTTTCTCGCAAAGGTGGAGGACATTTTTTAAATGATAATTTATAAAAAATCATTACTAAAAACATTACATTCTTGGTACAAAGATTTGGCTTAAAAGAAACCAGTGTAATATGATGTGATGCTATTAACACTAAATTTTAAGTTAGAATACCTAAATTCCAGATATTATATGCTCTTCTCACTAGCTATACTGACTAAAGGCAAGTTAATTAACCCTGTGACCATGAGAGTCTATGTCATATAAAATAATGTCTATCTCCCTTACTCCAGAAATTCCTCAAAAGCAGAAACTTCATTTTACATACTCTTTGATTTTCTGCATCAAACACGGAGCCTTAAGGGTTACAGGGTCACATGACATACTGGGAAGACCATTCACACCATAGTCTCCTTGGCACCCTTTGGACAGAGGCCAAGTCACACAGTGACCCTGAGCACAAGGTACCTTCCAGGGTTCAATCAACTGTGAATGGCCACCAGCATTTGCAAGAATTAAGCAAAACATAATAAATATTAAATTGCTAACTTACAGCAAATGACACACCAATTACTCTTTCATGATTTCTACTGGTCCCTTCCCTCACCTTGTTTGACTACATTGCTGAGGTAGTTAGGTGGAAACCACATCACTGTGCCATCATTATTAACAATATCATCTTGTATTTTTTTTTTTTTATCAAAATGGCTTCATTCAAAATTTGTTTTAGATGTTCTTCCCTACCTGCTCAAAAAATCATGTTCAACCTGGGATAAATAAAACATTATATGTTAATAAAAAAAAATTTAAAAAAAAAACATGCTCTACCTTTTCTTAAGTGTACCTTGCATTCGAACCCTATTGTCAGGCATGCGTTATAAAGAAACGATTAACATAAATTTTGAGAATTTTGGAATTATAAGAATCTAAAGGGTAAAAGTAATTTTAAATCATTCTCGAACATTTAGGGTTGTTGTAAAAATTAGCTCGAGTCCAGGACACCTGACATCATGTATTCATGATAGTGTAAAAATTTGTGAAAACACCATTAAAGCTCTAAACTAACAGGATTCCCTCTCAAAAATTCTGAACTTTGGCTCCTATTTTTATGTCACTTTATTGAGTAGCACCAATCCAAATGTAACCTCAAAAGGTAAATCTCCTGTGAAAAGCTCTTGCAGATTTAGATTATAATGGTATCTGGCCGTAAAAAAAAAAAGCAGTTTAATGCTACAGTGAACAAAATGAACACCATTCACTAATCCTCATGTATCATTTGTGAAATGCAGAGTATGTTTGGCAAAAAAAAATGTCCTTTGCCCTTAAACCCTCAAAGAAGATGAAGTCTGAAAACCATACCCAGAAAGCAATGGGAATGGTCAAGACAATAATGTTGATTCCAGCAAACAAATGCAAAATAAGCTTCTTCAAGGATAGAAAAAAAAAAAGGAGTTTTAAAATGTGGTAGCTGTGGTTTAGTTTTCTGGTCCTATGGGTCAGACTGGGCTATTTCAACAGTGATCACATTTTTGTGTGTACATTCAACTTATCTTCCCTGAGTTCTCTTCCCCGTCAGACACGACGCGGCAAGAGACACAAAGCTCAGCCTGGAAGGTTTTCATGAAAAAAAAAGGAAAGAAAAAGTACAGAGACTGCCTTTTTCAGACTACATCCCCAACCACACCCTGCTCCAGAATTTTTCCCAATGCAGGTTTTATTGTGTTTAAGGAAGTCGGCCTTCTTACCCTTTCTACTCTCCATTCCTGGAGCACCCTGACTAGAGGGAGTGAAGTGCAGTTTTGAATAACAAGGAGTGGACCTAAGCCTAAACAAATTAAGTTAGAAGTGACCACCAGGTAGCTTATCTGTTTTTAATTATGAATTTGCTTCTGTGTATACACAGGCCAGACGGATCACCTGTACAAATACACTAAATTCAATTTGGCAGAGAACGCACAGCTATTGAGATCATTAATCACTCTGTATTCCGAACCAGCCAAGTACTTTGTAGTCAAAACAAAAGCGATTACAATAGAGTACTGATGTTTGGTCAGGCAAAATGCTTCTTAATATAGGAGAAAGAAAAATGCAGCCATGCCAGACACAATTATTAGGGACATTAGTTGACTTTTCATTAGCTCCTGTCTCTGCGAAGAGGTGGTCTGGCTCGTATTAGTAAGTCCACACACACATCGGGGCTCCAAAGTCAACTAGGATGGCCAGACTTAGAGCCTTATGAACGCAACACCAACTCTGTGAACTATTTTAAAGAGACTGTAATTAATTAAATGGGTTTTTTTTTCCCGTCATTTTGTTTTGCTCTTCACACTTTTCAAAAGAATGATTAACTACCAAACGTATCTAACGATACAACTTAAGAACTAAACGGGACCCCACTCCTTCGTTTTACCAACTGCGGAAAGAGGTTAAGTCAATGTCCACTTTTATAAACTGTTATTTTTTAAATCTGTGACCAGCATTGCTTCCACTTTAGCAGATATTCTTAAAATTACTTGAAAGAGATTGATTTTTTTTTTTTTTTAGGATCACCTAGGAACATCCTATATAATTTTTGGTTCCATGGTTTCTACATTTACAATGTTTTCTAATAAGAATTTATATTTAGAAGAAGATAAAGGATGCCGGAATTCTGAATGATCAACACATGCAAAGTTCATCTATTCTACCGAACTAACTGAAGTAAGAAAGAAATATAGCGCCTTGAGCTTCTCAGTGTAAAAATAGTAAACGTGACTCAAGATGATAATTCACAGCAAGATGTTCTCAGAAAAACTACAAACGCAACTTTCTCTATTTAATCATTATTTAGCAGAAAACACCCCCATCTCTTGCTCTTCTGATTTAAATTTTTTCTTCCTCGAATATACATTTTTTTGCCCAAGTCAGTGGGCAGGCAGAATCCTGTGAGTTTTACTTTCCCACGGGACTGAGAATTTGTTTTGTTCAGACTGACTTCTGCATTTTGATTACTTTTTTTTTTTTAAAGATTTTATTTATTTGACAGCGAGAAACACAGCGAGAGAGGAAACACAAGCAGAGGGAATGGTAGCAGGAGAAGCAGGCTTCCTGCCGAGCAGAGAGCCCGATGCGGGGCTCGATCCCAGGACTCTGGGATCATGACCTGGGCCGAAGGCAGACGCTTAACAACCGAGCCACCCAGGCACCCCTTGATTACTTTTTTAATAGGGTCACTAAATAAGACTTCCTGTTCTTAATCACTCTTCAATATGACCACAAAGTAAGAAAGGGCTATCGTGGCCATCGTTAATGATTGGGCATTTATGGTTGTCTTGTGCACAAGATATCAGAGACTGAGGAAAGAGAATAACAAGTATATTTCTCAGATCCTGGGAGAGCTACTTATAAGAATTTAGAATCACAGGGATATAGCATCTATTGACCAGGGATTTAATAAGGCATAAAAAAAATGTATTAGTGTAGGAGTTAGTAGCTCAGGATTTGGAGCTAGACTATTTGGATTTAAATCCTGGTTCCCTGCTAACCAGCTATGTGACTATTCCCAGTACTAAATCTTTCTCTGTCTCACTATTGATGTGACTTTGATAGAGCCATTTAACCTTACGATAACTCAGTTTCTTCATGATGAAATGTAAATAATAATAGAACCCAGCTCACAGCTTAGTATGAAAATCACATTAGTGATACACATAAAGCACACAATTGTTTCTGGCTAATTGTATGCATTTCATAAACATTAGCTACAATTATTATGGTAAGAAACATAGGAATCTTATAGGAAGAAGAGTTTCAGCAACTTTTACATACAAGAGAAGGAAGATCTGAGCCGAGTCACTCCAAAAAGCAGAGCTAAAAATAACAAATGGAGGTTTCAGGACCACAGACTTAAATGAGACCCAAGGAAATACTTTTTTGTAACCAGAACTGTCAAAATGTGAGCTCCCGATATACTGAAGATACTTAAGAAGAGGATGAATGACTTTCAGAAATACTAGAGGGTATTTCTATCTAAATTGCTACTAGATAAACATAATAAATGTATTCCTGGTCCTAAGGATCTATGAGACTCTATGAGCAAAACGTAGGGAATCTCACTAAAACATACATGTTGCCTGATTTGGTGTTTCTCTAGCTACAGGCAATATCAGACTCAACTTTGGCCAAGTCCATCCAATGCCCACCAACCCCTCCTCCAAGGGGAAATATTTTCCTTAAGTTTCATCCAGAACTGAGTATTATACTATTATTCTACTAATGTAGACAACTAGAACAATTATAGATTCCAACTCTGTAGTCTACAAAAATAGATACAGGGGCCTGTGGCTTAGTTTTAATATTTCAAGGAGCCTAACGGGAGGCTTACTATTTCCCATAATGAGAATGAATGGATTAACTATTCAGTTCCTTT
Organism: Procyon lotor; assembly: GCA_028646535.1. Lineage (NCBI taxonomy): Eukaryota > Metazoa > Chordata > Mammalia > Carnivora > Procyonidae > Procyon > Procyon lotor. The sequence continues at coordinate 5,919,671 of CM053614.1, forward strand.
ATTTTGAATGGAATTATGTTGATTGAATTATGTTATCTCAGGTTCTTGATCATATGAAGCTCTAAATGTTTTCATTATTATTAACCAGGAAAATTAATCATTAGTTAATACACTTTACTGTTTAGGAACTTTCTTTTCTCTCTTTTTTAAAGATTTTATTATTACTTTGAGAAAGAGAGAATGCATGAGCTGGGGGAAGGGCAAAGGGAGCCCCACATAGGGCTCGGTCCCAGAACCCCAGGTCACTACCTGAGCTGAAGGCACAGGCTTAACCCACTGAACCATCCAGGTGCCTCAAAGTTGAGGAACTTTCAAAACATGCACTCCTTTAGTTAAAAAATAATTACATTAGTAAGAGGTTCAAAAAGATTGGTAACCATTCTCTAGGTCTGTTAAAATAGTCAATTAAATGTTAACATTTTTAGGGGCACCTGGGTGGCTCAGTGGGTTAAAGCCTCTGCCTTCAGCTCAGGTCATGATCTCAGGGTCCTGGGATCGAGCCCCGCATTGGGTTCTCTGCTCAGCAGGGACCCTGCTTCCCCCTCTCTCTTTGACTGCCTCTCTGCCTACTTGTGATCTCTCTCTCCTCTCTGTCCAATAAATAAATTAAATACTTAAAAAAAAATGTTAACATTTTTAGAAGATAAGATGTCATGCAGTCAGAAGAACTGGGGCATATCCAGGTATTGCTGGTTAATTGTTTTGAGACCTTGGGTAAATTACGTAACCTCACTGAGTATCAGTTACTGCCTCCTTAAAATGAGGATAATGTCTGCATTTGCTTATTTACTGATTTGGTCATGCCTTGCCTACTTCTATGAAAGATTTTATGTATATCATCAAATAAAATAGATTACATTACAAATGGGATATATTAAAAAACCAGTTACCTTAGAGAATATTTTTATTGCTATCAACATACTTTAGTCCCAGAAAAAATATTTTGAATGAAATTACAGATATGTTAGTAATACATAGACACAGTGTCTGTGATTATCACTGAGGATGTGGTTTGGTCATAGGCTTCCTATACTCATTGGCAGTTCTGAATGAACTAGGATATGGGTTAGACTAGAAAATAATGAGTATATGAGGTTTACAATGTCAGTTTCATATTTTATGATCAAAATTTATAACTAAAAGAAAAACAACAACAATGATAAAACCTCAGCAGGTTGAAGCAATCCAGGTCTGTGTCTTGGGCAAAATCCCGGCCACTGCCTGGATTCGACTTAAGAATAGCTTCCATGTTTTTTAAAGGTTAGAAACAATCAAGAGTAGAATAAAATTTTGTGACACGTGAAAACTATATGAAATTGAAATTTTAGCATCCATAAATAAAAGCTTATTGGAACACAGCCTCACTTATTTATTATCGCCTTATTTATGTATGTATTTATTCCATATTGCCTACAATGGCAGTTTTGAACAACTGTGATGGAGACTGTTTGGCCTCTAAAGCCTAAAATACATTTATTTACTCTCTGACACTTTACCAAAAATGTTTGCCCCCGACCTAGATTAACTGAATTAAACCATTTCTGCTGAAGACTATCTTAATGGTTACAAGTCACAAAATATATATGAATTTGGAAGCGTAAACTTACAAAATCTATACTTACAGATGCATATGTAGGTAATCTTTTTAATCATCACGGAGGGTAAATTTGCAGTCTTTCTGAAAAACAGTATTATCTTTTTATTTTATTTTATTTATTTATTTGGCAGAGAGAGAGATCACAAGTAGGCAGAGAGGCAGGCAGAGAGAGAGGGGGAAGCAGGCTCCCTGCCGAGCAGAGAGCCCGATGTGGGGCTCGATGTGGGGCTCGATCCCAGGACCCTGAGATCATGACCTGAGTGGAAGGCAGAGGCTTTAACCGACTGAGCCACCCAGGCACCCCAGAAAAACAGTATTATCTTTTTAGATATTTAATATATGGAAGCACTTACCTAGAATGTTACTTTCTGTTTTGTTTCTAGTTTAGGGATGAAATGAGAAACTGCTAGACAAATAGTATAACATAATTAAGCAGTTATTGAAATGCCAGGGCAATGCATTTTGGTTTAAAATGGATTTAACTGACTATTGCTTTTAAAATTTTTAAAGTATTTTTTAAATGTTTTAGATATATATTTCAGTGTAAAATATTTACATATACATACACATATAATGAAATACACACACACCACACACACACACACACACACACAGAGACATTTTTTCCCCCTGCCTAAAAACACACATAAGAACACTGAGGTAAAAATCAAAGAGAATACCCAGTCTCCATGCTAGTGTGTGATCCTACACCACTCCTCCTAGAAGTGATGGGGGAATTAAGCTACCCTTTGCCTCAGTTTCTTTGTCCTTCAAATGTGGAAGACAGTAATTACGATACATCCATCATAATCCATCATCACAAGTTCACTTAGAGAATGAAACAACATTATACACATAACACACTTAGAGCTGAGAGGGGCACATAGTAAGACCTCATGGTTAGTCAACAATTATTCTCACGGTTGCTCTGTTCGTTGCAATTTACTGGTCCCCACCATTCAGAAGGGTCTACAGATACATGACAACACCTTCAGGGATATGTCACCTGTCTTAGCAGTTGAGGAAAGGCATCCATTAACCTCAATATCTCATTCCATAAAAATAACCATTTATGTCACATAAGGTATGGATAGTGTGGAAAGGACCCCAGCTGCAAAGATTCTACTCCTTGTCTCATCTCTAGCAAGGCTGATTATCTGCTAGTTCATTACTCGTCTTTATTGGAAGGAAGTTTTTGTAAGAAGGAATGAAAAGAGAACTCGGCATTTTCCACTTTCTTATAGGGATTCTGGCAATAGGTAAAGAAGGCTCATCTTTTCTTCAGTCAAAATTTGTTTCTCATTCATCAAAAAATGCAAACAGTATAATAGTATATTATACTATATATAGTATATAGTATATTATACATATAAATGCAAATAGTATAATAGTAGACTATCAGAAAAATATAGTATCGGGAAAGATTAAGAAAAGTAGGAGTACATTCTAATAACCAAAGTCCAACCAAATAAAGGGAAAAAGAAACATATTTTGGGAGGAAAGATGCTTTTTGTTTTGTTTCTCCTTTGTTTTGTTTTTCTTGATCTTTTATCTAGTGCTTGTGTTTATTCATACAATATTAGATCTATCACATTTTCCCTGCTGGATTAGATTTTTTTGCCAGTGATGAATAATAAAATGTAAGGAAGTTGTGAATGTATTAGACTGTGAACCACTGATAATTATAAAGTTTGATTTGTAACACTATTTTTCAATATCTGTCTGAAATGTTTGCAGCAATTGTTTATAGACAATATTGTAATGTCTGTGTGGGGCAGAACTACTCCTTGAATGATGGATTTACTATTCATGTTACTTCTTCACTACTTGAATCTTTTCCCAAAGTACTTCTCTGCTGCAGTGTAGATACCACCTATGCAGAAACAAATTAACAGTATAGGCTTGAGACCGCTATCCCTGCAAAGGGCTGCTGGCAAGGTTGACACTTGGCTGGTGTCCAGGAACTTGAATGGTAAATAGGTCTCTTCACTGAGTAAAACTTTCCCTAAATGACAAGAGTAGTCCACTGTGCCTAAACTGTTTGAGCAAACCATACAGTTTACACTGCATACCTGCTTTCATTCTGGGATACTGAATTTGCTATATGTCAGACAGAAGGTGCCTACTGACCCCAGTAAAACCCTAGACTTCCAATCTCCGGCCAGCTTCCCTAGTAGGTGACATTTCTTATGTGCTGTCATGACTCATTGCTGGAGGAGTTACATGTCTTCTGTGTGACTCCAGAAGGAGACAATTCTTGGAAGCTTACACCTTTGGATTTCACCCCACTGTCTTTTCTCTTTGCTTTGTACCCTTTTGGGGTAGTAAATCATAGCCACAAATATGCGTAGGACTATATTCTGAGTTCTGTGAGTCTGTAGTAAATCACAGGAACAGGGGGTGAAGGATGCGTGGAGGGACAACAGGGGGAGTCTAGGAGATCCAAATATACTATTTAACTTGATGATATTGGGAATGTGAATCTCATGGAATATAGTTATTTTATAACTTTAGATTAACTCTATCATTGAACTTCTTAACTACCACGGATTGGGAGAACTTCATGGAATTTTCCCCACCTTCTCCTTGAGGAGAGTATGAAAGGGACTGACATTCACTGAATATTCTGAGGGATTCAGACATATTATGGTGACATATTTAACAGCTGTCTTATCTAAGTTGAAGCTAAGGTCTGCTTGATGTTAAAGCCTGTGCTCTTAACGTTAAGGTGTACAAACTCTCCAAAAATTGCAGAGAGAAGAGGTGCCTTCTGTTTTACTCTAAAAAATATTTGTTATAACTGTTCATAGATTTAATTGCTGTGGAGCATAATGAATACTTAGTGTGCAGAAAGGTCAGGTCTAGGAGAACTGTGTGGGGGTAAGGAGGCCGATCAGCACAACCGCAAGGACTATTTGGATAACAGTTTTGGTCATTCTACACATGGGTCACTGTCATTCAGTTTCCCTTTTGAAAGGGTGCAAAATGGGTGGTTGCTATGAGATTAGAACACAAATATCCTTGATTTTTAAGTGGGGTGCTCAAAAATGGGAAAGTAGGGCTCACTTGCTTATCTCTCCAGCCCTCCTCCCTTATACACTGTCCCTAAAACTTCTGGCATTTCCCCCCACACCTTTCAATCCTGCTACCTTTCCCCACGGAGTTCATTAATGACAATAATATAACCATTAATCACAAAACGCTTGTGGGCAAGGACCACAGCATTCATTTTTCAAAGAAATAAATAGAAGCAAAGTAGCTAAGGAAACAAGAATCTACTCACAGAGTTTTGTCTCTACTGTAATTATAATATGCACTAAATATTTAAAGGGTGCAGGGCTCAAAATATTATTTCATATATGGCTGTTCTTCCTTCCCAAGAGGGAATAAAGAAAGAAATTAAAATGTGAACTTTAATAAGAAAAGTTGCCCTAGAGATGAGAAACTCAAAAGGAAAGGATATAAAGTAATAGGAGAATGGAACGTACATACTTAAAGGTTTTAACAAGAATTAGATAAGGAACATGAAATACATTTTGAAGAAAGCTAAAAAATTATTTTAATGGTTCCATGACAGTAGTTTCTTCATAGAAAACAGAGAGTTAAAGACAAAATTTCTAAAGTAATTTTGACTTATATTTTATCTCTTTATCTTTTTTTTTTTTTTTAAGATTTTATTTATTTGACAGCGAGAAACACAGCGAGAGAGGGGACATAAGCAGTGGGAATGGTAGCGGGAGAAGCAGGCTCCCTGCCGAGCAGAAAGCCCGATGCGGGGCTCGATCCCAGGACCCTGGGATCTGACCTGGGCCGAAGGCAGACACTTAACGACTGCGCCACCCAGGCGCCCCTTATCTCTTTATCTTTAAATAAGCTACATATAATGCAAACAAAGTATATTTTAAGAAATTGTTTATTAAGATATGAAAAAACTGGGCACCTGGGTGGCTGAGTGTGTTAAAGCCTCTGCCTTTGGCTCAGGTCATGATCTCAGGGTCCTGGG
>CM053614.1:5925770-5944406 GCA_028646535.1 Procyon lotor
TCTGCCTTCAGCTCAGGTCATGATCTCAGGGTCCTGGGACTGAGCCCCACATGGGGCTCTCTGCTCAGCAGGGAGCCTGCTCCCCTCACCCCTGCCTGCCTCTCTGCCTGCTTGTGATCTCTCTCTCTCTCTCTGTGTCAAATAAATAAAATCTTTTTTAAAAAAATAAGTAAACTAAGAAGTAGAAAAGTACGTGAGAAACTAGAGGGGGATCAGTGAATTTGACAGGCAGAAATATGTTCCCTCACTTTTTCCTGGCACAATATTCTGTGATTAGACATTTATTTGGTATCCTATAAATCTGTTTCTTGACACAATCATCGTTTGGTTGATTTTATAGAAAAGCATATGCTTATTTCTCACACATATGCACACTGTGTTCTAATAGCATCTTTGCAGTTTACATTCTGATTATAGAGTCTGATATTTTATTTATCTTGATGAATGATTTACATCTACCTTACATCGTTCTTATTTTCTTTGGACTTCATTTCCATTCCATGAAATTTTGTGATATTTTCTCTTCTTTAGCTTTATTTAAATTTCTACTCAACAAAAAGCTATTTAGGCAAAGTAGTATAATTTACTAGCTATTTTTCTCAAAAATTTCCCCAACAAAAGTTTATTACATCACTGCCATATATATATATATATATATGTTCCCAATACTGTTTTATGCAAAGAAATATTTCATACTATAATTGGCCACAGTGTAAAGTTAGTATTTAGAAAATATATTTCTCATATTTAGAGCCATAATAGTAAAAGCATAAAATCTAAAAGATGAAAATCTGTTTTATTTTCAACTAAGGGCATGATATATATGTATTGCTATTATAAATATTATATCTACAGATGAATTTTCCTCAGAAGTTGAAGATCTGCAAGATAAAATACGTTTCTATATAGTTATCTTTTATATCATTTACATTGGATGGCTATAACACATGTTCTAAATAGAGGAGTATATGTTCATTTCATATTGTTAATATCTGCGGTAAACCTTCGAATTAACAACTATTTTATTGATGTATTTAGTAAACCGCCACCAACGTATGAATTTTAAACCTGTGTTGCAGCTGTTTCCTGCATATTTGAGCTACAGGTAGAATCTAAATTTTGAGTGTGCATTGTTAAATTTGCTTTTTTTCTCAATACCAAAGGGGTCAGAAAGAATCTCACCTGCTTAGGCACGAGTCCAAGAACCATATGGTCAATAGGTTTTATCCAGAATCAAATATAGTTCTTTTTCCTGTTCTAAAATATGATGTAAAATCATAAGGACAGATTAATCATATTATAGATGAACTCATCCACACAAGTTACTATGTACATTCACATTACACTTGTATCTACCTCTGAGAAGAGGCAAATAGACAAGTAATTATAACACAATGTAGTAAGTCTATACACAGTCTGGGTGTAATGTACTGTCAGCTTTCAGATTTGTTCTTATAGAAGTTGAGAAGTCTTCTTACATACAATTAGCCTTCTGTATATTAATATATAGAAACTTGAAAAGGAGGGAAAGACATTTAAGATATAAAATAATGAACTTGCCGACTGTGTGAAAATGTTTAAACCTTGGAGAGTTACCAGTGAATTCAAATAACTTTTTTGCTTTTTAATTTTTTTGTTTTGTTAATATAAAGTTTTGAATACTTCACAGAATCATAGTCTTGAATTCAAGTAACATAACCAAATGCTATTCTGAATTTTAGAATTATGATTTATATTTCTCTAACTTTATTTTCTACTTTTGCTTCATTTGAATTACCAAAGTAATTCTTTATTAATTATTCTACTGTACAATATGATTAATAAATTGGTTTGTTTTTGTATATTTCTATTTGTTACAAGAGTCATCCATACTTGAATAGTTCTGAGCTTTGAATGGATGTCAGTTGACACACTTGTCATTTTACACTTGTCATTTTTACTTTCTATGTATGTCATATTTTTTTGTTAAGGGCTAACTAGAGAGTTTAGTCAATTTACATTAAGATTTTATCCATAGTACACATAGAATTTTTGAAAAAATTATAATCTTTTCAGCATTGTCAACTATGACAATTACAAAATAATTCAAGTGCTAATTCAGTAATTACCAGTGGGCCTTTACCAATATACTCAGATAAAATAATTATATCGCAAACAAAATTTTAGCCACTTGACAAATGGCTGGCTTCCTCTTATTTTATTACAATTACATGAGAATTGTTAACAATTTAGAGTACTTGTATAATATTTTCTTAAAGTTTAGTTCTTGTGGCTATTTTGTCAGTTTTTAATAAGACTTCGAAAGATACTATTTCAGGTCATATGAGTTCACTATTTTAAATTTTGATCAGTTTCTAATTAATGTTTACTTTGGTGGGGGAGCTGAAATGTTATTTTTAGCCTTAATTAAATATATTTTTGAAAACAGATGTTATCTTAAAATGAAAAAAGTACCCACCACTAACCGAAAACCTCATAATAAGAACCTAGACAAGAACAGTTTAAATCTAGTTTCTCTAAGCTCTACTTAATATTCTCCAATATTGAGGGGCATCTGGGTGGCTCAGTGGGTTAAAGCCTCTGCCTTCGGCTCAGGTCATGATCTCAGGGTCCTGGGATCAAGCCCCACATTGGACTGTCTGCTCAGCAGGGAGCCTGCTTCCCCCTCTCTCGCTGCCTGCCTCTCTGCCTGCTTGTGATCTCTCTCTCTCTGTCAAATAAATAAATAAAATCTTTAAAAAACAAAACATTCTCCAATATTGAGTAACGCTGTTGGGCGGAAGCAAACTTTTAAAATATTCTTCCTAAACACGGGAGTAGAATGAAGACTACCACTCTCTCCATTGAGACTGAATTTCTGGAGTTTCTTCTGTACCCAGTTCTTAAGTACACAGTTCTTTGAATTTCCAACTTAATTCAAGAATAGAGAACATACCCTCCTGGTTTTCATCACATGGAATTAAGCAGAATTAAAACGCAGAGCTCTTTCTCCTGAAGATCGTGCAGTCAGCATGCCACGAGTTTTGGTGGGAATGAAGAGAAGCGGGTAGCAGATAGGCAGACCCGAGTTACACTGTGTGACTTTGAGCAACAGATCACAGCCGGAGGCCGGATGAATAAATCTGATAGGCTTCCTGCTAAATTGTCTCTTGTAGCAGGTGCGGGGTCGCCAGCCACATTCCCAATGCTGTGGCCCAAATTCCAGCTCAGTCTCACCTGGAGGGTTCTACCAACCACCTAACTCTCTCCACAGCTCTTCCCCCTCCTCTACTCCAGTTTTGTGCATCAGCCAGAGTGATACTTCTGAAATGCAAATCACTGTGCTACGTTTTGTCCCAGGAGTTGTACACTGCTCTTGGAATAAAGACCACAGTCCGTAGAATAACTGCAGGGCCCGGCAGGACGGGTCCCCTGCTCATCGCCCCCTGCACAACGCCCAGGCCTCATATTGATGCCGTACCCTGCAGAGAAGCAACTTCTCTCCCATCCTCACTGTGCTTGGCCTGCAGCTGGAGTTTGCCTGCTCTGGGAAGGCTCTCTGCCCTCTCTGTCTGGCTCACTTAGGTTCCTCCTCGTGTCATCACACCTCACTTCCCCTGGGAAGTCTTCCCTGATGCTCCAGATTAGTTTCTTGTCTCCTCTGATAGCTTTGCGGTGCTGTGGACATTGCTGTGTTTGGCAATTAGATCCTTATTAATGATTAAGTAATATTCTCTCTGAATAAAGAGTTACTGACCTGTTCAGCCAGCGTCTCTTCAAAAAGAAGTGTATTTCCTTTTCTCCCCACACTATTTAAAAATGCATTCCCTCCCTCCTAAAAAAAAAAAAAAAAAAAAAAAAAAAGTGTGTGTACGTACAATGGAATATTTATTCAGTCTTAAAAAAAGAAAGAAATCCTATCATAAATGACAGCATAGGTGAACCTTGAGGACGTTATGCTGAGAAAGCAGGCGGGGACCGCAAGCGAGTGTCAGTGTTGGGCTAAAACAGTGTCAAAGCAGGTGGGATGTGAGTCATCCTCTCAAGACTGTCATGACTCAAAGTGGCGGAACCTTTCCTGTTAGAGTGAGGTGTCTAGAAAGCCCCAGCAACTTCTATGCTGGTTCAGGGCTAGCATCCTAGGGTCTGGAGGATGGTGGTCACATATGCCTAGGAGCCGCAGAAAATATAGTAGGCTTCCATTTTTCAGAGGAAGGGATCTTAGAAAGGTTCTGAAAGTGCTGCTGTATGTTTTCCAACTCATCATTTAGAGTCACGAGTGTTTGAAAAACAGTTCTCACAAAGGTTTATTTTCATAGATTGCTTTCTAACTAAACACACTGTTAGATGAGGGGATGATAGTTTCGATCTCTTGCGAGTCTGTGTCAGCTGCCAGGAGAGGTCCTTGGGTACCTCATGGCAGAGGGCATCAGTAGTGAGAAGGGATGTAGAAAGAAAAAAATGGACCCAGAAAGAAGTTTATGCTTTGCTAATATTGGTATGGTTTTCCTTATAAAATGTCAGGAAAAAAAAGAAGTTTTGTTTTTTCCAGAAATACCAAAAAACGTTTATGTTAATACCTGATTTCACATGGTTTGGTGCCACGTGGAAAAAAAAAAAGTATAATCAGTTAGGATAGTGAACTAATAAAAGGTGTAGAGGTTAGTGTAGTGATAAACATCATTAAACAATTTCATCAATGGGGTTCTGTTGTTGCTACTGTGGATTCTCCATAGTGAACTAACATTCATCTATGAAGTGAAGCATTATTATATCAACCCAAAGTAAAGTATAAAGTATGTGAAGACTTGACACATTTAATCCACCCCATTCTAGTATATTGCTGTTTATGCTGGGAATTACAATTTTGTCAAGTTACTTTGAAGTTCTAGGGTGTAGTGCAAACTTTGAGGAGATAATTGCAGGAAATGAGCTCAACTGGCACAACGAATCAGTAAAGGTCACTTCCTACAGGAAGCTTCAGGGATTGTCATAGACATGCATACGTCATTTACATCATGATCATTTACAAATATCTCTTCCCAAGAAGTTTAGAAATGTGATTTTCTTAAATAAGTGTTCCAATAGACCGCTCTGTCACTTTTCCCCTTTTGTTTATAGACAGGAAACACATTAAGAGTGCTGTATGTATGGTCATGTATTTTGGAATAAAGTGTGTAAATAATCTAAAGTTGGAAAATGCTTTCCTCAGGTAGCCTGGTCACTGAACAGTAAATAATGTGCACAAAGTCACATAAATCTAAAAAAGATGAGAAAACAGTGAATAGTATTCATTTATTCAAGAAAAATTAACCATTACAAATAAGTAGTCCATATCTCTCTATACAAAATATCTATTGACCAAATAAATTCTAAAGATAGAACTTCACCCCCCTTCAGGCAAGGGTTATTTGCCAAAAGAAGTGGCAAAAAACCGAGCACAGAAAAACAGATCTGCATGCTTCAAAACAACAGGAACGATCTCAGAGGCCTCTTTAAATCAGATACATAAAGTAATTAGGAAATCTCCTCGATGGGGAACAAGCAACGAAATCAAGGAACGAGGGGGTCCTTTAATCAAATCAGCCTGGATTCATATTCACACCCAAGTGAACATTGGCCGCTTAGCTTCAGACCAAGCTTCCTAATTGGTAGAGTGGCAAAAATAATGAATATATGGTCATCTCATTTAATCCTTGCAACCATTCTGAAAGCTAGAATAAGAGCTTAGCAAATTTTTGTTCTATTTCACATTCTTTTTTATTCCTCCATGGTAAGGAAAGGGTATTATATATCACGACTTGATCTTGGGATGCTAAGTAAATTTCATGAGGTAGTTTAAAAGGCATTTGAGTTTTGAACTAATTGGTGATTTTCCTCCCGAAGATGAATATCCTATTTAAAAAAATCTAAAGAATTTAGGTGTTTTGAGAGGCACATGCTGTTATATGCGGTTTATGATTAAAAGCAATTGCTTAAAACAAATCACTTAAAGAGAAAACACAACTTTCTCATAGAATTGTAATAGTAAACAAATTTTAGAATTCGTTCAATTTACTCAAGAAATAAAATAGAAAATATTCAGGATTTATCAGTGCATCTTCCTCCCCAAAAGTCTTCTAACCTCCCACTAGTGTTTCTCTTTGCTTATTCAAAGCCACAGTCTTTTTCCTCAAGAACCACTCTTAGGCAGTTACCTGGAAAAGGGGAAAGAGCAGAAATTCATATTAATGGGCCAGGAATTGTGGTTCCAGTTTCTTTACACACTTGACGCTTAACCTTTCAACCTCTCAGTCATATCCAGAGAGGGTAAAGGAGTGGATGAGAGGAGTTTCAGTGTCCTTCTGACCCCGTGACTAGCCTGTGTTTCTCCTAAGGACTCCGTAATGATTCACTAGTAATCCCCTACGTGAGACAGTTGGAGCTGGAAAGGACCCCTGAAATCAAGGTAGTTTTATATCTTCGGAAAATGTTCAAACCCCCTTCCCACCCTTGCTTTTGCTAGGTGGAATTTTCCATATTTGGGCATGCCAAATATTCAGAGATCCTAAAGTCCTTACAAAATGCCATTCCCTAAGGCAGGGGTGAGCAAGTAAAGCCAATCTTAGCAACTCCCTGCTTTTGTAAATATATTATATTGAGATCCAGCCATACCCATTGTTTCCTGTCTTCTCTGGCCGCTTTCTTGCTCCCGTAAAGTCTTAGTTGTGACTGTGGGGACTCACTGGCCACAAAGCCCCAAATATTTACTATCTGGCTATTTACAGACTTTGCTGACTTCTCTGCCCTAAAGGAATACGCGTAGACCCCATTAATCTGTTAGGTGGATATTATTGGAAGTCCAGTGAGCTCTTTAAATTATCGGTATGATACTGATTTTTGCAAAAATAGTTCCAATCATGTGGTGCCCAGATTCGCAACTTTTCCCATTAACAGAAGTTATAAATCACCACATTTGGAGATGGTAAGAAGTAAAATCAGCTTGAAGAAGATTGGCCTATCATTTGTATTTTGAACTCCCCCAAGATGGTTATTTTGAGGTGGTTGGTGAAGAGGAGCACTAAGCAGCCACCGTCTTTCCCCTGGAGCCCTGCAGGTTTGTGCCCGCTGACCAGGCTGGGAGGTGGGGCAGGGAGGGGAGGGTCCTGAGTCACTCAGGGATTCACAGCAGCAGGGTTCTTATCTATAAATTCCAGAAAATGTTCCTGCTCTTTATGGTCTGGGAACCCTCTCCAATGGAGTAAAGATTGGGTTTGTGAAAGTGCTTTGCTACTTTTCTATCAATTTGGGGCTGCAGACTGAGAAAGAGCATCAGGAAGAGAAATCCGTTGTTTGATTTAATTCAGTCAAATCAGGACAGAGAATCTAGAAAAGACTTAGATTAGATTTCTTCAGGGCACATGCACGACTGCCTTTCCACGGTGAATAATACCTACTCCGGCCACGGGCTCCTCCTAGCATTTGTGAGATTTATGTTACATTCTTCTGTCCAAAGTGCTGAAGATGCTTGCTGGAGAAGTTTAAAGTTACTGCGGCAATTTCTTTTAGTTGCATAGTAAAGCAGTAGTGCCTTGTCTATGAGGTAGAGCTGTAAGTCCTACCTTAGATGTCTTGCTTAGAATTAATTCACTACTTACAGCCCACTGGCAGGTAAGTCGGGTTTGCCAGTTTATAGAACTGGTCAATTTTCTGTAGCTCTTCAAATACTACTGTGAAATCTTAAAGCCAATGGTGAAGGATTTTAGTTTAGTCATACAGTAAACCCAAAAATCCTGGGATAAATGCCGTACTCCTTATCTGTGCCTCATGGAAATGGATACATTTTCCATCTGTAGTTAGATAGACTAGCTTTTAGATCCCAACCATGTGACAAGGGAGAGCCCTTCACTCTGAAGAGGCCACAAAACACGGTTGCTGAAGAATCAGGTCATTATGACAGTGACACAGAGTGGGTTTTAGACAAACACACACAAGTAATTTTCTTCTTAAAGTGTTGAAAACAGCAGCAAAAGGTAGCCGTTTAATGGTAAAGAAATGGGACTCTTTTAGTATATAGAATGAAAAAGGCCCTGGAGCTGGTTAGTGTTTGTACCCAGTACCCAAGAAATACGCAGGCAAGGAGATGGTGAATTAAGACTTGGCACCATAAAGAGAAGAACAATTGCTTAATGCTCTTTGGAATGATATTCCTCTTCTTCAGGGTTGTGCTTTCCACTAGGAATTTGGTGTGGAGGTATTCTTGTGCATTTCCCAAATTCCCAAAAAAGAAATAAAGAAGTTTCAGTATTTCTGAGCAAAATAGGAGGCTGAGTAAAGAGTCATTACACATGGTTGGAAGCAGGTTATTTTCTATTTATGGAGAAAGAACACTAGAAGCAAAGCTTTAGATCAGCTGGGCAGGTTGAAAATATCTTCAGCCTTGTAGGAATTTCACAGCATCTCCTTCGGGTGATCTCATCTTGTCACATTTTAACGTTTTTGTTCTTCTCCAACTCTTTCTGCATATCCATTGCATAAGAGATTTTAACCACTCAGATGAATTACAGTCATTTTCTCCCCGGGGATGACAAACTTTCAACATTAGCCTTGGAAAAGGAAGGCAGTGTTTACCAATCCTTCTTTCCTTGTTTCTGGGGTTTAAAAGATCATTCCTGGCGAAGTTGTGTTCACCTCTGTCAGCATCTGTGACCTCAAAGACCAGATATTCTGCAGCCCCTACAGTTTGTAAGGTGCTTTTTTAACTGATTACCCAAAACTCAGTCGCCTATTTAGACAAAAGCCGGACGTATTAACTATAATAACTGCCAAACTTGCTGCCTTTCCATTTCTGTAAATGTCTGCAGCACAAGGACAAACTCTCTCCTCTGTGTGTACATTATCAAATGCTAAAAATAATGCAATTTAGTAACAAGTTTGATGTCCTTTATTCACGAGAAACAATCCGTGGAGTAGGGGAGGACAGTGCCTCACGAGCAGTTGGAGAATCTTCCCGAGGGATCCGGGGCAAGAGCAAGTTTTCCAGAGCCTCAGAAGAGGCACCTTGGGGGACACCTGGGTGGCTCAGTGGTTAAGCCTCTGTCTTCGGCTCCGGTTATGATCTCAGGGTCCTGGGATTGAGCCCCGCATAGGGCTCTCTGCTTAGCAGGGAACCTGCTTCCCCCTCTCCCTCTGCCCGCCTCTCTGACTACTTGTGATCTCTTTCTCTTTGTCAAATAAATAAAATCCTAAAAAAAAAAAAAAAGAAGAAGAAGAAGAAGAGGCATCTTGGGAACAGAGCATGATGGGTAAGAGGTCAGGGATTTCCTGATAAGGCCTGTAGGCACGACAAAGCAAGGTAAGCTAGTTAAAGCTGGGTTGGAGGATTGTGATTGGTATGTGGCAGGATTCCTGCACAGGTGTTTCCTGTAAGTGCAGGTGGACTTTAGTTTAGATTTGTGATGAGAGCCAGGCCACTGGGGTGGCCTCCATTTTGTGGGTCCCTGATATACTAATTAGCTTTATTGACATATATATACAATAATATAAATTCTTAGTGGGTATCAACTAGGTATGAAGCAGCGTTCTAAGTACTTACAGAATTTGAAGAATAAAGGTGGGTCAACATTGAGGCACAGGGAGCTATCTCACCACTCAGACCCAGATTACAGGTATGTTCTGTCTAGTTCACATACTGTTGTTTTAAATCAGACTCAGCTACGCGTTTGCTTTTAAAAGTTGAGAAACATCTCATGAGTCCCCAGAGACTGTGACTCCTCTTAGAAAACAGTGAAGTTTTGGCAAGACTGGACCCATATCCCTCCCCCGCACTCCACACCCCCCACATCCCCCCACCCCCCACCTGGCCTCACCAGTACCTGACTGTTGTCTTGCGCTGAGCTTAGCTCATTTGCTTCCAGGTAGTAATTTGAGCTGCTAACCCGTATATCAGGAAGGGACCAATGAAAGGGCATGGAATGAGAATGTGATGGGGCGAGGGTTTCCAGACAATGCGGCAAAGGGCTGGGTTTGGAAGTAGGTGGGCTCTGGAATCCAGCCACAGCATTTCAGCACCTGTAGCAGGGCAACAATGTCTGTCCTATTTAGTAGAGGGGGACACTTCTAAAAGCCTTTATTCTGCTGAATATCAGCAATATCCTAAAGGAAATAACCTTTCCTGCTTTTCCAAAATGGATTAATGTGGGCTTTCCATCCAGTTTTTACATAAATACAATTTGCAATAAAAGAAAATAAATAAAATTCCTTTCGAGGGAGTAAGGTAGAAGGAAAAGAGCATTATGTGGAAATATTGGAGGTTATTCTGCAATGAGGAATACTTGCAAAAGGAACTTAGGAGCCCCATTGGCAGCAGATGGTAGAACGTGGCCTGGTATATATTGCAAGTTCTGCGTGGCTCCCGGAGCATGTTAGTTTAATAGTGCTTCAAGTGGAAAAATCACAATTGACACTGTCAATTCATAAGGAACAAAGCACCAGAATCCACGGAGAAATTAGCTGCCCTGTGAGCACTCAGCTTCAAAAAAAACATGAATGCTTCACTGGAGGTGTGGATTTTCAAATTAATTCTTATTTGTGCTTCTCTGTTCTTTCCAACTTAGATGTCCTCATTTTAATGACACTGTTTTTTGGTTTTTTTTTTAAACAATAATAGGAATCAGTTTCAAGCACATTGTTTTTACCTCAAAATAATTGGATGGGTACACTCTAAGTAAAATTTCTTTATTTTGCATTTACAAAATATTACAGCCAATAAAATGAAACTCTAATGGTTTTTATTACCGAAAGAAAAATTAAATGTAATGTTCAATTAACTCTTTGAAAATTGTTAACTGTTACCTTAATGCATCTAATTCTGATTTCCATTAAATATACCTGTTGTTTTTGGACCACATGGGTTAAGGCCCCTCTGAGAGCCCCACCCCTTCAGAATCACAGGAAAGTCTCTACATTTTATTTTTCTTGTAAGAGGACTGTGTAAAAATATTTTTTGCCATTTTAGAGACTTGTCTGATTCTTATTTTAGTTTTTTTTTTTTTGTATTTTCATTAAAAAGAAAAAATACAGGTATTTATATATCTGGACTGCACGAAAACTCTCTAAACTTATTAAATTGTTCTTATTAAGAAGTCAGTTTAAATTGTCTTTCAGTTGATAATGAAGATGCCTAGCCATTCACCTCAATAAATAATTTCACGATATCAAGACTCTTTTTGTCAAGTTCTAGAGAATAGGCATTTTGTGATAATCTATAAAATTGAAAGACTTCTATTCAAAAATCACATACAATCATTTGCATTAGTTACAAGGTAGCACTAAAAGAATACCCATTAAATTATTTATATTTATTACTGTTTGAAAAATTGGTAATTTCGTATCTTCTCATATACAGCATTTTAACTGGCATTCTTTTCATGGCATGCAAAATGAGAATTAAGATCTTTTGATCTCACAGCATTATCCAAGTTTATAATTCTATATAATTATTGCATTGGACCATTAATATATTAGGAACATATGTATACATTTTATTTCTAACTTAACTGTAGAGTTATCTATGTAATTTATTATCTAAAAAAGAAAATAAAAATAAATGCCAAAGGAAAAAAAGAGAAAATCCTCAGTAGCCACTCAGCTTATAACCACAAAATGTTATAAGGTGATAAGACTCCCTAGAGCTTTGTGTTTACCCTCTTGGGTTTAATTGTATATCTCTGTTGATCAGAGCTTTTTCATTCAAAAAAGACCCTCTATGTATTTCAAAAACCTCACATGTTAAGTTCTGTCCCATTAGGTCCACCACTTGTATTTTTGATATGAAGACAAGGATGATCCAATTGCTCAATGTCTTCAGCTCATTAAAATTATGCATCAATGTGCTTAAAAAAAAAGATACAATAAAGCACAACTTGCAGAATCTCCCAAATGAGAAGATTATTTCTTAAATATTACTTGGCATTCTCTCCCTTGCTTTTAGAACAGCTAAATGAGGACAACTTGGATTCTATCCTAAAATATTATGCAATGGACTCCCTTTCACAGGTATGCAATAGGTTTGACATTTGATGATTACGGGACAGCTGGGAAGAAAGAATTCTGAACCATGTCTGCTCGTACTTAACTACCCTACGGCACTTTAATTCTTGTCCATCTTTTATTCTAGTAAAACTGTCACTGAACCAAAAGATCTATCTGTGTAAAGAACTCTGTACTGTCAAAAAGTAAAGCTACTTGGAGAAGCTTATGGGACTTGATGTCAGTTTTCTCCTTGAATTATAGTTATTTCACTAACTAGTTATCTTTTTCACATCTATTGTGACTAGAGAATGAGAAGTAGCAGCGATCTTTCTGCAATGCCATTTGTAAACGAAATTTATGTTATAGATTTGCATGCTAAGTGCTTCTCTGCAAGAGGAGCTCTCAAAGACAGCATGTTTATGCCACCATTTGTGTTTAAATCGGAATTCTAAAGCAGACCCAAGTTAAATATGAAGACAACCTTAGATCTTTGTCTTAAGTCAGATATGGATTGTTGACTTATTATCAGAGTTCTCTTTTTCTGGGTTTTTCCTTTGGGAGGCAGTTATTAGCCCCATAATCTGTGACCTTTTTTCATGAACTTCCTTATACTAACTTCGTAGTTTAAAAATTTCATTGTGTTTCGGCATTTTCATGAAAAGTATGTATTTAAAACTCATGATCAGTTCAAGTGATAAGATCCTGTGATTCAAAGGAGCTTCAGGAGAGCGTATATGAAGTTATACATACATACCTTGGAGTTATTTGATACAGGTCATTCTGGTCAGATAAATCGTAAGTGTCTTTGCTAGAACTTCTCATACATTTCTTCATTTAACACAGATATGCTGAGTGTACTGGGCACAGGCACCACTCTAAGATGTCGGGTACATGGGGTACAAAGAAAGCACCCGTGCAGGTGCTGTTCTTAAAGTGCTAAACTTCTGGGGGTGGGAAGAAAAGGCACAAATAAGAAGCTGGAGAACCAGACAGTACGAAGTCATAGATTTCAGTCCTACTTTTCTTTTCTTTGTTTTCTTTTTTTTTTAAAGATTTTATTTCTTTATTTGAGAGAGAGAGCTCTAGTGTGAGTAAGCATGGGGAGGGGGCAGAGGGAGAAGCAGACGCCCCACTGAGCAAGGAGCCAGAGGCAGAGTTAGATCCCAGGACCCCGAGATCATGACCTGAGTTGAAGGCAGACGTTTAAGCCACCCAGGTGCCCCACAGTCCTACTTTTCATGGTCCTTTTACTTCTCATTCTACCTCATCTGGGAAAGGGAATTAGATTATGTGACTTGCGTCTTTCACAGGACAAGAAGATTAAACTCACCACTTTCAGGGAGGGTCCAGGCAAGGAGCTCTGTGTGGGGGTGAGGGGGGTGGTGATCTCAAGAGTTCATCTCAGGAGCTCTGACACGCAGAGCTCTGTGTCACTGCTGGAGACTGCCGCCTGGCAGGACCCATCCCAGCACTAGCTTCATCTGCTTTAAAGAATCCCGATGGGAGTCTTTAAAAGAATTTTTAAAGTATCAAATTAAATCATAAACATTTTTTAAATAGAAAGGGAAGAAAAATAAAAAGATGAAATCCCTGCACTCTTCTTTTGCAACCTGATTCCTTCCCCAGAGGTAATTACTACCAACTCTACCAAATGCAAAACTGGCTTTGCATTATTCTGTCTGTATTCTACATAGTTGTATAAATAACTTCCTTTTATTCCCCCCATAAATTGGGTCAGAAAATATAGTAATCTGCAACTTTTTTTTTGCTTACTGGTTTTCTTAAAAGGATAAATAATTCAGATGTATATATAAAATATATATATAATGTATATCATAGAATATATAATGTAATATATATATTTCATAAATATCCATTATAAATTACATAAATATTCTAAAATATACAGATGAAAACCCTTCTTCAGTGTCTTTCTTCCCTTTATCTGCAACTCCCAGGAAACCAATTTTATATGAAATAATATAATATACTATCTTCTATAAGATACTATCATGATTGAATTGTTGCTGTTGTTAATTGCTATGGGTTGTGTTGTGTTCCCAGAAAAGCTGATGAGTGAAGTCAGTGTGTAAGAACTTCTTCCCCACTGTGTATAGACAGATGAGGTTCCACAAAAGGTTCTTCTTAAAAAGGAGTTTTTATTGACACAACTGTTTTCCTCCGGGCCACCCTCTAGAAATGTTGTGGAAAAAGAGGACGTAGTTCTGTCAACTTTTTCCTAGCTTTCTGTAGCAAAGAAGTATTTCAAGACATATTTGTAGCAATGCAGAAAAGGGAAATGATACAGTTGTCAGCTCTTTTTCCTTGTGCTGATGTTTTACTTTCTGTTTTACTTCTTGTTGTTTGTATTAGTGTTCATGTAGATTAGTACCAGGCTGAGTCGGTGGTATTCAGTATGAGAGGACTTTAATTTGCTAATAATGTGTTCTATAACATATTACTTTGGTGTTCTCTGAACTTTGCAGTTGTTGATGTCACAGCGTAAGAAAACACGTAGAAATCCCATTACAATAAATCTCATGTTATACTTTGGGATTTTCTGAGCTTTCAGATGTCTAAGCTTTCGAGCAGCTACTGGGGGTATCTATAAGTAAAAACTCAGTGCCTCTGTATTAGTCAGTGCTGTTCTGAGAAACAGAATCAGTAGGAAGTTCATACAAATACAGAGAGAGAGAAAGAGAGAGAGATTTTAAGGAATTGGCTTATATGATCATAAAGTGTGATGAGTACAAAATCTATAGGATAGGCTGGAAGACTGGCAATCCCGGGGGAATTGATATTGTGATTCCAGTCCAAAGACAGGTAGCAGAATTCTCTCTTCCTTAGGAGAGGTCAATCTTTCTTCTAATAAGGCATTCACCAGATTGGATGGAGTCACTCACATCATAGAGGTATTCTGCTTTACTCAAAATCTGACTTAAATGTTAATGTCATCTAGGGCGCCCAATTAAGGCTCAATCACTTAATTATCCAGGTCTTGATCTCAGGATGGTAAGTTCAAGCCCCATGTGGAATCTACTTTAAAAAAAAATAATAATGTCATTTAGAAAATACCTTCACAGAAATATCTAAAGTAATATTTAACCAGATATCTAGGTACTGTGACCTAGCCAAGTTGACATACAAAATTTACCGTCATAGCCTCTTTCTATAGGGAACATTTGTTCTTGTAACTTCGTATTATCAGATCCGAAAATTAGGTAATGTCACTTTTAAGAAAACTTTAAATGTGGCTATTGAAGTTAGCATACAAAATTAGTCAAATTGCTCAATTTGAGGAAAAAGTCCCTATAAAGCTGCCCAACTTCTGACACCAATTGCTGGTAATGAAGGAGTCCCCAAACTACCCACAGTTTCATTAATTCACTAGAAGGACTCAAGGGACTCACAGAAAGTTTATTATGTCATGATTGTTGAATATTGTAGAGAAGGGATAGAGAATAAAGTCAACCAAAGGAAGAGACACATAAGGACAGAATCTGGGAGCGGTCCTGATACAGAGTTCTGTGGTTTTCCTCTTCCCATTGAGTCATGAGTCACTGGTGGTATTACCTCCTCCTGACTGTGATGTATGACAGTATGCGCAGAGTATTTCCAACCATGGGATACTCGCCTGAGTTCAGTGTTCAGAGTGTTTACTGGGGTTTACATAAGTAAAACTGAATGGATGATTGCCCTCATGGTTGAATCCAGTCTGCAGGTCAACTGATACCTCATGATCCAAAGCCCACAACCTAAATCACATGATTGGTCTTTCTGACGGGGCAGCCTCCATCCTTTCTGACTTGGGCAGACTGTTGGGTATGGCCAGTCCTCACTCTAAACAAAGATTCTTCTCTAAAGATTCTAACTCTAAACAAAGATTATCCTTTCAGGTATGACATAGATTACCTCCCAAGGATGGAGACCTAACCTTTCTAGACAAGGTCACTTTTTTAGTGCAGATTTAGAAAATATGATCCCTTACTGTATGGAGACATGAAGAACCATGGAAAAGTTTTAAGGCAAGAAGATACTAAATAACCAAAGAAACATGGTAATGAAGAATTATCAAGCTAGGCAATTAAGTTTCCTGAGTTTCACTTACCAGATCTATAATATGAGAGTACTACATTACGTGAGATTTAAGGTTCTGTTGAAATTTTATGATCTGTGATTTTAAAAGCCCTGCAAAGATTGGAAAGATTTTTCCTTTCCAGTATCACAACTCCCTTTTAGTCAGTGAAAAATTCTAGACAACTTGTCTAGAGCTCGCTATTGGAATCTCACCTTCAAGCTTGAGGATCCTGAATGAACTTCAGAAGGAATTATTGTCAAGGACTTAATTTGCCTTTGCAAGTGTCTCTTTTAATGAACAAAGTCCACATCTCTCCCTCTTCCTTCCTACTCTACAGTGTTTTTTTTCCTCACTGTCTTATCCATCTTCACTAGATCACTGAAGAATGATACAATAATGAATTGGTATTAAAAAAAGGAGATAATTTTTCTCAATCTGACTTTCAATATTCCATTGTTGAGGTAAGAATATTTTTAATAAGCGTTTTCTAGCAATGTTAATTTTTAGGCAGAAAACTAAAAATGGCAGTGTCTCTGCAAACAATATACCTGCAAACAGCTGGATGTGACCTTAGTTGTCCAACTATCTCACCCCAAACAGAAGTCCCCTTTATGACAGTCTTTATGGGTGGTTGTCCATTTCCCACTGAATGTTCCTGTTGATAGGGAGCTCATAAAATTACCTGGTCATTTTACAGCAGCTCAAAAACTAGGGAATTTATTCATAATATTACAATAATTGCATTGGTTTATGTAAGATGCAACACGAATATAGGGACCATCACTAATTTTCTTTGTTTTGTTTTTGGTCAAATGACATTAGTAGAATTCTGTGGGCCCTCAGAAATTATTGAAGATTAGTGAATGAAGAAAAGTTATGCAAGCTTTTGCACTGATATGTTCAGAATGCCCTATTGATTATTTTCTGTTTATGACAACACATGTAATGACTTGTATTGTGCAAAGATTTTCTGTATTTATGTGAAGGATTCTGGGGGATAAATGGACTTCAATATGAAAGGATAGTCTCGGGTATAGGTAGAAAAAGCTATCACTTCAAGAGGTGTAAAAAGAGAAAAAGAAGTTTGATTTTATAGAACACTGTAAGATGGACCATTTGTCATATCTACTTCTAAAATGATGAAACGTTATAATGGAATCTATCTTGATATTAACTACCTTTCTCTTTTCCCAAGTATGTACAGCATGTTAGTGACATAAAATTAGAATAAACTATCCCAATAGCAAAATTTGGTTATCAATTATATTATTAGGTAGATATAGGGGAATAATGAAGCATACTACCAGATGTGAAAAATTTAAACAAAAATCCCATGGCTCTTGGTTGACTAGCTTCTAATCCATTTATCTTTCATAATGATCGGTTAGAATAATATTAAGTGCATATATACATAAGTTTTCATGGTAAACAAATTCAAATTAAAATTGACTTTTACAACAGATAGAAAATGTAGCTAAGTTCTAATATTCAGAAAATAATCATTGCATTATTTTATTTTTATGTTTTAACATTTAATTTTTATTTTTTATTAACATATAATGCATTATTTGTTTCAGGGGTACAGGTTTGTGAATCATCAGTCTTACCCAATTCACAGCACTTACCCTGCCCAATCAATGTCCATTACCCAGCCACCCCATCCTCCCACCCCCCATTTCATTATTTCATTTTTTATCTCATTATTTTAAATAGTCATTTAAAATGACTATTTAAATAACATTTAAAATATTATTTATTAATAAATAAATCAAATTTATTTATTTTAAATAGTCATTTAAAATGACCCATTTGGATATTTTGAGTCACTAAAACATTTAATGATCTAAATATTTGTAAAATTTTAAATAACAAGTAGTTTTCAGATTTTTTTCAGAATAATGTAGCAATTACCTAAATGTAGTAAAACTACCGTTTATGTGATATAGATATAAAATGTATCAAGAACCATACTAGAGCTATAGAAGACTTCAGATATTTTGAACACGTATACAAGACAAAGTAGAGTGAGTCTTCCTACCTCAGAGACCATCTCCTTCTAAAGGATCATAGATTCCATGTATCATCCCTTTCTTTTGTTTCTCTTTCCCAGTTGTCTATATAGTCACCTGAGTATATAGATAGATTTCTATACACAATGGGCCTTTTTGTACAGATGCTTATTTCGCCGAATAATATAACTTGGAGATATTTTCATAGTAGCACGCAGAAGTCTACTTCATTCTTTTCGGTAGAAGTGGTACTTTTATGTACCACTTCTATTTCCCTATGGGAAAATTTTATATGACGTTTGTTGTTACAAAAAGTATTGCAGGGAACATTCTTAAATACATCTATTTTTTTTTTCATTTTTGTGTTAAAATATGTGAAAAAGTGAGACACTTAAGTCACAGCTATGTGTCAGACTTTATTCTCAACCCTCATAGAGGAGTTTGTTGTGCCATTTTGGCTTTTTTATATTCCATAGATGCTTCCCTTTGTTTCCTGAAAGACCATCCTTTATTTTTCCCATTTGACAGTATCTCTTGCCCTGAGAGGCTCTTTACCAA
>CM053614.1:5944906-5968831 GCA_028646535.1 Procyon lotor
TTACTTATTTTTTTTAAAAAGATTTTATTTATTTGACACAGAGAGAGAGAGAGAGATCACAAGCAGGCAGAGAGGCAGGCAGGGGTGAGGGGAGCAGGCTCCCTGCTGAGCAGAGAGCCCCATGTGGGGCTCGATCCCAGGACCCTGAGATCATGACCTGAGCTGAAGGCAGAGGCTTTAACCCACTGAGCCACCCCAGGTGCCCCCAGTTTACTTATTTTTAAAAAAAGATTTTATATATTCATTTGAGAGAGAGAGAGGTAAAGAGAGCATGAGCACATGCACCCCCACATGAGCTAGGGGGAGGGGGAGAGGGAGAAGCTGACTCCACACTGAGCACTGTGCAGGGAGCCAATCTCGGGGAGGAGGGAGGTGGCTCAATCCCAGGACCCTGGGATCATGACCCAAGCTGAAAGCAGATGACATTCAAGCAACTAAGCCACCCAGGACCCCCTTAGCTCACTTATTTTTATTTATCTCTGCCATCAGCTCTGTTACCTGTCTAGTCTCTGCTCATATCAACTGAAAAATGAGACATACTTTTTAGCCCCTGTCTGCCCTACTGTCTAGGAAATAAATACAACCCTCTCTCCTTTTTTATTTCCAGCTTTATTGAGGCATAATTGACAAATAAAATTGTAAGATGCATGGAGTGTACATCGGGGTGCTGTGCTGTGTGTACAGATTGTGAAAGGCTTGCCCCCCTCCAATCCATCCACACATCCATCACCAGTTCCCATTTTGTGTGTGTTGAGAGAACATTTAACTTCTACTTTCTTACCAAATTTCAATTATGTAATACAGTGTTATCAACTCCAGTTACCACGTTATACTTTAGACTCTCAGACCTTATCCATCTTACAGCTGAAAGTTTGTACACTTTTACCCACCTGTCCCTATCTCCCCCACCCCGCCCGCTGTATTTATCAACCCCCTCTCCTTTTATTCTCTAAAGTGAATTCTAGCTGCTATCCCGGTAGCATGTGGAATGTACATGCAACATTAGGACAGTTATCTAGACTCAAGAAACTGCGAAATGGTATTATTCAAAGTCACCCCACGTATGCAGTAAAATTTAAATGGTACTGTTTGTTCTTCATCTGTAACTTTCTTCCTTACTTCTCTTAAATGTTTCTTTGGAAGGCTTTCTGGTCTGTTTGTCACCAATTAACCTCAAATGATATTAAGACTCTGAAACCATTGCACATATTTTGGTTAGTGTAGGTTCACTGTTGGTTCAAATAGGATTCTCAGTTTTTTGGAATCTGCTGGTCACTCTTTGTGTAGAGAGAATTCCTTATCAATCCAAGACTTTTCAATCCAGTCCTGCAAAATTACTCAGATTCTTGTGCCCTACAGCTCCCAAGACTTCAGTCCTTTGAACTCCTTATATTATCTTCTGCCCATTTTTCTATGTCCTATTAGGGTTTCTGAGGGTGCAATCAAGAAGTATTTGTTAAAGCTAGTCCTACCCATATATGATACTCACATCATTTCCTTATGATTCAAAGCCTGTTATGTCATAGATCTTAAAAGAAACAATCCCAGAATCCCACTCTCTGTGTTTCATTTGAACTTTTACTGACTCTTCTCAGCTGCTTTGCAGAACTGGAAAATTCCTTTGCAAAAATTATATCCCTGTTAGATCTCACACTAAATTTCACTTGATAGTTGTGATATCCTTAGTTCTAACTTACTGAACCAAGCAACATTTAAAACAACTTAAATATATGAATATCCAAGCCTTCTCTTCATCAGGTTATCATGTCTGTCAATTTAATCCAGCCTAATATGATTTACTACCAGAAACAATGGGAAAGAAGAAAGCCTGCCATTGAAAAAAAAAAAGCAATCCAGGGAAAAATATTAAGAGTTCATTTCTTGACCCCCAACATCCTCTCGATTTATATTTTTTACTAGAACAGTCTTTCTCTAATTACCTTACGAAGTAAATGCACCACACTCTGCTTCCATTTGCCTTCTGCAAGTTCTGTTCTTGAACAGCTGAGACTTGTGGCAATGTGGGCCATCCTGGACTGAGAAAATGATTGGTTCAGTGGTACAGGAGGAAGGTCTGCCTGAGGAACCAGACCTGGGGCAGGGAAGACGTAAAGAATGAGATCTCTCTTGCTGGAACTAGAATTTTCTCTTCTGGTCTCTCCTAGAACTGCAGCTGACTGACCACCCGGTGTTTCCCAGAAAGTCAACGTGAGTTTTATGACTCATGCTATTTCAACAATAGTGGTATAATTAAGAGATAACATATTTCTCTTCTTAGTTAAGTAAATCCAAAATAGAATAAAATTGGAAGGAAAGTGTGCTCTGCCACACACACAATAACAACCAATGAACAAGTGACTAGAAAATGTATATTTAGAGGAAAAAAACTGTTGATGGAATTCTGTCTATCTATGTAATTGCGAAACTATAGAAAATAGAAATCCTGAGGCACCTGGGTGGCTCAGTTGGTTATGTGTCTCCTTCGGCTCAGGTCATGATCCTGGAACCACAGGATCGAGTCCCATGTCAGGCTCCCAGCTAAGTGGGAAATCTGTTTCTTCCTTTCCCTCTGCCTTTCTGCATTTGTGCTCTCTCTCTCAAATAAATGAATAAAATCTTTAAAAAAAAAAAAGAAAATAGAAATCCTGTTATCTTTTAAGTTAAATCATAATGCAAATATTTTAAGAAGAAATATTTTCTAAGATTTTGAATTCATGAGGCAAAAACTATTTCCAGCCTCCCTCTGTCCTGGTTGGATCCAAAGTCTCCAAAGTTTAAAAAGCCAAATGTTTCTTCAAAGTAACCACCGTTGACTTTTTATAGAGTCCCATCTAACTTATTCTCTAGAGAGACAGGCATAAATGTTCAGAAAATACAAAATGTGTTTAGACCCACCTTCTTCTCCGTCCAGAGATAGGAGATATTTCTCCCTTGTGGACTCTTTTATCAAAGTATGTTTAAGCTTCAGCTTTTAGATTCAGAGAAAAATGCAATGTAAGATTCTAGTGCGTTAAATAATAAGCATGTGAAATTATTCTTGGCATTCTGCTTGATAAAATGTCTAAGTTATTCCAATCTGCCCTCCAATTTTCTTGTCTTTCCCTTTGGTGACTTGTTTTCTCTAACAGCAGATTATTTCTATTTCTATACTTACAAGGCTAGTGTAATACTTCCTTATACTGATACTGGATATTAACGAGGGAGGGAGGATATGTCCAGCTATTTTGAAAATATTAGTTCCACAATTACTCAAGAAATTGGGCACATGGGGAGTGTAGATACTCACAACAAATAATCCTGAAACTGCACAGCGTGGTCATTAGCAGCAAGCTCTTCCCTCCTCATTTTTCAAGACAGTTCTCACATGTAGCCAACTTTCATTTGAACCTGACTCATACTGTGGCCCTGTTGGGTTAATTGACCTTAATGCTTCAGATTCTTATACATTAAAATAACAAATAGCCCTTTGAATGACATCTAGGCAGTAGGAATGACAGGCAATCAACAATATCCTCAGGAATGACACGGATCTACAGTATGTGAAATGCCCGAGGATCATTGCTGTCATGAGTAAATGTCGTACATGTTGCCTCTAGGAAATATATTTATGTAAATCTACGAAAGAGTCTACTGACAAGTAGCAGAAGAGTCGAGGCCTGACAATGACATGTGGACGAGTGTACACCAGTCAAGAGAAAATGGATCTGAAATCCATGTCAAATGTTATTAAAGCCATGGGGTCTAAAATTTTCAAAGAAGCCGCTCTGCAGTCAGCTTCAAGTAATACTCCATCTACATATTGTAATTAGCGAGTAAAATCATAAAGGTCAAATAAAGGTTCAAAGGTCCCATTATTTAAAGTCCAATTAGGAATAGTGAGAAATAATGTACTGCATGAATCAAAAAGGCTGCCATACACAGAGAAACTTCTGAAAAGTAGATTGCTATGTTTCTTAGATAAGAATTAGGAAACCTGGGGCACCTGGGTGGCTCAGTCCTTTAGTCTGCCTTTGGCTCAGGTCATGATCTCAGGGTCCCGGGGTCAAGTCCCACATTGGGCTCCCTGCTCAGCGGGGAGTCTGCTTCTTCCCTTGCACCTCCTCTCACTCTGCCCATTTCTCTCTCTCAAATAAATAAATAAAATCTTTAAAAAAAAGAATTAAAAAACTTATTTTCTTACTAATGTATCCAAGGAATAACATGCAAATTAAAATGTTATCACTTTCAGGCAAATAAATCTTTATTTTCTGTTTTATACTCACAAATTCTAGTTATCTATCAAATGCTTAAAAAAGTATGTATTTTTTTCTGCCAGTACAGAATCATTTCCAGAATTTAAGATAAAAATGTTTTTGCAATAATTACGCTACCTGTATTTCAACAGCATTGCTATTATTGCATTAGTTCCACAAAACATTTTAACTGATTCCATTTTTCACACAGAAAAAAAAGTTCATTTTCTTATAATTGCCTAATCAAGTAAACTCTAATTGCAATATTCTGTGAGTACCTTTGATAATGCTTTATAATTCTAACCTAGAATTAATGATTTGGTAGTACTAATTAAACTTAGAAAATAAAACTACATGGTTTATTTAAAAAAAAAAAACTTAACAGATGCTGTGTTTTCTAGCTTAATATCATATTTTAAAATATATAAACTTAAAATGTTGATTTACATGAAACACTGGAAAAATGAAGTATGCAATTCAGGAAAATTGTTGAAATGCTACAATTAAAATATTAATAAGATATATAGAGACAGAGACAGAAAGGAAAAACATAATATTTTATGAAATATGTTTTTAAAATTCAACAAGATAAGGAAACTGACTAGACAGGCATTATTTTCTCAGAAATCTGAACAGTAAAAATGTCATTTAACACATATTATATAGGATTAACATGTAGGAAGAAATGATCTATCAGATGCCAGGTCAAGCATGGAAGAAGAGAAGTACATTAATTGAAGATTAAGGATTTACACTGTGCAAAGGACACTCAGGAACCTAATCTCATGCAAATTTGCAACAATTCTAGACATGAAGATATTCTCCATTTACAGACTAACAACTTAAAATCTCCTAGGAAGATTTCCCTGACTAATGCACTCTAAATTTTCCTTTCTCAGATATTCATTCTTGCTCTTTGCTTGTAGATAAAGCTATCTATCTGTCTGTCTATCTATCTATCTATCTATCTATCTATCTATCTATCTATCTATCATCTGCCTAGCTAGTTATCACTGCTCTGTTACATGGACCATTTACGGCTGCGATGCTACTTTTGAATTATCAATATAGGTATTTACACTGAATGCAACTTTTAGCTGAATTGATATTTATTTTTATCAATCTAATATGATTTAGAATATCAGCTCTGAAATTAAAGGCACTGTTCAATTCATTCTCTATAGCAATACTTTCAAACTGTGATCTGTTAAATATTTAGTGCCTGTTTGTAAGACTGACAAAAATGAGGAAGAAATTATTAGGCTCCACTTGCCCCTTTCTCTCCAATAGAAAGCTATAAGAAGAGACTACTTAGCATGCTCATGCATTGAACACATACTGGGTACAAAGCAATGCCTTCTAACTAGGGTGTATATTCATAAAACATAACAAAACCAAAAAAAACCCAAAACAACCAACATAACAAAATCCTTGCCCTTCCCTCTGAATGTGATGAGGTAGTTAAAACTCTTACATTGGACCCCTTAGGTTTGAATGTCATCTCTCTCTCCCACTTAATAGCCTTGTGCCTCAGATTTCTTTCATTATAAAATAGAGGTAATGCAAGTACCTACCTCCAGAGGTCACTGTGTGGTACAACCACAGCTCTTTAGCTCTTTTCAGTGCATAAAATACTAAAAGAGTTCCAGACATACAACAGCTAGTACTTTAGTACTTTATCTCTTTTAGTGTTCATATATCAGTTATATGAATATAAATTATAATAAATAACCTTCGAATACTCTTAGTTTACCTTTAAATAATACCTCATAATTATAATACCTAATAATAAATAACAATACCTCATAAATTCACTGAACCTTTCATGAAAGCATATATTAAGCATCTTTCTGTGCCAGACCCAAGTCATGCATTGGACTTGCAGAGTAATAAGCAATATTCATTTTATTACAGAGAAAGACTCTCTAATTATATTTTTTGAATGTGGGAATTAATCTTGCTCTGGATTGAATACTAAAGGATAGATTGAGATTCTTCTTCACAATCCAATCCAATTACCATTATTGTTTATAAGTTCTCAGGACTTGTCTTATCCTCCATGTATCTTTTAGTCTGGTATAACATTATTTAAAAACTAGCATTTAGTGATATGTTCCCCCTGGAATATGTTTATTCCAGGGCTATTTTAATAGCAAATCTCTGCTTTTCTTTCCTTTACTTAGGTAATCAAGATGTAATTTAAGATAAGTTTATCTACACCTGACTCATCAATGAAATGCCATCCAATTGCCCATGGCAATCCACATGTAGGACAAACCCTGGCAGTAAATCTCATTTCTCCAAACACAAATTGCCAAGGGTCAGCCAGACTGACTCAGGCACATCTATCAACTCTTTTGAATAAAGCAACAGTAACCAGGCTTTAAAAAGATACAAAAGAAAAGTCATTTATTGACAAATGTATCATAGAATACTTGTTAACAATAAAATGTGCTCCTTTGTAAGCAAATGTAACATTAAAAGGAGACTGCCACTGAATGTATATACGTCTTTGTATAAAAACTACAGACAATGTACATGTATACTTAGGTTTATGACTCTTAAGTGTTCTGTCTTTAAATGTCTATTTTATTTAGTAAATATTCATGTGTTAGTCATCCAAAAAATTTTTATATAAGGCTATTCAGAAAAAAAAATTAAATGGCATTGCTGATCAGCCACATCCATGCAGAAATATTCTAGAGAAGTGGGCAAGATTCAGGAGATAAACTAAACTCATGGCACCCCTCTGTGCGTCTTTCAGCCCCATGGGGAGACCTAGCCGCCACAGGCTGAATTGTGGTAGGGCGGCTCCAATAAGGAATCCCAAAGTAAGTAGATGCTCTTCTAGGTCTGGATCAGCAAATTAGGCACCAAATGATGTAAATGACAATCCTGACTCCTTCCCATTGACTGGCCCTATTATCTCTTTCAAAACCTAAAAAAAGAAGACACCTTCATGACCATACTGAGGTTTGGTTTACCAAGACCTCTAACACAAAGAAAAATCTCCCAAATCGGTATAAATGTCTCTTTCAGGTGGATTTATTTATTCCTTTATTTTGCTACTCCAAGTTGGAATGAAGCATCTATGATATCATACCTAACACTCGTCAAGGAGTGAAGATTATAAATAAGTCATTATGTTTCCAAAGGTGAAGATACTAAAGAAGTTTGCACTGGAAAAGCACTTCAATAGCAAATTTATAAGCACCTGAATATCATCTGCCTTGTATAAGTATTATTATCCTATATCCTTGACATAAGCCATTGTGTGGAAAAAATCCAACAGCATACACATGTTATCAGTTAGAAGGTAATTGCAAAAAAGCAATGTTTTCTCTTTATTTAGTTTAAGCTCTGTTGTTTGGATGTCTTGAAGGTGAGCCAAACAGGTCACCTGCTTGTCATTTCTCTGGGTACCATGTTTGCCAGCAATGTTGGACACTTTCCTCCCTTTTCCTCAACTGAACCTCCAATAGTTTTGCAAAACCTTGTCTGAGTGCAAGTGATTACTGAGCATTTGCTTTCTTTCAAAAGAAGATTTGAAGATGATTGGAAATCCTAGCTGGAGGGAATTTTTAAAGATCCTCTGGATAGAGGCACAATTAGTCTAGCCCCCTACCTAAATGCTTTCCAAAGTCATTCCTTCTTCAGGAGATAAGGTCAGCACTGAAAACCACACTTCTAGACAATATTTAAAAAATCCTCTAAAATCAGACAGAAAAGCAGGGGGGAACCCCCTCATCATTATGTTATATTTGAGCTTAATTAAGTAAAAGAAATATTAATCATTAATCATCCAAGAAAGGTTCAACTTATTCAGAATGAACACTCAAGAGTAATCTAAGTTGACACAAATCTCTAACATTTTCTCAAGTATCTGAAATTCCTAATTTCTATCTCTATGCTTTCAAATCAAAATGGAGCAGCTTTTATCAGAGGGGTAAACATGGATTTAGTTTTGATCCAAGACTTAGAGATCAATTTATTGTGATCATTTTTTAAATACCTTATGTCATGATAATGTATATTCTAGATTTCTCGACTTTTTGTTTGTGAACCATCTCTCCTTCCTTATACTTCTCAATGATTCGATAATGATGAAAACAATAACCAAAAAAAAAAAAAAGTCAGAGGAGCAGAACATACATTTCTCCAAAGAGGACATATAGATGGTCAACAGACATATGAAAAAATGCTCAGCATCACTCATCATCGGGGAAATGCAAATCAAAACCACAATGAGTATTACCTTACAACTGTCAGAATGGTTAAAATTGAAAAGACAAGAAACAGGCATTGGTGAGGATATGGAGAAAAAGGAACTCTCATGTACTGTTGGTGGGAATGCAAACTGGTATAGCCACTGTGGAAAACAGTATGGAGGTTCTCTAAAAAATTAAAAATAGATTTACCAATGATCCAGTAATTCCACTACTTTACCCAAAGAAAATGAAAACACTAATTCAAAAGGATATATGCATGCCTATATTTATTGCACCATTATTTACAATAGCTAAAATATGGAAGCAGCCTAATGTCCATCCATAAATGAATGGATAAGGAAGAAAAGAAGAAGTCATGTGTCCACACACACACACACACACACACACACACACACACACACACCCTGGCATATTACTCGGTCATTAAAAAAAAAAAAAAAAAGAATGGCACCTTGCCTTCTGTAACAACTGTACAGACCTGGAGTGTATAACGCTCAGTGAATTAAATCAGTCAGAGAAAGAGAATGCCATAGGATTTTCTCATATGTGTAATTTAATAAACAAGTGCACAAACAGAAAAAAAAAAAAAAGTACAACCAAAAACCAGACTCTTAAATATAGAAAAAAAATTGGTGGATACCAGTAGGGAAAAAGGTTGAGGGGTGGGTATTAAGAGTATTAAGTAAAGTGGTTATGAAGGGTATTAAGAGTATACTTATCCTGATAAGCCCTGAGAAATGCACAGAGGTGCTGAATAAGTATATTGTATACTTAAAACTAATATAAAACTGTATGTTAATGCTTCAATAAAATAGTAACAAAATAATGGTAAATATTAAAATTTATTAAGTGATTAACATGTATTCTTTGGTTCTCATTATAATGCTATAAAACACACCCAATTATTATTATCATTTAAAAGTTGACAATAATGAAGCTCAGGGGTATACACTAAAGTAGATTTTATCCCCAGGATTCAAAAGCAGATAGATGAGTAGCCAAAACACTCAAAATATCCAAGCGCTAATGATGTTTGTCAGGTTGTGTTGGGCATGCATCATAAAAGCAAATCTTCTTCCTAAAGAGCTCCAGTGGACTTTAAGATACAAGAAAGAAACTTTGTGTGACATTAGTTATACACCCCAGAAACTGTTCCTCACCCCATATTTTTCTGAGATCAATTAAGAAGTGCACATTGCATTTACTTGTCATGTCTTCTTTTTTCTTCTTTTTTTATTTTATTTTTTTTTAAGGATGCCCATGCATCCTTTTTTAAGGATGCTCCATGCCCAGCATGGAGCCCAATATGGGGCTCGAACTCCCGACCCTAAGATCAAGAACTAAGCTGAGATTAAGAGTTGGACACTTACTCGTCTGAGCCACCCAGGTGCCAGTCTTGTCTTCTTAATTCTAGAACAGGCCTAATCCATCAAAATGTTGTGTTTTGTTTTTTTTTTTAATCTCATAACTGACATATTTGAAGAGTCTGGCTGTTATTTTGTAGAATTTGTTGAAATCTGCATGTGTATGATTGTTTCTTTGTTGTAAGATCTAGGTCATACACTGATGCTTTGTAAATCCTCATTGGGTCTCACAGAGGGTGAGACCTGATGGTATCAGGTCTCAGGTCTCAGGGTGCTCTATTATTAGTGATGATCACTCAGTTAATGTAGCAATCTACTTTCTTATACATTATACTTACAACTAAACTAAACAAAAACCAATAGGAAATGCAGGTGTATAATGTGAAAGACAGAAACCAGAACATAAGGGGAAAAAAAGCACAGAAAAAAATACAAAGATCATAAAATGATAAGGCTTTTAATAATGTCAAAGAAATTGAGAAACATTACATCTATGAAAAATCAAACAGATGCTATAAAAAGAAAGAATAAGAGAGTGTTCTTATGCTAAACTGAAAATTGTAACATTTAAAATTAAAAATAAAAAGTTGAGATGAACCAGATAAGAAATCTGAGGGATATTTCCAGAAAAGAAAGCAGAAAGACACAAATAGAAAATAGGACAAGGGCACCTGGGTGGCTCAGTTAGTTAAGTGACTGCCTTCAGCTTAGGTCATGATCCTTGAGTCTGAGAATTGAGTCCTGCATCGGGCTCCCTGCTCAGCAGGGAGTTTGCTTCTCCCTCTGATGCTCCCCCCTCTCCTGCTCTCTCTCTCTTTCTCTCAAGCAAATAAAATCTTAAAAAAAAAAAGAAAAAGAAAACAGGACAGAAAAAATAATTGAGTTGTGTATTGATTCAGGAATTCTAGAAAGAGAGAATTAAAAGGATGATGTTATATAGAAAAAGTGAAAAAAAAAGGATAATGAATATGATATTGGCATGAAAACAGTAATTCAAAAACATTTACTAGAACTGAAAAATATCACCTTCTAGGATGGAAGCAAAAAATAGACATTGCCTTGCTTCCAATGACTGTTTCATATTCCAGTCAGAAACACACACACACACACTCACTCTCTCCCTCTCTCTCTCTCCCACACACACACACACACACACACACACACACACACACACTGAGATAAACCTAAAATAATGGGGTTGTCCTAATTGGTTCTTGACTATTTCCCATACCTTGATCCCTAATAAAAAATAGTATATATATAGCAAGAATGCCTGATTTTTGCTATACTGATGTCTGAAAATAATCATATGATAATCATGTGAGAAAGTTGCTGTTTTTCTACCATGGACAGATGAATTTAACCTAGTAATCTGCATATTTCACAAGTTTTGCTGTTGTTGTTTGTTTTGTTTTGTATTTTAAAACATGTTTTTTTTGGGGGAGGTGCCTGGCTGGTTCTGTTGGTGGGGCATATGACTCTTGGTCTCGGTGTTATAGGTTTGAGCCCCATGTTGGAGATTACCTAAAAATAAAACCTTTAAAACATGTTTGTTTGTTTTCTATTTGGCAAGAAAGTTCTTCTGAAGTCTGACTCCCCTAAACTCTATGTGACTTCTTTCCTTGCTGAGATACTGCTCTCTGTGTCTCCTTTGAACTACAGAATGACAGGAGCCATACATACATATATACAATCACATAATTTTAAAAACCACAGATCCAAAGAAGATACTGTAAGCTTTCAGATAACTCAGAAACATATACGCAAGTAACTTAACAGGATCAGAAATCAAAGTGGAATAGGATATCTCAAAAATAAGATGCTAGATGACTGCAGAATACCTTTAGTACTCTGAGAGAAAAGTATATTCCCCCTGGACATCTAATTAGTCAAATTAACTGAGAATACAGGTAAACCCAAGGCATTATTGAAAGACAAGTCTCATAATTTGTCCCCCATATGATCTTTCTCAGGAAACTCACAAGGTACTCCACCAAAATGAGAAATTAAAAGAATCAGGAACAGGTGCCAAGACACAGGAGACCTCATATACGCACAAGGAGAAGAAAGCTCACAGCCGGATGGAAAAATGAAGTCCTGTCAATTGTGCAGTTGGCTTGGGAACAACCAGTCAATTTTTTAACACACTGCACAAGAATTCAGGAGCCTTGTCTTCAAGAAGTAAGGAAGAAACCAACAAGAAAACAGATCACTTCAAGAGTCTGACCATTCATCCTAGAAAAAAATGATACATTATTAGGAATACTAGCATCCCCTTCCAAGGGCTACCCACACAGAGGAGCCGGAGAAGATAAAAAAGAAGATGAAAAACAAAGGCAAAAACATGGTAAACACCTCCTGAGGTCAAAGGCTGTTCTAAGCTTGTTTCATGAGTCTCATGGGGCAGACGACAGCTGACCGGGTTGTGAGACAAGAATCTTATCTGCTCATGTCTTCCTAATTGTCTTGGGCAGAAAATTTCTGCTGTAATTATGACATCTGGTCAGGTGTCTTAGGAATAAGATCAGAGAAGCCTTAGAGTCCCAGAAGCCTCCTTGTGAGAAACTGAGGAAAACATGTGGGGGTTACTCCTCATCTTTCTCAAAGAGCAAGGGCTGGTGACTTAAAACCCAAGGAATGCTCCCTTCCTATTCTGCTTTCCTAAAGAGCAAAGGGTGAATGAAGTCTTGACTTAGAAGTGCTTTGGTGGGTCTCTGGGTTCTCCACCTTAAGGGCATTCATCCTCCACATGGTGAGTTCTTGAAAATAAACAGGGACCCAGGTCTTGCCATCTTGTCCTCCAAAGCCCGACCTAGCAGCCCCTCACTGCGGGGGACAAGCATATGACATGGGAAGGACACACTTTCAGAAGGAAATAGCGAATTGGGTCACAGACATCCTGAATACGATCATTTTCAGAATGAGCTTATGGTTCTCTTGGAAATATTGGAGAAGGACTAACAACACAGAGAAAATAAGGCAACTGTGAAAATGAGGCAATTATTAACACTTCAAGAAAGCAAACAGTTAAAAAAGACGAAACATAAAATTACAGTACTCTGTGTGGTTCAACTTTAAATGATAAATGGTTTTGTAATGGTTTTACAATCAAAGTAATGTGAGCAGTGAAAACTGATTTAACCAAAACTTTTGGCATGTTCTATGATGGAATAAAGGGGTCACAGGAAGGATGCATTTTTGTGAGAACAGGCAGTAGGGTAGGAAATATATATATATATATATATGAGCAATACTAGCTCATATATAGTATATATATATGAGCAATACTATATATATATATATATATATATATATATATATGAGCAATACTAGTAAAACTATTCCACTTATTAACATAAGAGTAAACTCCAGAAAAAAACAGCTAAGAAAGTGAAAGCTATTGCCCGGTGGAGCAGGATATACATTACAGGGAAGGAAGAGGTGGGAAGTCTGTACTTCTCTATAAGCCTGATTGTAGTGATACTTGATACTTGATTTTTAAACTACCTATATGTGATATGTTGATAAAAATAAAAATTCAAGAAAGATATAGCAATAGTTCATCTACTCCCTGGAAAGTGGTTCGTTTTATTTTATTTTTTTTGTCTTAAGAAGCTAAAATACAGTGACGGCTTACTATAGAGATTTCACCTGAAGAAGTACAGAGTTGCAAAAGAAAAAAAAAAAAAGCCCATAGTTGTGTTTTAGAAAATACATTTTTGCAACAGAAAGAAAACTATTTTAACTCTTATCTCAAAAAACAGGCTGCTCAGAAACCTCAAGGAAGTGGTCACTAGTGGAATTTCTACCCTTTTGGCTCTCAGCTGACTAGAAAGCAGAAAAACAAAGGCATCCCAGTCTTAAGCACAGAAGAGCAGTCCCAATGAATCTCCCCATCTTAAGCCGGAAAAAAGACGACGAGGCTTGAGTTTCAACTGCCTTTTAATTTTCTTTCATGTTTGAAATGACGGTACTTAGGCATGAGATACAATGTGAACGGATTGTCCATAGCTGAGTTATAAACCAACATTCATATGTGTAACTTTAATGGCATATTTGTTTCCTAGGTTTTTTAGTTATTAGGGGTTCTTTTTGTTCATTTATTTATTTATTAATTGATTTAATTTTTTTTTATTGTTTTACTCATTTGTTTGACAGATATAAAGAAATCACAAGCAGGCAGAGGCAGGCAGAGGGGATGGGGGGAAGCAGGCTCCCCGCTGAGCAGAGAGCCTGATGCGGGGCTCAATCCCAGGTCCCTGAGATCATGACCTGAGCTGAAGGCAGAGGCTTTAACCCACTGACCCACCCAGGCGCCCCTAGTTATTAGTTTTAAAAGCAAGATGAGACCAAGATCATTTCCTGGGGCAGCATCACCCAAGCACCTAACCCTCTACACGCAGAACCAATGTAGGGAAAGAAGTTTGATTCTAACAAAAGAAGTTACAAATAATTGAAATTGATAGAATTAAGAAATTTTAGAGCTAGAAAGAACCCAAGAGATGGAAGAATGGAAAGGAAATGGATAAAAGGGACTCGATGTAATATAAAGGTACCATATGAATAGTCCCAATGAAATTTGAGTTGAGTTCAGTTGAACAATGTCCATGGACAATCTTTGTTCTAGAGACTGCTGGAACAGATGCTTTCTCATTCACCCCATGTACTGAAGGCCAGCTGTGTGTCTGGCTGGCTCCAAACAGTGGGGATAAAACAGTGAACCAAATAAACATATTTCCTGCCTCCAGTGATTAATATGGTCAATCAGGCAAGTAAACAAATTATTAAAGTATGATGGGAGGGGCCCCTGGGTGGCTCAGTGGGTTAAAGCCTCTGCCTTCAGCTCAGGTCATGATCTCAGGGTCCTGGGATTGAGCCCCACATCGGGCTCTCTGCTCAGCAGGGAGTCTGCTTCTGCCTCTCCACCTCTCTGCCTACTCGTGATCTCTCTATCAAATAAATAAATAAAATCTTAAAAAATAAATAAATAAAGTATGATGGGATTATAGTAGGGGAAGGAAAATTTGCTCTGTGAGTACATGGAAAAGAGCTTAACGCGATCAAGGCATCAGGGAACTCTCCTAAAGGTTGAAAGGCATTGACCATGATTTAGCGTAATTCCTGGGTTAATCTAATAATTTCAGCCCAACTAGGTTGTTTGCCTGAGGAATTAATATAAGTGTAATTTTTTTGCCATTCAAGTTAGCTATGTTTCCAGCAGCATTTTGCTTAATAATAAAGAAACCAAAAGGAAACAATTTTATCTACATTACAATTTTATCTAAATCTACAAAGGATTATGCAATGACAGTGGACTCAAAAGAACACAGGGAATCAAGGCCTCTTGGTTCATGTGCAAAGTTTAATCTACAGAGTACACTAAACGCTGAAGGGGGAAAAGTAGCTCAAAATGAAATTTGAAGAAATATATTTAATAAACCACAACTTATAAGTCCATTTATAAGTACTTATTGTCTTTTTGATGACTAGGAAAGGGGAAAAGCGCCATATTCCTTCAGCTCGGTTTATGCTTCTCATTTCATGACATACCGGATGTCTTCACTGCTTGATTAAATGTTTCAAGCTGAGAGTCTCGTGCTCCATTGAGCTTTATATTTCAATAAGCAGAAATAATTTTTGTACGGCGATAGTTCTAACAATAAGAGTAGATTTAGAATGGCTTTAACTGTGCAAATTATCCTGAGAAAAGAGCACACAATTAACTTTATACATCACATTGCATTGTTTCTTCTTCTTCTTCTTCTTCTTTTTTTTTTTTTTTTCTGATGTATTTCCTTGGATATTTTTGTTAGAGAAGCTCAGTGAATTTCAGAGGTTCCTGTTTATTGCTTTTTCCGCAGGGCACTTTGGATGCTCAGAGTCTCACTTTGGCCCATCTGGTGCAAACCATCTGAGAGCGAACCAGAGTTTTCTAGGAAATCAGTGATGCTCCTTTCCACTGCAACTAACAAATGGGCTGGAGATGGAGTTGTCTATTCTTTGAGAAAGAAAAACCTGAATTCACAGATACCTTCAATGCAACCCAAAATCTTGAGGAAGCTAAGAGATAATGAAGCAATGGATTATGACTCCTAGATATAGCTTTTCCCGACAGCTTCATAGAATATGAAATTTAACATAAACAAAGCTATCCTCCAAATGCTGGATGAGGTTTAATCCAGAATGTCTAAGCTCAGAATTTATCAAAGGCGATGGAATTTATAAAAAGGAAGAAAAATGAAGACAATAAGTAGTATACCAACTTATCTTAGCATGAAACAATGGGAAATTGATAATAAGAGTGAAGTTTGAAATTAATCATTTGGTAGACCAGGTCCATTGATGTCACACTCAAAAATGAATATTCATCAAAAAATATCCTGCACTTTAGGAAGCATGGGGTACTTAGAGATCACATAAGTCAAATATTCTAACAGCTCATATTTTTAATATATATAATCTGATGAGTCTGTCATATGCATAAACCCATGATACCATCACCATAATCAAGGTAATAACCATATCCATCACCGCCAACAGTTTCTTTGTGTGTGTTAAGAACCCTTAACACGAGATCTACCTTCTCAAAAAAGCCAGCCACATGATTCCTACTTTAATGATCTTTTCAATATGCCATACTGCTTCTTAAATGATAAATGGGAAACTTCAATGAAAAGCTAATATTAAGTATTTATACAAATCTAGTTTATAATTTTTGATTAAGTCAATTAAATTGATTTTAGCAACTCAAAGCTACCCCAAATTAATCAATCTATGTCAGCTACCGATCTTGTCTTTAAAATTGACATGCTTGGGGCGCCTGGGTGGCTCAGTCGTTAAGCGTCTGCCTTCAGCCCAGGTCATGATCCCAGGGTCTTGGGATCGAGCCCTGCATCGGGCTCCTTGCTCGGCAGGAAGCCTGCTTCTCCCGCTTCCATTCCCTCTGCTTGTGTTCCTCTCTCTCTGTGTTTCTCTCTGTCCAATAAATAAAATCTTTTAAAAAAAAATTGACATGCTTGTATGATATATGATTTTTAAATCCAGAATAAGTGCATCAATTCCTACAATGTGAACTATTTCACACCTATCCTCATTGTTTCCATGACAATAAATAATCAATGAGTTCACTGAAAACACCAGCTAAACCAGATGCCCTTTTGGCTATAGTGGGACTTCAAAAGAATAAAATAGATTTTCGGGGGAAATTATCAGTGAAGAGGAAAATGATATTTCTAAACCAAAAGGAAAATCCCATTTTATTTTAGAGATAAATTTCAAAGATTTTATATAGTTGTTTCAAATTCTTCATCTATGCCTTAGCACAAATACTTTAAAATGTTTTTCCCTGATTCCATTTGTAGAATACATATTTCTAGGTTCATCCTAACTCAAAGCAGGTAATTCAAAGCATCCAAGTGCAGTTTTTTTCTCCTAATAAGAACTGTTAGCTTTATATATTTAAGCAGAACCTGAGAGGAAAACTGGATTGCCACCTCAGGTTTATTAGATGAATTACTCTGTTTACAGAGCACTCTTGCATTTCCATAGCCATGTTGATTTCAAAAATCTTTACATGTTATTTATCTATTATATTTGTTAAATTGCTGGATGGAGCTACTTGGAAAGTAATTATATGTACCCTGAAGAGTAATTATGCAATTTTATTGATAGTAGGATTGGTGTAGCCTAATGAACACTAACGTAATTTTCAAAAAACATCAGAAATTTCTACCTTGTTTTCAAGCAAACTTCCATATATATATATATATATATATATATATATATATAATACATACATACATATATATATAAATGAAATGGCATAGGAAGGCACTCAGAAGGTGGGTCATTTCCCCACAAAACTACTCCCTTACCTTGTTCCTTCTCCTTGTCCCCATGTCTCTGCCAATTACTTCATCCCCTTTGATCTCTCCAGGTAAGTTTAGCACCTCCCTCTTTCTAAGCACCATCCTTCCTCACTTTTGTCATTGACCGCAACTCACTCTGGAACTCAAGGGCCACAAATCACTGCAAGTCTGTGACACCTACCTGTTCTCAAGTACCTCCTCGTGGCCTCTGCTTTGGATTTTCTGTCTACCTTTTATTCCATGCATTGATTTGTCAGTATGCTTCCAACACATGTAACCTTACAACATTGTCCTTCAGCTGTCCAGACCATCTCTGGATTTGAGAGAAGTCTTTTTGGATACCTCTGCAAAGGCCACCTAGAGGAACCCAACCACACTCCTTTATCAACACATGCAAGTTCCAAGAAAGTTATCATCCTAGGGTCAAACCTTGATCAATGTTGAGTGGGAGCCCATGGATAAATGATCCTCTGCCATTTTCTGTGGGGCAGACAGTCTATATCATCCCGGTCAGCATCAAGCCCTAGGGACCAGCAGGAGAAACCACTCTTGCCTATGGGTTCCCTCCAGCTTTGTTTCATTTTTCCCAGTCCTCTATTTCTGACCCTGAGATTCAGTCCCCTCACCTGCAAAAAATTTATTCCTGTAAATCTTTAACGTGAGCTCTGTTTTCTGGGATCTGACTCCTTAATTGACCCAAGTCCTTGAACTTTTGCAAAGAGCTTATCCTCATAAACCCCTCACGTCTAATACTTGTTTATTTATTTGACAAATATTTATGTAACATTTAAACATATACCATGTACTCTTCTAAGGATTATAAAATATTAACTCATTCAGTTCCTTAAAAACTTGAGGAAGGTGCTATTATCATCACTATTATCACCGTATTACAAATGAAGACATAGACACAGAAAGTTTAAATGACCTTCCCAAGATCACATATCCAGTAAATGAGGCAGCCAGGGCTCTCAACTAAGCAGTCCTATCATATTCAACAAATAAGCTGATGTCTTTTTGATTGCTATTGTAACTCCATTAAAGCGATATATCAGTAAGGGCCTTCTTTATCTCGACTGTGGTTTGTTCTCAAATTTGTGAACAAAATCTTAACAGATTTGATATTCTCTGCATGGTAATATTAGAGCAATGATCTAAGAACACATCCCAATATGCAAATGCTCATCCAGTCTCTGCTTATCTCATGTTTGCTGAAGGTCCATTCGCCAAAGCATATAACATGGCCAAGTCCAGAGACTGTGGAAGGGGAACAGATGTCTAAGAGAATGGATAGCAGCAAACAAAATACATTTACATTTTTTTCTTGGAATACTGTAAATGCTTGTGTATAAATATATTAAGAAATAATGCAAAAGCAGAATAGTGTTGGCATTGTTTGTCCCCATGAGAGACATAGACAGAATAATGAAAAATGTAAAACAACTACCTGAAATGTTCTTTAACCCATTGAGCCTTTTTTTTTTAAAGATTTTATTTATTTGACAGAGAGAGATCTCAAGTAAGCAGAGAGAGAGACAGAGAGAGAGGAGGAAGCAGGCTCCCTGCTGAGCAGAAAGCCCAATGCAGGGCTCAATCCCAGGACCCTGAGACCATGACCTGAGCCAAAGGCAGAGGCTTTATAACCCACTGAGCCATCCAAGTGCCCCTTAAATGTTCTTTAGAAAATATTTTGATATGTTTAATGCACCAGAAATTTTTTTGTAATGGTTAACAATAAGAGCAAATGTCATGATGGTCAACTATTTCACAAAATCTTTAGTAACTTGGCCAAGAATAGCAAAGAGACAAAACTAGAGATACTTTTGATAGTAATTTTGCTCATCTTCCCTTTTCTAGAGAAGATGACATAAATTACTCTGAGCAAAAAAACTACTTCTCCTAGTTGTGAAATTCTTGTTTAACAAATGTGCGTTTACTTCACTTTTATTTAAGTCCTTCATAGGAATATGAGATATAACACTTTTACTAATACTTTGAAATGCTCAAATAAAAAGCACTACTAAACAGTAATTAAATGCACTGCATCATTACCTTTTATGGTAGCTATAGGCAATTTGAGTGTATTTTTTTGCAGTATACAGGGACATGCACAGTTAAAAAGCAAAATCATTATAAGACTGATTGGTCCCAACATTTTTGAAGCAGAAATTTAATATTTTTTATTCTCATTCAAGAAGTCGGCACTCTCAGAAAACACATTAAGTTCAACACATTCAGCTGTTTTTAAGTTACCTGAAAAGAGAAAATAATGCACTTTCTTGTTCTAGAAAAAGAATTGCAGAAAGCCTGTACATAATTTAAAACAGCTTACATTTATAACTTCAGGCTCTCTAAGTGTTGATTATTCAGTAGGAAACAAATGCTTAGCTAAATTTGAAAGCTACAAAAAAAAAGACTATTATGAAAGTGTTTCCCTGCTACAAGGCTGACTCTGCTTTGTATTTTTGAAATGT
This sequence comes from Procyon lotor, assembly GCA_028646535.1. Classification (NCBI taxonomy): domain Eukaryota; kingdom Metazoa; phylum Chordata; class Mammalia; order Carnivora; family Procyonidae; genus Procyon; species Procyon lotor. Next base: position 5,965,074 of record CM053614.1, read on the forward strand.
ATGCAAAAGCTCAAGATGTGACCCAAATTACTGTCCTAAGTATATACAAAAGGATCTCCAAAGATCCTCAGACTTTATCATTAATCTACATGACAGAGTTGAAGGGGACAGAGGAGGCCTCTTAGGTGAGGATGTATCATCCACTAAAAGAGCAACATCAGTATTGGTTCTTTTTCAACCACAGGAGTGAAAATGGATGCCCTTTTCCACCCCCTTCCAGCAACTCAAAACGATCAGCTTTGATTTTGTGGAAACCCACTCCAAGTCTGAGAATAGGAAAGAGAAATTGCTATTAGTCAAACCCTCTAAGATCACAAAGTAAGGTATCTTTAGGGTCTCATCTCCAATTCAAGATGAACTCTCTGCTTTCTCAAGATTAACCTCTTAACTTTATTTCTGGAATTAGAATTTAACCTCTAGGGCACCCTGAGGGCACCCACAGGGCAAGAATAAAAATTAGATGTTCAAGGTCTCTCCCAGATTTCTCTCACTAAGAACTTCCCTCCCATACCTGCACCAAATTGGCCTCTCAAGCACTTATATCAAATACCCACTTGAATGGTCCAAGTTATGATTAAGCCCTCCTCCTAAGCAACTGCCACTTAGCCATCACTGGAAGAACATCCCCAGGGAGAGTCATACACACTGAGGAAGTTGGATGAGCTCATTAGGCAGAAATTTCCAAGGTTCTGGGTCTTCAGAGCATAGTTTAAAGAGAAAGGTGTAGAGGCACAGCTTCAGTGCTCAGTGCCATTTGGGATGCAGCCAGAGAGAGTCAGAGCAGACCCTAGGAAGAGCAGGGCTCACGCCAGTGCCTCTGGTTGTTGGATCTAAACACAGTGATCTTGATCTATTGCAGATTCATTCTCTTGAAACTTCCATCCCTTATCCTCACTGCTTTCTCGAGTGAGTGGTCACTCGAGACCACTTTCAGGATTGGTCTGAATTACTTTCAGATTACTGGAATCTGAATTCCAGTAATTCAGGGTTACTGAATTACTTTCAGAACATTTATATATGGTATTTGTTTCCTCTGAACAAAGATTATTCCTTCATTGGCATATTTCAATCTTGTGTTCCATGTCATTTGGCTGAGTGATACTTAACAAATAACATTGAACACAATTATACATTTACACCATTGTTTGTGCTGTCTCTGTCATCCTAAGGCAACACTGAAGAGCCTTGAGTTATATGGCCTTGGTTTAAATACTGGCTTCATGATGTACAGTTGGTTGATCTTAACAAAGGTATATATCATTTCTGTGTCTCAATTTCCTCACTTGTAAGATAAAGGTAACATCATCTACTTCGAAGGATTCTTTTAAAGATGAAATATGTTAAAAATGTAAAACACTTGGAACATTTCAAGCAAAGAGCAGGTACTCAGCAGTGGACGGTGTCTATTGATATGACCATCACCATCATCATCACCATCACTGTCATCACCATAAGGCAGTGGCTGCTAACATCACTTGCAAATTGGAATCGGTCTGAAGTGCTTTAAAAAAAAAGCAGCATCTCAAAACAAATTTTGGGAGTAAGACCCAACCATCAATAATTTGTAGCCTCACAACCAAGTGTACTTTTTTCGATTTTTTTTTTTTTTGCAGTTTCATGACAGTGCCCTATGAATCAGCCCTACATCTATTATGCATCTGTTACTGCTGTCCAGATTGCCCTCTGAACTATTCTGTTATACATATTTGCTAAGCACTTACTCTCTATGCACTGAGCTGGGTCTGGGATGTAGGAACAAGTAGCAGAAGTAAGGTACACGACCTTATGGTGGGAAAGGCGATCAATTCACAAAAATGAAAAGGATAAGCAAAAACAGGTAAGTATCAGGAAATTCCCATTAAGAAAACCCATAGTACGATGACATAAAGGACGATTGCAAATAAGGTAGGAGGTTCTTTAAAACACGACAGTCAAAGAAGACCTCCATTTCTTTGCTTCTCATCACCTGGTATTTAGAACTGAAGAATCTTGGACCTCATCCCAGGCCTAATCAGAATCTGCATTTTATGTTACCCATAATCCAACTTGAACAATTATCAACTCACGGCAAATGTTTCTTTTATAGCCCTTGCTCTAATTATTCTGAAGCACATCTTAGACATCATATAAATATATCTATAAATATTTTAGTATATATCATTAAAGATAAAGACTCTTCCCCTACGCTTTTAATTTGAGCAACAGAGTAGATGAAGATACTATTTACCAGGCTGTAGGAAATGGAGAGGTGATGGTGCAGTGGCGGGTGGCGAGGAGGGGGTTGGGCAGTGGAGACTGGCAGGAAATGATTAGGGGAGGGGAAAGAGCTGTCTTTTGGACACATTACATTTCAGATTCCTATTTGATAATCCCATGGAACTAAGCATCAGCTATGCAGCCAGAAAAATGATCCAGGACATTGGGGAGCCATTGGCGCCAGGGACATATACTTGGAAGTCATCAACATGGAGGCAGTGTTTAAAGTTATGTGTTGGTGAGGTGCCTGGGTGGCTCAGTGGGTTAAAGCCCCTGCCTTCGGCTCAGGTCATGATCTCAGGGTCCTGGGATCAAGCCCTGCATCAGGCTCTCTGCTCATCAGGAAGCCTGCTTCCCCCTCTCCCTCTGGCTGCCTCTCTGCCTACTTGTGATCTCTTTCTCTCTGTCAAACAAATAAAATCTTTAAAAAAATAATAAAAAAATAAAGTTATGTGTCGGATTGAAAGAGAAAGTAAACAGAGAAAAAAAGAAGCCTAATCCTAGGTACTTGGCATGTAGATGATGGGAGGTACTTGGTACTTGGCATGTAGATGATGGGAGGAAAACAGAACAGAACCCCGATGGACCAGAGCCAGTAAGATTGGAAGAAAATGAGCAGTGTGGAGTCAGAGGGCTGAGACAAGACAAGTTTTGAGGAGAAAACACCCCATGGTATTGAATGACCCAAAGTAATTGGGCTGAGTAAATGGTAGCACTAACAAAAGAGCTGTAGGTGAAGAGGCCATAAACTGAAGAGGAGAGGATATTAGCTCATGTAGAGAGCCAGGTCATTTCCCCTCAGACTTTCATTACTCCATAGATGTGTCCTGTAAGTCATGTGGTGTGAGGAAAATACCAAAGTTCTAAGATTATTTCCTTTTTTATTTATTTTTATTTTTTTATTTATCTTTTTTTTTTCAAAGATTTTATTTATTTGACAGAGAGAAATACAGAGAGAGAGGGAACACAAGCAGAGGGAATGGTAGCAGGAGAAGCAGGCTTCCTACCGAGCAGGGAGCTCGATGCGGGGCTCGATCCCAGGACTCTGGTATCATGACCTGAGCCGAAGGCAGACGCCCAACGACTGAGCCACCCAGGTGCCCCTCCTTTTTTATTTTTTAAAAAAATATTTCCTTTTTCATTACAAGCTACAAAAGAACAATGCATGCCGCTGGAATGAGGGGGGAAGAAAAACAGTCAATATTAGACTCTTAGAATATTAGACTCTCAGAAGACGGGTCGTCGTATCAGAGCACAAAGGAAGTTTACAGTGTTAAGTAAAGAGTTGTGTTTTTAACTGTTTCTTCTTTACTTGTTCATCTTTATTTTAGGGATGAGAGATAATCATACCATGTTGATTTCTGAAGGAAATGGTTACATAGGGGAGGGATGAGCAATGCAGGCACAGAAGGGGAGTAAAGGAAAGATCATTGCAAGAGGGTAAGGGATTTGAAGCAGAAGTACAGAATGGGACTTAAAAGTAGCACCCCCTCTTTTTTTTT